>JAMJFZ010001562.1:175000-355000 GCA_026225945.1 Cricetomys ansorgei | reverse complement strand
TCTTGCTCTCCACCTGCTTCTTTGTACTGGGTTAAGACATCAGCTTTAAACATCAAGAGACTGTGCTGAAGGGCAGACCCTCGGTTGTTAACCGAGAAACACAGATGCGATTCCCCAAGGTCGTGGAGGGGCATCCTCAGATGTCATTTGCTCAGCTACCCTTGATTGAATTCTTAAAGTCACAAAAAGTCCCCACAGACGGCACAGACGTTATTTGGCCTGAAGCTCTTTTGTATGTTGAGGGAAGCCGAAACAAGCCTGGCATATGATGACGTGGGTCATGTGACGACAGCAGTGATGTCATGCAGGGTGCTCAGCAGGCTCCGGACAGCACACAAACAGCTGTGAAGGGAGCCGCAGAGAGACGGCCCCGAGTCGGGCTGGAAAAACGGGAGAAGCTGGCGCTGTAGGCTGGCAGGGCAGCAATGGAACCTCTTCCTGAGCAGTGGTTTGCACGGCTAGAGGTTGAGCTGTAGGCTGGGTGTTTGTTTTGCAGATATCGGACAGAGTTTACCAAATGAGAAGCAAACCTCGGGGATACTGTTTGATCTTCAACAATAATGATTTTAGCAAGGCACGGAAGGACGTACCCAAACTTCACAAAATGAAGGACAGAAAAGGCACAAAGTACGATGAAGGTACGGTAGAACCCGCAGGAGGCGTGGATGCTCTTTATTCCTATGGGGCTTTTTTTTCTTTTTTAACGAAAAAGGAGAGAGCAATGGTTATGCCCAGAGGGCTCTGTGTTTTGAGAAATGGATGCATAGTTCAAGAAAATGAATTAAGCATTTTATTACCTTTATATTTTCTTGTGGAGGTACACTCTTACATATCTGGTAGTTTTCTGCTTTTTTTAAAACTAGGTTTTAAAATCAGAGTAATACTCGCATCATGATAAAATGACAACTCTTACTACAAGGTTTGTAATGAAGAGCATCAGTGAACTTTTAAAAATTTTTATTTTTAAAAAAAAAAAAAACTTATGTGTATGTGTCTCTATACACGTATGCCTGTGTGTGTGGGGGTGCCCTTGGAATCCAGAAGAGGGTGTCAGATCCTCATGGAGCTGGAGCCGGGAACTGAACTCCAGTTCTCTTGCAAATGGGCAGTCCCCATCCACACAGTCTGGTGCAAAGTCTGTGAACATACCCACACTCCAGACACAAAGCTATCTGTGTGCCAATGCTTTCGTTGACCAGTTAGTTACGATCAAAGAACGGAAACGCCAACAGGAAGAAATATACAACAGTGTAAATGAAACTAGCATATTGTAGAGAAAAACCTTTAAAAAGCTGTATTCTCACATAGATTAGTAAAAGGTCTTAGTAACACTAGTAAAATGGAATGAAAACGATATTAATAAATATTAGTAGCATGGAATGAAAAGAAACAAGGAGCCATTCAAAATCCAGTGTATGGGACCACTGGGCTGGAGAGATGACTCAGTGAAGAGCACTGTCTGTTCATCCACAGAATCTGGGTTCAGTTCCCAGCACCCACATGACAGCTCCCAACTGTCTGTGTAACTCCAGTTCAGGGGATTCCATGTCTTCTGGCCTCTGCAGGCACTAGGCATGCACGTGGTACACACACACCTGCAGGCAAAGCACACATGCACATGATGATTTAAAAAAGTTAAAATATATGAGCAACAATAAAAGTATGGAAGGTAAAGTCTCAGAAAGTCGGACCATGAGAAAATGGTGGTGGAAAACGGGAGCAAAAAGATTTTAAAAACCCTGTGAATACTAGTCAAGAAGATCTGTAACCATGGGTTCCAGAAAAGGAGAACACGGAGATGAGGCCGTCCAAGAAGTGAGTGAACTTCAGTCTTCAGACGGAAAGAGCCCTTTTTGTCTTAGAAACTGAGGGGGGGAGGGGGGGTAAGTCAGATATGTCGAGCAGTCAGGGGTCAAAATGTCATTGAATTTCATCATAGCAAATCTGGAAGCTAAAAGATGAAAAGTCAGAAGAAAGGGGCTTTTGTAAGGAACGTTTTATTTCCAGCCAAACTACCAAAAAGAATGGGTAGAAAGGAATGCTCACGAGCGCTAGACAAACTTACTTCCTGCGCGGTGTTTCCAGCTGGCAGCAATAAACATTAGAAGCCTATCGTCCAGTTAGTGACTGGGAAGGCCCCGCCAGGTCCTGGATTCTCCATCTCTGGGCTGTGTTCTGGGAACGACTGTAATACGTGGTTTTCCTGTTTTACCTTTCAGAGGCTTTGAGTGAGACCTTTAAGGGACTTCACTTTGAGATAGTATCTTACCAAGACTGCACAGCAAAGAGAATCCATGAAGTTCTAGAATCCTACCAAAGCATGGACCACAATGACAAAGACTGCTTCATCTGCTGTATCCTCTCCCATGGAGACAAGGGCGTCATCTATGGCACGGACGGGCAGGAAGCCTCCATCTATGACCTGACATCTTATTTCACGGGTTCCAAGTGCCCTTCCCTGGCTGGAAAACCCAAGATCTTTTTTATTCAGGCTTGTCAAGGGGATAGCTACCAGAAAGCTATACCCCTTGAGTCTGACTTGGAGCAGGACAGTTATTTAGAAATGGATTCGTTGTCTCACAAGAAATATATTCCAGATGAGGCTGACTTCCTGCTGGGGATGGCTACCGTGAAAAACTGTGTTTCCTACCGAGATCCCATGCAAGGAACCTGGTATATCCAGTCGCTTTGCCGGAGCCTGAGGGAACGATGTCCTCAGTGAGTTTTGCCTACCAGCCCCTTCTCAGCGTCAGGGTACCTCACTCATTGCCCATTAGAAAGTGCTCTGTGGTCGAGACATGCACCACGCAGAGAAGTACCCACGGGGAGTGTGAGTCTAGCTGTAGCTCACATGGCCCTACTTCCAAGGTCAGTTGCAGAGTGGAGAGATGGCACATGTCACTCTCTTCAGTAAAGACGGTTCAGCGCCGGGGTACCGCAGACCTGGAGAGGATGCCAATATCGCACAGTCTAGCTCTCTGTCTCTGAGCAGCAGCGTGACTGAAGCAGCTCAGCCGCTGCGGGGAGAGTCTTCTAAGATGGAAACAATCCACTTTTTAAAACATGGTTCAACTTTGTCAGAAACCCTCTTCTAGGGCTGCGAGATGGCTTAGTGAGGAAAGGCACTTGCTGCCAAGTCCGATGACCTGAGTTCGATCCCCAGGGCCTCCGTGGTGGACAGAATCAACTCTTTCAAGTTGTCCTGTGACTGCCACGTGTGTGTGATGTCATGTGCACACACCCCCCACACCCATGTAGACACAAGTACATATTCTTAAAGCTAGAACAGAAACTCTCCAATAGCTGTCTAACCTTGAGTCTTCTTAGCAGATTGTGGGAAGGAGTGAAGAGTAGAAGACCCTGATGTCGCCACTGATTGGATCTGCCCTTAATCCACACATGTGGGATAATACCCCTCTGTCCCGCGGCCCACCTTTAGTTAAATTAGGGCTCCATATTTCAGGCTCCCCACCTGCACATGCAGCTGACAGCTGCACAGTGAGGAGCCCTTCTACAGGATTCTCTTCGATCTCTTGTTTTGAGTGTACGGAGCGAGAGTTTCCCATGGCATCAGGGTGGTGTTTTCATGTTGTAACGCAGGCCGTGAGTCCTGCAGGATCTGTGTCCGCTACACAGAGATACACGGTGGCGGCCCAGCAAGATGGCCGACACAGTCGGTGACTGAAGGGCGGAGACAGCTGCAGGAAACATTTCACTTTTACCTGCCTACATTTCGGTAGAAATTTGTGAATGATTCCATAGGGGCAATGCTGATTTAGGAAAGAGTACTGGGGAGATGTTGAGGCATTTTGGGGGTCTAAATGACAGTACATGGGGCACAGAGGGAGAGATAGGAGGAAATCGAATCTGATGCGAATGCTGGTGTTGCAATCAGCAGTGTGCTCTGAGAAAACGGAGTTGCTGGACGGCTGTGGTAGGTAGGTCTTGATTCGGTGACTTGTGACTTCTCCAAGGGAAAGAGCTAGAGAACGCCCCTTGGGCACCTTGCTCCCTGGATGGATTGACACTTCGTGCTGCTTTGTCTTTCAGAGGCGATGACATTCTCAGCATCCTGACTGGCGTGAACTATGCTGTGAGCAATAAAGAGGACAAGAGGAACATGGGAAAGCAGATGCCTCAGCCCACCTTCACACTACGGAAGAAGCTCTTCTTCCCTCCTAATTGACGTGTGGTCTACGTGGTTGACGCTGTGTGTGTCAGTCCATGTACCTTTTTGTTGGAGAATATTTGAAAATATCTCCCAATGCTGTATTTCTCTCTGTGTGTACACCCTGTGTTTTTAAGATAACCGTTGTCTTAAAAACAGCGCCAACCTCCTGACATGATTTGTATAGCAGAAAGGGCCAGCTTTATAAATGTAAGTAAAGGTCATGAGGAGAGTAATTGAAGCTGCACTCTGGAGTTGTGGAGGGAGTCTCATGGCGCTCACCCCAGCCTCAGCCAACAATGGGAGTGAATCACTCCCACTGGGCTTTGAGCTCTCCCACCATAATGGTGACATAGCTCTGATACTGAAAGGCTGTGGATGAGTCAAGTTATGAGATTTCTCTCATCATGCAAATAAACCTTAGATCAGTAAGGAGGAATTTTGATTAAAGTCCTGAGGATGAGGCAGTAGGGCTCGGTGGTCAAAGATGGCGCCTGCCATGACATGCCGTTCCCTCTGCTGAGGTCCGGCAGGCTTGTATCTATGGAAATGTCTCCTTGTTTTTATTAGACCCTTGCTGGATTAATTACATCTACACCTTTTATTTGGGGGAGTGCGTTTTGAATTTTTTATACTTTATTTTGAGATTATAATTACATCATTTCACCATTCCTTTCCTCTCACACAGTCTTCCTTGGTTTCTTTCAAATTCATGGACTCTTTTTTCATCGTTGCTGCATGTATATATAAATGTATGTATGCATATACACATATATTCTAAGTATAGCCCGTTCAGTCTGTATACGTGTATGTATGCTGTTAGGGCTGACCATTTGGCATTGGACAACTAATTAGCGTGCTCTTCCCTGGGGAAGACTACTTCTCCCGCTCTCAGCATCCCTTAGTTACCTGCAGCTCTTTGCTTAGGGTTGAGGCCTTGCAGTATGTTTTAATTTCCTTTAAATCCATTTAATTCCAAGCAAACGTCTGGTTTTGGGTGTGAGTTATACAAAGGCTGCGGAAGACTGAACAAATCCCTGCCCATCACTGCATCGTTAAAAAAAGACTATTAAAAGTTTGGAATTTTAAGTCCAAAGCATGTGGAGAATGGCTTAGGGAGAGGAACTTGCTCATGTAATGACTTTCAAGTTGTATTCTTTCCCATATTACTTCTAACAGAAGCATAACTAAAAACTGTACAACTCTTTTTTTGGGCAAAACAGGGTAGTCGCACATACAGACTCACAGCTAGTGAGACAGCATACACAAACCCTTGCAAGCTCAAGCCAGAAAATCTCAGCATGGGGGTGGGGAGGTGAGAACAGAGGCTAGCTAGGAGAGGGAGTCAGGTGGTTGTTGTTTTTAATGGTGCAACCTCTGATAGGCCAATCACACTTGTACGCAGGCCTCATTCCCAAGAATAGCTGGGCAAAACAAATTGGATTCCATAGGTTTAAAAAAAGAAAGCTTGAAGCTGGGTGAGTAGGAAAGTAAGATTGGAGTGAGTGGATCTGGGACAAGTTGGGGCAGGTGGGTGAATACCATCAAGATTCATATTTGAAGCTGGGCAGTGGTGGCGCACGCCTTTAACCCCAGCACTTGGGAGGCAGAAGCAGGCAGATCTCTGTGAATTCGAGGCCAGCCTGGTCTACAGAGTGAGTTCCAGGACAGTCTGAGTTACAACAGAGAAACTGTTTGTCTCATAAAACAAAACAAAAATAAATTAAAATTAAAATTAAACAAAAATAAAATTCCTGGTATGAAATTCTCAAAGAATTAACATGTTATTAAAATAGTTTTTCTCTGGGCAGTATATCATTCTTATTTGGTTAGTTTGGACACTGGTTCTGAAAGTATCTACAAGGTAATTTCCTGATCAGTTGAAAGCTCTCCCAACAGGGAGCTATTGGGAAGCAGGTGTGTGACGATCGATAGAAGGGAAAAGCTCCCTCAGTTTTTGGAGGGAATGACTTTGAAAACAGTTATGTGGTTAAATCCGCTTGGCGCGGTTAAGTATTGGACTTGGCTGGGCTGAGGACTTGCCAAGTGAGTATGAGGACCTGAATTTGGATCCCTGGAGTCCCCGGCAATGTTGACGGGCACCTCGGTCCTCTATAATCCCAGCGCTTGAAAGGTGGGGGTGCCATCCCCGGAGCGAGCTGCGTAGCCAGCAGCATCTGCCTCAATGATCGAAGGCGGAGAGTGACTGACGTGGAAGACTGTACGTGCGCATGTGCACCCTCACACATGTGCTTGTGCACACGTGAACATGCATACACATCAGAAAAGGTTAGACTTGCCAATTCTAACGTTGCTGTTACAGCTTCGATAAGTGTACGCCATGCTCCTGCTTTTAGTGAAAATGGGGCTGGTGAGATGGCTCACTGGGTAAAGGGCTTGCTGCCAGACTGGTGACACGGTTTGGTCCCTGGGACCTTGGTAGAAGGAAAGAATGGACTCCCACAGGTTCTCCTCTGACCTCTGATGCACGCTCTCTCACATACACAGATGCAACACGAGTGGATAAATAGATGGTAACAAAGTTGAAGTAAAAATTAGAGCAGCTGTGCTAGACCACTACCGAACACTTGGGAGGTGGAGGCCGGAGGATCAGGAATGTAGTGTCAGCCTCAGCTACACAATGAGTTTGAGGCCGGCCTGGACTACAGGAGACCCTGTTTCAAAAAAAAAAAAAAAAAGGAGTAAAAATGATTTTTGTTAGTTTTTTAGGTGACTTATGGGCTTTAAATTAATGTACTTCTAGCTAGTGGTCCATCAGAAAATGTGATTTTTCTTTCTGGAAATATTTATAAAAGAAAAAAATTTTTTAAAAAGATGTTTTATAGGATAATAATATTAAAACAAAACTAATATTTAAAGTATTTTATTATGAAAATTCTCACAAATATACAAAAAGTAAAGAAAATAGTGTTAGCATGGTGAAGCAAGCCATGTGTCCCAGCCCCCACTCCAATAGCTGTCCCCCGGTCTGCCTAATCAGCTGTTCCCCGCCTCCCCGCCTCCCCGCCCCGGGTAGATGGGCTCCAGTCCCATTGAAGTGGAATATTTGTGCATCTGTATATTTTAGAGACCCAAATGTCTCTAAAGGTGAGGCACTTTTGAGTCAGGATCTAGCAAGATCTGGATCTTTAATTTTGCTTGCATTTCAAATTCCATATTAATGTGTAGACTTTTTTCTATATTTTTCATATAATTTGTTAAATGACTTGTTTGTCCTACAAATTGTCCTTTAGTATATATTTTACTGAATCTGTACTAATAGACCTTTGTATTTTTCTGTTCCCTCCTAAATAAACTGTCAGTGGGAAGAAAAGGTTGTTTCTAAAAAGCAGAACAAATTGCAAGTTTACCTTACTGTTTCTAGGGGGTCCTTTTGTTATCTTTTTGCTTTGTTTTTTTTTGTTTTGTTTTGTTTTGTTTTACAAATGGCATGTTCACGTGTGGGAAACAGTCAGCTTTTTTTAGCATTGGCTTCCTGCACTGTTTAACATTCATGGCCAACACCTAAAAGAGGCACTACCACAGGAAAAACAGTATATATTTTTTAAATCACAGTGACCCCATGCACCCAAATGGCAGGCAATCCAATGAGTCTAATAGTCTAATCCAATGATCAGATAGAGTGTGATTCCGACTTCTTCCCTCTCTGTTTTCCTCTAATTTCCACTGCAGCTTTGCCTGCTGCTTGTGTGACTGGTTCCCTTGCGTCCACCAGACGTTACCTGCCCTGGGTGCGTTTGAATTCTGGTGATGGTCAGAGACATGCCGAATCATCAGTTAACTCTTCCCAAGTCACTGGGGTAAGGAATCTGATATATAAGTGAACAACTT
The DNA here is from genome assembly GCA_026225945.1 of Cricetomys ansorgei. Lineage (NCBI taxonomy): Eukaryota > Metazoa > Chordata > Mammalia > Rodentia > Nesomyidae > Cricetomys > Cricetomys ansorgei. The sequence goes on along the minus strand of JAMJFZ010001562.1, from coordinate 346,980 downwards.
TTTTGGAATTAAATCAATGAATTGTCTTGTTGGCTATTTGCCCTTGGGGAACAAGAGTCTCACATTTCAAAATGCAGGCATCATTCAATAAGAAGTCCCTTCAAACCGGTCTCTAATCAAAATATCTAAAAAGCAGAAAGAAAATAGTGCACAGAGACGGTCCAGCTCCTGTACAAGGGACATCAATTTTCAAAGAAGAGTCATGATATAATTGAGATATGAATTCAAACATTTCTAACCATTCAGAAGAAAGCAAATTGTAAAAAAGACAAAAAATAAAATCAGAACAACCCCAAAACTCATCCTTTCCTGTGCATCTACCTCTCCAGAAAACCTTGCTGGAGTCCACAGCTCCGCTGGGCGATGGAGCAGCCACCTCCGGCCATGGAGCAGTTTGTTAGCTATGACTACTTTTTGTGGCTGCTGTGTTGGGTTAAGTCAGGCTCCAACACATTAGGAGCAGTAGAAGTCGACTTCTCAGATCTTTCTTCAGAAACTTCCTCATTCTTGGCGGCGAGCTTTTGCCTGTAAAAAGAACGATGCATCAGCATCACGACAGCCTCAAAGGGAGCGGGGACGTAGGGCGCCCGTGGGTTGGAGAAATGAGGATTTCTTCCTGGCCGAGGACGTGGGCTCTCTATCTCCACAGGTGCTTTAAATTAGGTGAGATGTGGTGTTTGGGTGATCATATTCTCAATGCAAAATTGGTGCAGCGGTAACTTATCTTCTGTTTTAAGGGTTTAAGAAGCCCTTGGAAACAGTGGCTCTGATTGGCTGCCGGTCTCAACAGGAACCGGAAGTGCCTACATCTGAGAGTTAAAACCAACTGAGCTCTGAAAAACAGCATTCAGTTACAGAATGAAGCTCAGAAATCTACAGACGAATTTCCTGTTTAACACGAAAGCAAACACAAGGGAGAGGGGTCTAGATGCAATCACGCACAAACGGCCCACCTCAGATGAACCACCTCCATAGTTAAGTGTGTGTCCAGGCCCAGAAAGTAATACACCTCTTCCCAAAGACATCAGGACCATGACAGCTACAAGGAGTCCCTGACTCAAACACCCTCCGGCTCCCCGAGTAGTAGCACACGAACCTAAGGCAGATATTCTCTTCTGTCAGGGTCTGTATGGTGCACTTATACTTTTCTTCAGCTTCAGCAAGCTTCGTCTGGAGCAATTTCTCCATATTTTCCACTACAGCTTTCTAAAAGGCAAGTATAAACAGCTCTTCCTAAGAGCCCTTGGGGAAAAGCTCTTGGGCACAGCAGCAGTGTTCTCTGGCTTCCTCTCCAGCCCCGTCCTCACTCAACCCAGGACTCACCTCTTTCTGGAGCTCCAGCTGGGTGTGTTGAAGGTTCGTGTTTAGTGTCTCCAGAACAATAGCTTGTGCTTCCAACTCTGCCTCTAGAATCTGCACAAGAGGAAACTGTCTCAGGACATCATGCTGTTCCCTTCTGCAGGGCACTTGGAAGAGAGTGCAGTGTGCCAGCTTCAGTGTCTTGTCTTGTACTACTTACAGCCAACCAGGCACTGTACTGTCACTTCTACCCTTCTCTTCCTCTCCCGCCTGTACCGTGCTCTTCATCCTCACTGGCACTGCTGCTGAAGCAGCCCTCATCAGAGTGCAGTGGGTAGTGACTGTGGCCACCAGCTATTCATTCATGCATGGTCCCTTTTTTTTTTTTTCAAGATTTATTTTAAAAATAGAATATTTTTGTTAATATTTTGAGGATTTCATGTACACAATGCATTTGATCGTGTCAACTTCCCACTTCTCCCCTAACTAAATCCATCCCCACCCTCTTCTCAACTTTGTGCCTTCTTTTGTGCGCGCGTGCACATCATGCATGCACACACATGTGCGTGTAAGTGTGGGTGCCTGCGGAAGGCAGAAGGAAGCACCAGGTCCTCTGGAGCTGAGCCACAGGCAGGCTGTGAGCCACCTGGGTTGGATGCCGGGTCCTCTGGAAGGACTGCAGGTGCTCTTGGCTGCTGAGACATCACTCCAGCCCCATACTGCATATTCTTTAGTACAACACCTGCTCCTACTGACTCCAACTCTGTGACACTCTGAAAAAGATGAAATGCTAGAGGCTGTAAAAGGGTCTGCGGGTTCAGAGGTTGGGAGGGTCGATGGTGGGGAAGAGGGCATTTTTAGAGCAGGAAACTATTTTGTTTTGATTCAGTAATGATGGATACCTGACATGATATGTTAACCAAAACTCTCAGCCTGTATACCATGAAGAGTGACTCCCTGATGTAAACTATGGACCTCAGTTAACAACAGTGCGTTGATATCGGCTGGTCAGTGACTAACGCATCACCTAGTGCAAGCTGCCAGCAGGGGACGTGTGAGGAGAAGGATGGGAAATTCTGCGGGGCCTCTCAAGATGGATGACCAACTCTACCTCATTTTTCTGCAAACCCAAAACTGCTCTAACAGATAGTCCACCAATTAAACAAATGACTAAAAGAAAGTAGAACAAAAGCCCCCAGAAAGCAAAATGCTTGGGTGTCCATGAAGAATACCAGTGTGGCTAGAATACGGAAAGCAAGCAGGAAGTCAGAGTGAAGGCATACAGGAGCAGTCCTCCCTTGAGGCCATCATGAGCTCAGAGCAGCGGGGGCTGCCCAAGGGTTTTAGGCAGATGGGTGCTTGTACTGGCCTGTTTGTCTTCATCTTCTTGCTCCATGGTGCAAGGGATGGAGGGATGAGACAAGGGGGTAAGGAGAGGGTGCCAAGGTAGCTCAGGTGAGGAGTGACAGACCAGGCAAGGGCAGCTGAACTGCGGGGACCTGAAAGGATTCAGGATGATCTGCAGAGGGTTGGCTGGTGCTGATGGACTGGAGGGAGAAGAATGAAACAGTTGAGGGGGTTGACACTTTCTAGTTCAAGTCCCAGGTGGAAAATCAGCCACCTGGAAACATAAACAGACAGCCAGATACCAAAGTCAGGAGCTCGGAGGAGAGGCCAGCCTGTAGAGTCAACCCCAATCAGCAACACAGAGGGGGTGTTTGTATTGGTGGGGATCACAGACTCATCTAAAGAGAAGGAAGATAAAGCCCATTTCAGGGCTTGGAAACTCAGGGACAAGGAGGACCTACCAGGGAGATGGATGGGATAGCCAGTGAAGGAGAAAGAAGCACCAGTCGCCCAGGGAAGCTGAAGGGCTGGAGTAGCTTCCGATGCTTAGCTCACCCTGGGCAAGGGAGGCAGTGCATGCCTTGGATTTAGTGACTCAGAAGTTGCTGGTGATTTTAACAAGTCTCAGATGGAAATGGATGCTGGGCTGAGGTGTGGAGGGGAAGCCTCCTAAAGACAGGCCCTGTCTCCCACACTCCAACTCTTTGGACCTTTCTCCTTCTTGTTTACAATCCTCTCCTCAGGTGACTTTCTCCCTGTCAGGGTTTCTGGTGGCTCTCACAGTCTAGTACTGAACTGGCTTGTAGTGTGTGTGTGTGTGTGTGTGTGTGTGTGTGTGTGTGTGTGTGTGTGTATGTATGGCTGTATGTGTGTGTGTGGCTGTGTGTATGTGTGTGTGTGTTGTGTGTCGTGTGTCTGTGTGTGTGACTGTGTGGCTGTGTGTTGCTGTGTGTGTGTCTGTGTGTGTGTGTGTGTGTGGCTGTGTGTTGCTGTGTGTGTGTGTGTGTGTGTATATGTATGGCTGTATGTGTGTGTGTGTGGCTGTGTGTATGTGTGTGTGTGGCTGTGTGTTGCTGTGTGTGTGTCTGTGTGTGTGGCTGTGTGTGTCTGTGTGTGTCTGTGTGTGTGTGTGGCTGTGTGGCTGTGTGTTGCTGTGTGTATGTCTGTGTGGCTGTGTGTGTGTGTGGCTGTGTGTGTGTGTGTGCGAGCGCATGTGTTTATGTGTGGCTGTGTGTGTGTGTGTCTGTGTGTGTGTCTGTGTGTGTGTCTGTGTGTGTGGCTGTGTGTGTGTCTGTGTGTGTGTGTGGCTGTGTGGCTGTGTGTTGCTGTGTGTATGTCTGTGTGGCTGTGTGTGTGTGTGGCTGTGTGGCTGTGTGTTGCTGTGTGTATGTCTGTGTGGCTGTGTGTGTGGCTGTGTGTGTGTGTGTGCGAGCGCATGTGTTTATGTGTGGCTGTGTGTGGCCCTGGCCTGCTAAGAGAATTGCCTGAGGCCCCATGGTAGCCGATGGCCCTAGCATTGTCCTTAGGGCTCTCCACTCGTCTTGCTGCTCTCTACACACAACAGCTCCTTTCATTATGTCGTGTTGGAACTCTATTTCTGCCTTGTCTACGTTCTGTACCAGCACTTGGGAGACAGAGAAAGGTGGATCTCTGTGAGTTGGAGGCTATCCTGGTCTACAGAACAAGTTCCAGGCTAGCCAGGGATATACAGTAAGACCCAATCTTAAAAATGACAACAACAAACTCAGAAGGACCAGAAGCTGCACCGCACGCCTCTTCCCTCCGACTTGCTGCTGTCACATACCTCACAGCCAGTACCTAGCAGTTGCTGTGCGTATTTATTAGGCACTGCCCAGGCTAAAGATGTGGACCAGGTTGGGGTCTTTCCCAGGTTTCAGGCCATTTCGCCCCTCCGAGTCCTCAGACGGCTGGAGTGACTCCCATGTCACATGGGTCTTCCCATGATATGTGAACCGGACTTGTGCCATCGCAGACTGCAACTGCACCGAGGAGCACAGCACTGATCCAGGCCGTGTTTGCAGTCTTCATTCACCTATCCATGCAAGGACCAACTCACGTTTATTTAAAGGCTACAGTGCGCTCATACTGTGTTAGAAATGAAGAATCAATGGTCAAGAAAACATACAGAAAGCCCTTTCTTCACTGAATTTATCTACTTAGATGATTGTAAATTTATGTAGAAAAGCAAAACAGAGGAAAAAAAAAAGTGTTGGAGCGGAGAGATGGGCCTGTGCGTAGAGTGGTTCCCGGAAGGTGGCCCTTTGAGTAAAGGCCAGAAGAAGGGGAAGAAGTTAGCCATGGAAGCTCCAGGAAAAGAGATGAGGAAGAAGACAGACCATCAAAGGTAAGGTGCTCCGAGGTAGGAACACTCTGGCCCTAAAAAGCCAACAAGAAGTCCAAAGTCACTACTTTGGAGTGGAGCGATGGAAGGGAGAGGAGGGAACAGGTTACAAGCCCTCAGACAGCGCAGGGCTGAGGCAATTAACAGTCCCACCAGCCAGGCTGCAGCACACTGGCTGCAGAGGTGTCTGGAGGACCTTTACAAGGGGTTGCTCCACACCCAAGCTTTAACTCCAACCAGCAAGACTTGAAAGGATCAGACTGCTTCCAAACCACTTAACTACATCCCAGGACAGATGGCGAGCGATTAACTACATCCCAGGACAGATGGCGAGCGATTAACTACATCCCAGGACGGATGACGAGCAATTAAAGGAGTACAAAGGTATTCAGCATCTAGGCCGGGCTGCAGTGGCGCACGCCTTTCATCCCAGCACTGGGGAGGCACAGTCAGGTGGGTCTCTAAGTTCGAGGCCAACCTGGTCTACAGAGGGAGTTCCAGGACAGCCAGGGCTACACAGAGAAACCCTGTTTAAACAAACAAAACATATCCAGTACCCAATTGGCTTGCAAACAAACAGACTCAGAAACCATACCTATGATGGAATTAGCAGAGAGAGGTTCATGAGCTGTGTTCAGAGCATAGCAGGTCTCCCTGCTCTGTGGCTGCCTCCTCTACCTTGTAGGATGTTGCAATTTGGCCCTTAAATTGCCAGCCCTGCCTGGGCCTGAAGATATGATTTCTTCAAAATAATCTGTGCAGTGGCTAGTCTTTTTTTCAGACATGTCCATTCCGGATACAAATTAAATTCTCAGTGAAAAGGGAAGCACAGGGTACTTAGGGTTTAACGGCTTTTTTCATCTGCCTTCACAGATGGCCTTGTGTGTACCAGCAGAAGGGACTCTTGGAGGACCCACCATGTGTAAGGTATACCCAAAGGAGAGGGTTAGAGACAAAGTTCTGCAGGAGACGTTTGGAAGATTCCGGGCTGAGGGAAGGACATGATGCTCTGTGATTTAAAGTCCTGCGTTCTAAGCTTTGACTCGGCCTTGATAACCATGTGGTTCCTTGCTGATGTATTTGTTCTCAGAGCCAGGCTGCACTTACTTTACATACAGTTCAAGATTCATTTTCAACTTCCTGAGTTCAACACTTAGGATTTAGGTGCTCCATTATTTTACTGGTTTGGGTAAAACTGCATTTCATTTTCCTGAGAGTATCATTTGCAAGACACTAGTTTCATGGAGTCGGATGCAAATGCTTACCTCTTCGGATTTTTTCAGCTCTTGTATCTGCAGGGTAGCTTCATTGTTTTGTCTGGTGAGCGCCTAAAAGCAATTTTATTTGGAAAGGTCAGCACCGTTGTTTTGGATATCTTTTTAGAGAATTAAGAAAACACTGAAGGACTGTAGGACTCAGGAATATAACTGATACATGGCATCTTGAAGTGAAATGATGAATACATAAATAAATAAAATATATATATAAACAAAATTCATCTTGGAAAACAATACCAGAGCTAATAAATAAAATAACAAGAGGAAAAACAGAACAAAAGCAAATAGCAAAGTTTTGGCAAACTTCACTAACTGGTTCTGAGTGACATTAAGACAATGCATTGCTGGCCCAAGTGTAGATGCGTGACCAGGCCAAGTGGGAGGAGAATTTTGTCCTTCATTCCAAAGATATCAAGACAACTCAGTGAGGAAAGGAAAGTTTCTTTTTTCAAAAATGGTGATGGAATAATTGTATATCCATATAGAAAAAATACATATGATCTCTACATCATTCTACACACAAAAAGTTATTCCACGTGGATCGCAGAATCAGAAATGCTGAAGTTATGAAGCTTCTCAAAAGAGAATATATGCACTCACTCACGGCCTTACGAGAGGCAACACTGTTACAGAGAAGATAGAAAAAGCTTTTAATTATAAAAAGGAAAGACTGACAATTTGTCTTTCACTAAAATTAGAAATTTCTGAAATTTCTTGAAGGATAACCTTTGCAAAATGAAAAAGCAAGCCACAGGCTGGAAGTTATTATTTGCAACATGGATATGAAATATTTGTATCCATGTCTTTACATGATAAAAGAGTTGAAGAAAGACAAAGAAGATAGTAAAAATCAATGTAGCCTCCCCCTACCCCCCAATCTGAAAAACCGGCTAATGTGTTTAGTCATCATAGAAACTAAATACATAGTGAAATGCCACTTTATACCCACTAGAATGGTCACAATTGAAGACGGGATGTGCTAATCGTGGAGGATTTGGTGCTGTCAGAATTCACATATTTAAGACCTAAGAGTAAGGTAACACTTCTACCGAGGAAAACACAACTTTCATAATTATACATATACGTACCCTGAAACTTTAGTAATGGCACTCCAAAGAGAAGTAAGAGCCTTTATCGATGAAAGATTTATACGAGAATGTTCATAGGGCCTTGTTTAAAAGCCAATAAACGGACATAATCTAGATATTCCAAACCAGGGAAACAAGAAACATTGGGTGACATTTCTACAAAAGAATACTACGAGCAGAAAAAACACAGATAGGGACTCAAGCCTGTAATCCTTGGCTGGGAGGAAATCAGGATCACCCTGGGTTACGCATCAGTTGGAGTCCCGCATGGGCTACAGAGGGAGATCTGACTCAAAACATCTTTACAAAAGGAATTTATAAATACAGAAACAAATAATAAATACCAACAGTGTCACTTTGAGGGAAAACTACATAAAAGGACATAACCGCACGGTTTGTCTACATTGAGTCTTAAAATCTGAAAATCTAGCAGCGCTGCTGCTTCTCGGCTAGTTTTAACTTGTTGGCCCGAGGTGGTGGTGGGGTGTGTCAACTGGTTTCAACTGGTTTTCCTCCCCTCCACCAGTTCCGGAGCAGGTGTGGGCTCAAGGCAGTCCGGGGTTTTTCACTGCTCTTGGGGATTCTCGCTAATCAGGGGTGAGGCTGGAGGCGGGGTGATATCTGAGTGCACAGTTGCTGCACCTCTGAGGTCGCAATCCCATCATGCTGCTGTGGTCTCCCCGCGGCCACCAGAGCCTCTGGTGGGTCCATCTCTGTTGGATGAAGATGATGGTGGCAAGAAGGGGGAGGAACTGGAGGTGAAGAGGCCAGCGACTCAGTGGTCGGGATGGGGAGCCTGCAGGGAATGCTACTGGAGGATTCCAGCCGGGAGGCTGAGTCAGAAGATGATCAGAACAGAAGCAGGGGTTTTCCGCAAAGCACCCTCCCCTCTCAGGAAGCCAGGCTTGTTGAAAGAAAGGAACAGGACCGCGCAAGAGAAAACTCGGGGCAGACTTTCATCTACTATGAAAGAAGGACAGGGTCTCTTTCTCTCCATAGCCCTGGCTGACCTGGAACTCACTCTTTAGACCAGGCTGACCTCAAACTCACAGAGATCCTCCTGCTTCTGCCTCCCTAGTGCTGGGATTAAAGGCGTGCCGGCTTGCAATTAATAAATATTAAAAATAAATTTAATTAATAGAAAAATCAGCAAAGAAACTGGAGAAAGAATGTCTGCGTGGAAAAGCGAAAGGAAAATATCAGGTGTAAGAAAGACAGCTGAAGGAGGGGAGAAGGGAGGAGAAAACGAAAAAAGTCGGGACAAGTTCAGGAGGGAAGGGAAAGTGGGCGAGTTAAGGAATGGCTGGAAAATGCAAAAACAAAACCCAGCTACAGAGGGCCACAGAACACGAACTGAAGGCTCACAGGTCTCCGTAGTGGATCCCGAGCCAGCTCCATGTTAAGAGGTTCCAGATCCTGGGGAGGAGACTCAATCTGGACTATAATTAGTTAAATCCACTGATAAATTTCTGAGCCAAACTTGAGACTGCCCTGCAATGGGCAAGGATTTTTCAAGGCAAAAACCACAAGAGCTGTTGTGCTCTGCCAAGATTAGGTAGTCAAGGTGACCTCAGAACAGTCCGAGATTGTCTACACGAACAGGTAGGTTACAGAAGCCAAGAAGCAGTTACTCATATCATAACAAGTTAGATAGTCACAGCATTTCTAGGTGGGGATCCCTTAGTCAGGGTTACTGGGAACGGTCTTCCAGGGACTGGAGTCAGAGGCAAACAGCTAGTGGATGCTAAGATGGATGCCTAGCATAAAATGGAGTTTCTTTAGCCATCACTCTGTTGAAATTCAGTTCCACAGAAGCCCGTTCATATAGTCCCTCTCAAAGCAGCCAAGGATCTGTCAGATAGAGAAATACCCAAGTCACCCTCTCTGTTGGCTCCTAAGGACAAAGTGACCTTTGCCTTGAAACTGGGCAGAGTTCAGAGACAGTGTGTGGGGAAAATAGCATTCTTTTACCTGGAGCTACTTAAACTTCATCAGGATTTTTAAAAAGACGCTCAATCCTGTGATGATTGGCAGCCACCAACTCTTGTCTTGCTATCTGCATTGTCTTTGGAGCTTCGCCTGTGTAGGATGGTTTCTACATTTGGTGTTTATTTGTTCTGTTGTTTGGTTTTTCAAGACAGGGTTTCTCTGTTGTAACTCTGGCTGTCCTGGAACTTGCTCTGTAGACCAGGCTGGCCTCAAACTCAGAGATCTGCCTGCCTCTCCCTCCAAAGTGCTGGGATTAAAGGCGTGTGCCACCATGGCCCAGCCATTTGGTTTTTATAAACCCTTTAAAGGTTAATTTTTGTCACGTTGCAGGATGACTAACAACAGTATTAGTGTTTATTTTACAATAAATCATGCTATCAAAATAACAAAACCAATAAAACAAACCAAAACAAAACAAAAAACACTGATAAATCTAATCCATGGTGGTAGAAACCAAGGGTAGTTGTCTGAGAGCAGGTTTGAAGGAGATGGGCTTAACAGAAAATGAATTAGCATGATTGTTAGAAATATACACATGAATGAGATATTCAAAATATCCACAATATTGCAAAACTCTCCATTTTGAGTGGAACAGATGGAAGAATCTAAGAAAGCTTATAGCTTGTATCTGTAGACGTGATGCCTAAGACTTGACCCCAGAATGTTCCTCTGTTCTGCTTGGGAGGTGTTCTGGCTGCCGGATGGTGACAATGGTTACTGTGTTCTGCCCCTTTCATGTATCTGCTGCCAAGTAAACCTTTAGTGAACCCAAAGCTCAGAGAGCTGGCATGTGAAGTGTGGAGCTCACATGCTAACACATGTTTGCTCAGTCAGTGTTCATCTGTTTGAGAAATTTTTGTGTAGGATTTCCTTATTGGCTAGCAGGTATACAGATCTTTTCCTTTTAGGTAGCTGCTTACATCTACTAGGAGTGGTACAAGACCAGACTGGTGTGATTAGTTTGCACCAATGCCTTTCCCTTACCCATGGAAAGGGCTGGAGAGGGCATCCAGAGATGCGATGTGGAAACCATGGAACTTTATAGGTTTTTCATGTTTAGTGACCTGCTATTGCTTACTAATTACAACTTTCATTCCCAAATCCTGTGGCAAGACTGCCTAGCTATAAAGTGCCCCAGATGACCATTCTCCTCCTTGGCTTCAGCCTGCCACCTTGACACAGCCCAGAGTTACTTGCAGGGGTTTCAGTGGGGATTCCATGTGGACATTTTCTTGACTGCCAATTGATACAGGAGGTCTCAGCTTACTGTGGGTGGTGCTCTCCCTAGGCAGGTGGGTCAGGGCTTGTAAGAGAGGCAGCAAGCCAGGAAGCAATGTTACTCTATGGTTTGGCTTCAAGTTCCTGCCTTGGTGTTTTGCACTGGAGTTTGATGATGGCCGGCCGGCAACCTGTGAGATGAAATAAATCCTTTTCCTTCCCAAACTGCATTTGGTTACGGTGTTTACCACAGCAACCAAAAACAACAGTCATCTCTAACAGTCTTTTTTTTTTGCGTATCTTTCCAAGAAAGTTGAATGAGGAGGAACATATCCACTGGGGGAAAAGTCACCTAAGTACACGGGCCCACCCGGCTCTGCTGCGCTGCCTGGACCACACTCTCGACTTCTGAGCACCCCATTACCTCTTTCTCTCTAGCAAAGTTCTCAAAGATGACGCTGAAGGATTCATTCATTCTCTTCTTTTCTTCTTCTGACTCTAATTCAAACTTTTTTGTTATCTTATGTTCTGTGGAGGTGAGAATAAAGCAGGTTCGTAAATGTGGGGAAAGCAAGCCAGAGAGAAACCCAGAACAACTGAAAACAGAAGCAGTTCCAGGCGGGACGGAACCTGAGGCCCTTCGCACTCTGAGCCTCAGCTGGGGAGGTGACTGAGCACTCTGAGCCTCAGCTGAGGAGGTGACTGACAGAGCTGAGTCTCCTCTTGTGCAGTGACAGCAGCCACATGGCTTAAGCAGCAGCATGTCGGTTCTTTGGCATGTGGCTTAGGTTCTCTCTGCTGCTTGTTGTCCTGTTCCCTCTGCTGAAGTAATGACTGTGCTTTCTCAGGTGTTTTTCTTTTAAGCTCTTGGCTAGCCAGATTGTTCATAATAAAATTTCATGCCTAGCCCTGGGACAGAGGCAGATTCACTGTTTCCAGAGCTGGGAGACCTGGACACAGAGCCTCAGTGCCAGACAGGAGGAAGGGAAGAGCAAGACCTAAGTTCCCTCGGTGTCCAATTGCAGGGAAGAGTGGGTGTCTTTGGGTTGGCCGAATAACTGGTCTGGGCTACATGATGTACAGCTAAATTCTGGTTTCTCAAAATGAGGTTGCACCCTGACTTAGACTTTTGCAGGGTGGAACTCTTCTGGTACTGCAGTATTCTGGGCAAAGCCCTAAACAGATGAAGCTCCATATCTCCTTCCCAGCCTCAACTCTAGCATCTTCATGCTGCCCTGCCCAGGCAGCCCTTACTGGGGGAGCCGACTTTCCCAGAAACCTTTGCATTTAGGTGATCAATTGAATTTAGCCAGTAATTGCACAGTGAGCGGAGCTTGCACGGAATGTGGAATAGATGTGTAGATGGCGCAAGTCCTCTAGGACACAGTAGCAATGTCTACATCTTCCTAATTCCTTTTCCGGGAATCCCAGCAGCGAGAGCTGCGTCTATGGGGCACGTCCTACAATCTAAGCTCCAGTCAAGTGTAAGAAATACTGAAAATGCTTACCAACCACGGCTTCTAGAGGGGATGTGGGGGGCACAGAGCTGTCAGTATAATAGACTATCTTGTCCACCATTCATAATTCACACCCCCCCCCAACACACACACACTGACTAGTTTAAATTCTAACTTAAGAATTCCTCCTGGAGTTTCTTTATAGGTTCCAATACCCATATTTGTTCCAGCCCACGACGGGCGAACACCTAAGTGTCAGATCCTTTATTCTCGTGCCTGAAATGAAAAGACAAAGCACAACGCCTTGCCCTCACTGTCCCTTTTGTTTCTTAGGGACTCAAGGCACCTTTTGTTCAGGAGCTCAGCGTCTGGCCCATCGCTCTTGGTAAACCCGAGGCCCCTTCCCTCCAGTCAAGGTCAGGGTCAACGGCAGGTTTCATTCGCTTTGTTTGGATTCTCTTGTCTGACAAGGCCAGCAGCCTTGGCAGTACTCACTCTGTTGTAGCAGGATCCTCTCCCTCTCCAGCTTCTCATCCTTCTCCCATTCTGCCTTCCACTTTGACCACTTATCTTCCATTTCATCGTAGATGCTGTCCTGTGTGAGCAGGGAGACACCAGAGAGAGCTGTAGCGTGGGAAGACTGCAGAGGCTGTGACGACACCCCAGGGCACTCACAGCATGGAAGGAGGGCTTGTTATCCCTTCACCCAGGCCTTACTGGGCCCCTCTGTGGGAGATGCATATGAACAACAATTCCAGCTAAGTTCAGAGGATAAACACAAAGGCCAAGGGCCATCAGTGAGCAGCGCTTGTCCTGCCGAAGACAGGCAGGGCTCTCTGTGCTGGAGAGCCACAGCTGATTTTTGCATCTCCCTGTAAGACAGCCTGCTCTAACTCTGGGACTTCATCAAGTGTGCAGAATTGCCCAAGTTTGCTTTCTATTGCTGTGATTAAAAAAAAATCTGGTCAAAAGCAGCTTGGGCATTATTTGGCTTATAGTACCGTGTTTACTGTCTATCACTGAGGGAAGCCAAGGCAGGAACTCAAAGGAGGTGTCGCTGAGGCCATGGGGGAGTGCTGCTTACTGGATTGCTCCCACAGCTCGCTCAGCATGCTTTCAAATACACCCCAGGCCCACCTGTCCAGAGCTGGCCCTACAGTGGACTGGGCTGTCCCATATCAATTATTAATGAAGAAAATGCCCACCGGTATCCACAGGCCGTGGAGGCAATCCCTCGATTGAGGCTCCAGACGCTCCATTATGTCCGGCTGACAAAAACCCAACCAGCACTGGGATTAAAGGAATGGGCTGTGTTCTGAAAAGGCTGCGGTGCTCAGCGCGTGGGATGTGAAAGGAGACAGACTTTTTGGATGGCAGTTTGGTCAAATCTGTGAAAGGCCTTAAATTCCTTTGATCAGTTCTCTAGTGCTAGGATCAGTTATGTTCAAAGTGCTATTTGCTGTGACAGCAAGGTGACCTAAAGCAGCACATGGGCAAGGGGGGGACAGTGAGATTCCAAGGCACGTTCCTTAGGACAGCAGTGGAAATGAGGATGGAAGGCCCTAATATGCCCAGTGAACAGAAGATACAAAAATATACATAGATCCCACACACCGCTGTCTCTGGAGGTTTCCGCAAAGTGCAGGTGTTTGCAGAGATCGCCTCTGGAGGGCGAATTCTTTCTTTGTGGTGCTACTGTTGTTGGTTATTTCCACATAAAAAAAAAGATTTATTTCTTTTATGTGTATAAGTGTTTTGCCTGGATATGTATATGTCTATGCACTATGTGTGTACCTGGTGCCTGTGGAGTCCAGAAGAGGGCATTGGATCTCCTGGAACTGGAGTTACACGTGGCTTTGAGCCATCATGTGGGTGCTAGGAACTGAACCTGGGTTCTTTGGAAGAGCAGTAAGTGCTCTTAACTGCTGAACCATCTCTCTAGCCCTTACCCCTTCCCCCACAAAAAAAAAAAAAAAAAAAAAAAGCTATTCCTTTGATGACCACAAACATTTTTTTCAATAGGCCTCTTCTGAGTCGAAGAGCTGGTTTGTCAAGTGTGGGAACCCCAGGGCTCTGCTGCCTGCTGGGTACATTAGCGACACTGTGGTGGAAGGATGTCAGAATCCCTGCAGACACAGATTCCTCCCCATGTTGTCAGCCAGGAATAAGCCTGGCTTCTCTACCTCTCAGAATCTACAGTGCAGCAATGTGTCTCACCTGATACATGTGGAACATGTTCTTCAGGTACTTATATTCTTTCCCCATCTCCTCTGGATGAAAAGAAAACAAGGTCATCACTCTTCCAACTCTCATGTGAGCTCCTCAGTACCACACCCAGGCTCCTTTTTATCACTGCAGTGACCCCGCAGTCACTCTGGAAGCTGACCAGAAACCCAAATGCTGGGCCCTACCTGATCAGATTCATCAGAGCCTTTGGAGGAGGGGATTGGTACTTTTGACAAACATGTTTCTCAGAGATTTTGAAACATGCATGTTCTGTGTGTTTCTTTAAGTCTTTAGTAAGATTTACCCTCCGGGGCAGAAGGGAAGAGGGTCAATCTGTAACTGTGGAGGAGAAACAAAACCTCCTCGCATGCATCTGCTTCTCCCTTTGGTAACGTTTCCCCCTTTATGATGGTTATGAAAACCATACATTCTTTTGAGGAAGTTGGGGAAAAAGTATAAATAAGACACTGACTTGAAATAAAGAATGAAGGCTGTGGAGTTTCTCCTCTCTGTGGACATTAGTCTATAAATCCAGAATCTGAAGGGTCACACTTTGCTCTTCCCAAGGGCAGCATAAGCAGTGGGATATGGCCAGTACAGCCCTTGCAATCAAAGTATGCTAGAGAGGGTTTAATAAAACACTGTCATGTGAGAACCCAAAGAAATCATGATGATATTATAAGTTTAGAACTTTAAAATGTACTATTAAAAAATTTTACATTCTCACTTCACTGATAAAAGCAGATTTTCAGAGAAAATCAAGGACACAAGTCCTCTTTTTCCAGTTTCCTTCTTAGCCACTCTCATCCCCCTAGACTTCAGAAAGGAAATCTCAGACGTCTGGCTGTGCCCACCCATCGCATGGGGCCTTGGACCCCGGCTAACCACCTTTCCCAGCCCCTGCATCCTCGTGTGTGTGTGTGTGTGTGTGTGTGTGTGTGTGTGTGTGAGAGAGAGAGAGAGACAGAGAGACAGAGAGAGAGAGAGCGAGAGAGAGAATGTGTGCGTGTGTGACGGTACCTAGCTTCTCTTGGGCAGCGGATTTCTCTGCCTTCAAGGCTTCTTTGTAGCTGCTCTCTAAGTTCCCCAGCTCCATTTTGTGAGTCTTTCTGAGCTCCCTGCAGAGCAATGGGTGAAAGAAGACCAGTGTCAGCAAGCGAGCTGGCTCAGCAGGTGAAGGTGCTAGCCATAGAAGCCTAACAACCTGAATCACCCTTGGTACCCAAGGCAGAAGGAAAGAACTGGCTTCCAGAAGTTGTCTTCTACTACCCACAGGCACACTGTGATACCATTCACATGCAAACACACACGAACACACACACACACACACACACACTGTAAGAGCTAAAGCTATGTTTTAACTCTTAGTTACTGTGAAGACAGCTATAAAAACAAGGACAGATAACTTCCTGAAATGCTGGGTGGGGGCTGTTCAAGTGAGATAGCAGGCTACATGGATAGATTCCCTAAGCAAGTCTGCTTAATCCAATTGCATCGGATATGCTTAGTCATTTGTAGGAGGAGAGATACCTAGACGGGAAGTATGTCAGCATATATGCTTGCCCCTGACTGGACCTGGTGGAAAGCACATAGCCTTATGGGTTCTGCCTTATAAGCATCTGGCAGATGTGACTCAGTGCCATTTTGTGGGAACCCCAGGGTGTAGCTCAGAGTTCCCACTCTGTGGGAACCTCGAAATGGATCTGGCCAGAGTTCATCATTATTGGCTGGTATTTAATAATTTAATTAAAACTTGCTTCAAATTTGACTTAAAATTGTGGTGATGGTCTTACTCTCGACTGGTAGGATTAACAACAACACACACACACTTATACACGAGCAAAAGTCCAGAGTTGAGCTGCTGCGCTGCCCTGGCCTCTCCTCTGTCCTCACCAAGGTGGGGCCCTCACTTCCCAACGCGTTCTCCGGGCTTCTCTCCAGAGGGAGTCGTTTCCTGCAGTCCCTGCTTGGAACAGAGCTTGGCAAGGGCCTCGGACTCCCCTCAACAGTTCTTTGCTTACAGCTCACTTATAGGAGCACCCAGAATAAGTTTAGAACCCCAGCTCCAGGTCCAGAATTTGTATGCTGATAGTGTTTGAGTGTTAATGTGAGAGCCTCCAGGCCGTAAATCAGATGGAATAAACTTAAACACGTATTACTAGAGGAAGAAAAGTCAATCCGCAAACACGACACACTATATTGTTCCAACGTTAGGCAAGGAAGAGCTGTAGACAGTAAACCAGCCAGCGCTCTGCAGGCGTTGCCTTGGGAAGCAGTGGGGAGGGATCAGTAGGTAGAGAACATAAGACAATAAAGCCACTGTGTAACACCTGCACAGTAAATACATGTCCACACCCATTTTTTTCAGACACACAGAATGGTCTGCACCAGGAGTGACCCCCAAGCAGGTGATAAAGCTGTGTCAATGCAGGGTCATCAGCTGTGATCAAGGTAACGTCTTTCAGGGTCACTGAAAATGAGGATGGTTATAGGGTGGGACATAAGGGGTGTATGAGCACTCTGTACCTTTCTGGCAATTTCCCTGTAAACTTTAAACTGTTAGAAAAATAATGAAACAAATAAGTACATCAATGCATATGTAAAATGTTGTGGCTCATATAGCGGTGCTGTCTCTACTAGGATTCCTGATTTGTTACAAATGATGATTTATCTTACAGATGCTTATCAAGTAAAACGTGCTGTCCTAGTTTATAAATACACCGTGGGATAATTAAATCAACCTAGTTGACACAACCATCAACTCAATGATTTTCTTTTTCATGGTGAGAATATTTGAAATTCATTTTTTTTCTTTTTTAAAAAAGTTTTTTTTTAAAAAAATTCTGTGTGTGTGTGTGTGTGTGTGTGTGTGTGTGTGTGCTACCTGCAGAAGCCAGAAGAAGGTGTTGGGTCCCCTGGAGCTAGAGTGGCAGGTAGGTGTGAGCCACCACACCAATGCTGGGAATCAAACTCAGGTCCTCCGCAAGAGCAGAATATACTCTTAAGCACTGAGCCATCTCTCCAGCCTTAAAATTCACTCTTACGCAATTCAAAATGAAGAACACAGTATGATTGCTTTTCTAAGGCCTGTAAAGCGCTTTGAAAAACATTCCTCCTGTCTGAGGTTTTTAAACACTTTAAAACATTTTTATTACGTTTATTTACTTAGTGTGTATGGTGTGCGCATGGACACACTGGACGCATGCGCGCATGGACACACTGGACGCATGCGCGCATGGAGGCAAGAGGATAGTTTGAGGGATTCAGTATTCTCCTTCTACCATGTGGGCTCTGAAGATCAAACCCGGGTCATCAGGCCTGGTGGAAGCCCGGGCCCAATTCTGTACACCATCTATCCATATCCTGTTGCCAGTGAGATTTGGATTTCAACTGTGAGCGAGAACACATGGACCCTGTCTCTGCCTGGCGTACTTCACTGAGCATAATGTCCTTCCGCTCCATCCATGTTGGCATAGCTGAATTTCCTTCTCCCTTGAGGCAGAGTGTGCAAGAAGCACGGGAGTTCAGACTCTCTCCTTATTTTGTCAAGAACCTAAAAGTATTCTAAAAATATGAGAAAGTAAAAAACAAATGGCTGAAGCAGCGAGGGTGTTTTTCTGTCCACCAGGACTTCTTAGGCTGCCCAGGTAGGACAGGCCGCCTGCGGGGCTTTAAGATTCTTCCCCAGCACAGACGACACTTCCTTCTCACTGGCTCCTGACTTGTCATGGTCTGTTCCTTCTCCTCCCCTCTCTTCTTCCTTTGTTGCCTGGCCCTAACCTAAGAGCCAAGGAAAGCAGAGGTAAGGAGGAGGAGGAGGAAAGAGAGGAGTGGGGGAGAGAAGACAGAATGTGCTCACAACAAATCATGTATGATAGCAGCTTCAAGGAGAATAAAAATGGCTTTTCTAAGCAACTGATGAAAAGAAATATTACAACGGAAAAGAAAAGGATGGATGATGAAAAGCAGGAACACAAGACATAACTGCTTCATCTTAGGGCCCAAAGGAACCACCCTGCTCGCTGAAGACACATCTCTCACACATCGTAACCAGCTGCACTTGGCACCATTGGGAGCCCCCGGGAGCTGGAATCCTGCCGGGTACAGGAGCCTGGGCTCTCAGCACACAGACCATACCTGCCATACCATACCATACCTCAGCACACAGGAAGCATACCTGCTCTCGTTTTCAAAGTTCTGTTTCATGTCAGCACAGCGGCGATCCATTTCGTTGGAGAGCTGGAAATGAGGCCAACGTTAACAACACAACATACAGAACTCAGCCTGCTCTAACCTGTCTGTGAAGCCCCTCCGTTCAGAGTGGACACCTGCCCCCCATCAGTCTCTCCTGGGTGTGCCCTGCAGTGCAGGGGGACACACACTCAGTGAGGGTGCGACCGCTCCAGCCTTGCTGACTGTCCTCTATCTAATCAATCATGTTGGTGCACAGGAACCATCTCTCCCTACTTTGTCGCTGAGTCTGGTTCCTTTTGTCATTTCATCATTAGACCGTGGCCCTTGGATATTTTTTACACTCGGAACTCACTTATTTATCAACAGACTTGGCTGGAAGAGTAATAAAGAACCAAGTCAGACTGCAGACATACGGAAGGGCTGGCTACCCTCCTCACCCTCCTCCCTGTCCCCGGCTGGGGAATCAGCCAGCTTGGCTGCAGGCTCCCCTGAGAAGAACCAACTCCTCCACATAGTAGGTCTGATTCTTCTTCAGAGTCCCAGCATGCAGGGGCGTGGACTCCAGAGTATCTGCAAGCTGTTGTCTGTCTGCCTACAGTGTAACTTCTAAAAACTGCTTATCCCTAACAACTCTCCTCAGTGTCATTCTGAATCCACACGGAGACCCTTCGAAGGTCACACTACAAGTGGGCTGTTCACAAGTGGGAATAGATTCAAGACACTCCCATAAAGACAGTCTCTAAAGTTGCCTTCCACAGGGGCCTGTGCTGCTGAGGCAAAATGCGAATTTGGCCAAAGCTTCACCATCTTACACAAATGATGTAAATTTGTCAAGCTCAATTTCCCTTTTGTAGAAGAGGACATTAACCTGGCAGGGTTTTTGCAGAAATAAGGTAACAAATGAGAGGTGGGAAAGATCTCAGCCTAGTCAGGAGCCAGCTCGCTGGAAAGATTCCCACAGTCCGGGACAAACGAGGATGAGAGGCTGCTGCAGGGAGGCAGCAGAGCTGCACAGGCTGACTGCAGCAACACCAGGATTCTTCTGAGCCTGGCTCTGGGCTGTCATTCCAGGCCTGGTCACCAGGCACACCTGCCTGAGCCGGGGAGGAAGGGATCAAACTGAACTGAGGATCAAAATGTTAAAAAAAAAGTCACCTGTCAAAAATGCATCAAGACTGTGAAAGGACCCCAGCTGATTCTGAAGAGCAGGCACTGAGAGCTTAAAAGTAGCAGAGAGTAGCTTGCATAGCATGGAAGGCATCCCCCACGCTGGGGTCATTAGCCATAGCCTGGCCACCTCTGATGTTTGCATAAAGGTCAGAGGGGGCAAAACCAGTGTCCCCAGGGTGGAGAAGAACGAGTTGCCACACACCCAGGGGCACCTGGAGAACCCTAGGAATGGGATATTTCTGAGTTTTTACAGTTATGGATGAGGACAGAGAAACGAAACGGAAATACTGCCCACTGCACAGTCAGATTTGCAGAGTCCTGCACCTGGATTGCACGGCTCACTATCTGGAAGTGCCTGGCGTGTCGCCTGGCACATAGATGGTCTGGAAGCATTACTCCTGAGGGTGTGGTTACCGCAAGGATCACTTACCAATTTCTGGGCAGACTGGTGGTCTCTGTTCATTTGTTCTATTATTGCTGTCAGCTCTGAGATTTGCTCCTCCAGGTCAGAAATGATATCTGTCCTGTGGGACAAACACGTCTATCACCAACAGAGCTTGTTATTCACGCCAGCCAGGCCCCCCTGCTGCCAGACTCTGGTCTGTGTCGTGCCTGCTCCACCTCTGTGGCAAGGGGGCTGCAGAGGTGAAGGGTGGTCTTGAATAAGGCATTTCATAGTAGGGTGGTTGGACCTTGTACCTTGAGCTAGCTTGAAGTGACCGGCTTGGTGTGGTGTGCAAATGAGCAGAGGAGAAGAAAGAACCTGTTGGACATTTACCAGAGTTTGGTTATCAACAGTTGAATGCTAGAGGGAGCAGTGCAGAGGATTAGGAAGTGAGGGAGTTTGGGAAGACTCCTGCTGACACCCAGCCATGTGCAAGTAACCACCGTGGGTGGGACTGAGAGGAGGCTCAAATGAATGAGTGTGTGTGCACATGTGTGTGCACATGTGTGCGCAATCCCCGAGCAGGACGGTGGGGTTATGTACAGCCCGGGTCACACAGCACATAGTGTTTTGAAACATTTTTGCTTTCTGTTTTTGTTCTTTCCAGACAGAGTTTCTCTGAGTAACACCCCTGGCTGTCCTGGAACTCACTGGGTAGACCAGGCTGGCCTTGAATTTTCAGAGATCCACCAGCATCTGCCTCCCAAATGCTGGGGTTAAAGGTATGTGCCACCATGCTCTGTGAAAAACACAAACTTTTTTTTTTTAAAGTGGCTTTCGGGATATGTAATGACTTTCTGGTTTCCCGGGAAGGGCTGCTACGGTATCTGTGACCTAGTTAGCTGTCGGAAGGCAACACCGTGCAATGGAGCTGAGGAGCTTCTTGGAGCAAGAAGTTAGTTCCATTTCCTTGGCGTCCTCTCTTGGCATAGAGAAGGTGTCAGGAGGGGACCAGAGGGAGGTGAGGGAGCTGCAGGTCGAGGAAGTGAAAGGTAGGGAACCCTGTTGCTCTTCAACTTATTTTAGGTTCTCACTGAATCTAAAGCTCATGTTTCAACTAGTGCAGCTGGCCAGTGAGCTCCGGGGAGTCTCCTGCCTGTTACAGGCATGTGTCACCACGCCTAGAATTTTACATGGATGCCAGAGATAGAACTCACCTGATCAACTGAACATCTCCCCAGATCCTTTGGAACAATAGCTCCTTTTCTTGTTTGTTTCTTGCTTTTGAGTCAGGGTCTTTCTACATAGCTCTGGCTGTCCTGGAACTTGCTATGTAGATCAGGCTGGCCTCCAACTCACAGAGATCCACTTGACACTCCTCCTTCTCCTCTCAGCAGTACTGGGTTAAAGGTGTGTGCCATTGTGGCTTCAGAACACTAGTTCTTACAGCTGACTAAAGCTAGAAGGAAGAGCTGGGAGGGCTATCCAGTAATACAGGAAGGAGTGAGAGGCCTGGATTCGGGTAGGATAGTGGAGAAATGGAAGACGCGGATGAGAGGTGTAGGAAGTAGAAAAGTTGAAAAGTTCGGGTGTGAGCGTGACACCAGAGCATAGTGAAAGAGCGGATGGCTGGCGCTCAACAGCGTGGACCGGCCAGAACCTTCCTAACTTCATCTCCCAGAGCCATGGGCAGTTTTAGATTCCTTCTAATGAAAGCCGAGATGCAGAGTACAGTCTTCCAGAATCCCTGGCTTTTCTCTTGGTTCCCACTCTCAGAATCCAGATTGTTTTTGAATATTTTCCCTGCCCCATCCTGGTGGGAGCACTTCCGTCTTTAGTGTGAGCTGGCCCTCATCCTAGTGGCTGTTTCAGAGCAGGAACCTGTGGCCTGGGTGGGGGTGTCAGGTGCTTCCTGGGGCAGGCGGGGCTGACTAGCTGGGTGGAGCCGGCTCTGAGAAGCTGGTGTTGAACCAAAGACTTTACCTGGAAAATTTGACTTTGTTCAAGATGTTCGGTTCCAAGCGTTTGTTCCTATTGAACATCTCATCTCCCAAGGTGACTGAAATCTGTTCCCGATTTCGAACAAGTTTATAGCCAGGTGACACATTGATTACTTCCTGGGTCCCAAGGTGGAAGGCAAAGGGAAATTGTGAGCTTGGAGAAACTGAAAGTCTCTTAGAGCAGCAGTTTTCAACCTGTCGGTCGCGACCCCTTTGGAGGTCAAACAACCCCGGCACGGGGGTCACCTAAGACCATCTGCATATTAGATATCTACATTATGATTCTTGACAGCAGCAAAATTACAGTTATGAAGTAGAAACAACAACGTTATGCTCCGAGGCCACCTCAACACGAGGAGCTGCATGAAAGGCTTGCCGCGTCAGGAAGGTTGGACCACTACACTACACGTCCTGCGGGCTTACTCACACCCTACACAGACCCAGCGCTTTCTGTGGCTCCAGCCACTACCCTCAAATCTCTCAGATCCTATCCCAGCACTCACCTGGCCCCCCGGGGACCCCTTAAACTCAGCAGTGCCAACTAGTCTATTGACACCACTCTCCTTCCCATCCTCCACTGTGGCCAGTAGCTGGGCATTATGGGAACTGCTCAACTTTCGGAATTGGACAGGCCGAAGTTTAAATATTTGGCCCTGGAGATATTTTATATCCCTGTGACTCAGTTTCCTCATCAGGAAAATGGAAATAATAACCTTCTTCAAGAGACTTTTGTAAGGGGAAAAACCAACAACAAAATAACACACGAGCAGATGATCAGCATGGACTCAAACGAATGCAGCGGGTTAATCCTCCTTCCTTCATTGCCGAGACAGACGGCAGAGTCATTGGCTACTGTGGCTACACCCATAGCTTCTCGAGATGCCGCGGACACTCTGCAGGACCGCGCGGCATCTCCTAACTGGCATCTCTGCCTGCCCCACCCCCGTTAGGCCTCGTCCCAGCGTGGATCAAAGGCACAGCGTCTTGGACTCTTAGCTAGTCTCTCTGCTTTTCCTCTCGTGCTCCCAGTGTTCACAGTCTTTCCATATAACAGGGTGACTGTGTTGCTATTTGCTTATTTAGTTCCTGGCCCTTAAAGCCCTCTGAAGGACTGTGTGATCCTTGTTTAGGAAGGGGGAGGGATGGGCAAAATGATAAACTAAATAGTAGTCAGAATGTCCTGCGAGAAAATGTATAATGTAAATACAGTCTGGTCTGGTGCCTCTGTCAGAGCCACGGAGACTCATGCTCCGAGGCTGGTGTCCCTGTCCTCGCTGGTCTTAGGTACCCTGACAGCTCCTGCCTCAGGATTTGTGGCTTCCCAGTATGGCAGAGGGCTTCCTGTATCTGGGCATGAGTTGTAGCTTGACCAGCCACCATCTGTTTCCCCCCAGGGACCTACACAAAGCAGGGGAGAGTATCTGGGGTTAGTTACAGTTTGGCCACTGACCAGCTACATAAAATGCATACTACTAACGGTAAGAGATCGCTTCTAGGATCTCTGATTAAGATTCGGCAGAGTTAGTTTGTAAAAGCCCAATCTTGCACACAGTAGGTGCCAGATAAATGCTCCCCCTGCCCTTTCCTCATTTTGTACTCACAGAAGGTATTTTGCTGCTCTTCTCCTGCTTTCCTAACTGGGCTTTGTCTCTGCAAGAGAAAGATGTGCTCAGGAAGCAGCAGAGCCGCAGAGAGGCCGAGCTCAGGGCCTGCACCCCTGCAGCCTGCACCCCCTGCTGCCACTCTGGCCTTTGTTCGCCTAGGTCACCCTGGGCAGCTGGGGAACAGGTTAGTTCAGGGCCTCAGTGAGGGGAAGTGCAACATGGATGTGGGCGGGGCTTCAGTGTTAGACTATTTTACCCATTGGCTCTTGGAGCTAAAAGTACTTACTTCAGGGGAGCAACAGGTTTTATTGGCTGGGACAGGAGGTAGTTGCGTTCTTTTGAAGCTGATGTGGGAAGAGGTGGCCTGAAAGCAATAAGTAAATAAATAAACATTGAAAATTTAAAAACGTGTCTCAACACTCCACAACAAGGGCATGTATATGGCAAATCTACATTGGAATGCATGATGTGACAACTAGGATCACGAAGACATGAGGCCTAAAGACCTCAGATCCAAGGTACTGGGACTTGTCCACTATCTTGGAGAACTCCTGGCTGTCAGTCCAAAGCTACTGTTCCTGGGGTGGGCAGCTGCCACCAAAGCTCTCTGGGTAACACACACACACACACACACACACACACACACACACACACACACTGTACTGCAAAGTTGCAAAGTCGAGGCTTCTTTATGTCATTATGGAAATGTCATTGAGTCAGAGAGGCCTGGGAGATCAGGTCAGCATCCGGGCTGACTGAGAAGGCAGGAAAGCAGGCCTTCCTGTTCCATAGGGGATTTGTGGCAAGCTCTCAACTGGGGAATCTCATTGGACAAAGAGGACCACAAAGAAAACTTTCCTTCCTATACCAAGCCCAACCCAGATTATTCTTACTTAGACTTCCCTGGGCAGGTCTTTGGAAGTGGATGAGGGGTCTTGATTAGCTTCCGTGGCCCCAAGTTCCAGGGGTCCCAGCAGGTGCAGTAGATGAGAGGATTGGAGTTCATGGTCAGGGTCAGATGCAGTCTTGGTTGTGAGGTCAGGGGCTCTTGCTGAGATGAGAACAGAACAACAGAATTAAACCACTCAGAATCAAAGCAGACAGATTGGCAAGGATCAGGGCAGCCCAAAGGAGGATGGGTGAGGTGATGTGTGGGCTCTTACTCTATAATGATGCTTCACAGTTTGCTACTTGACATGAAAGGAATTCAGTGTTGTCCACAATTGAGTTATTACTGTATACAACCCGGTTTCAACTATTGCTACCCAGGCTTACAGGTGACACAGAGAGATGTCATGGAAGTAGCCCACTGCAGAGTGGGAGCACACATCTCCTTGGCTCCTAAGGCCCCGTTCCTCCTCTGGTTCACGTTAGCTTGCTCTGCATGAAGAGGAATTCCCCACAGAAGATCCTGGAAAGTAGTTCTACTTCTCCAGCTAGAGCATGAATGAATCTCCCTAAATCTCAGTTCAGGCCACCTGCCTGAATTGCAGAAGGAAACTAGAAACAACCCCCTCATAATGGCTGCATGGAAGATAGCCCTGAGAGAACCCCAGACGTGGAGGTACGCTTTCTGATGACACTGATAGGTAGGGGTGGGCAGATCCAACGGAGCATTTGTAGGGTGAATGGCTTCCCTGTCATTTTGCTTCTAGGTAAGTCTCTGTACCCATCCCCAGAGCTTGTGATACACGACCTTACACAGAGAAAGAGACATTGTAGCTCAATGTATTATTAAAAAGTGAAAATTGGGTCAGAATGTCAGGATTATGTGTCCTGTCCCCACTCACGACATCTGTTATGATAATTTTGGGGTGCTTTGAAATCAGTTGGGCTTGACTTTACACATGGGACTGCAGGAAGCCTGCTTTTCTGAGCCTATTCCTCATCAACAGGGAAGGAATCGTGCCAGTTCACTGTGGGTTGCTCTGCTGTGAACATTAATCAGACCATGAACTGCAGCGGCTTTGCACATAGAAGTTTTTCCTTCTACTCTTTTTTAAGTAACATATGTTTATTTGTGTGTGTGTTTGTGTTAAGATGAAATCAGCTCGTGACAGAGACAATCACAACAGAAAACACTAACGAAGTAAAAGGTGTCAAAAATACTAACCAGAGATGACCACTGAAAATATTTGGATGAACGCCTTCCAGAATTTTCTGCATTCTATGGAAACAGGTTTACATAACTTTCTATAAATAGGAATAAACTATATTTACATTCTGTATATGATTTTTGAGATAATTACATGAGTTTCTATTATGCAGATACATCTCATCATTTTTAAAGTGTGGTTTTTATAAACAAGAGAAATTTAAATATAGAGAAATTTAAATGTAGAGAAAGAGCATAATAAGCTCACCTGTTCCATAGTTCCACAGTTCCAACAACTGTCAATGTGACTGCACCCCATCTATACCCCACCACCCCAACTCCATTTTACTCTTCCAATATCATATTGTTTTAAAGCAAATTTAAAACAACCTTTCAAATAAGTCTGAGGTCTGATTCTATATCAAAAAGATTCATTTTTATGTTTTGTGCATGTGTTTTTTGTCTGTGTAATGTATACCACGTGGGTTCACAAACTCATGGAAGCCAGAAGAGAGCATTAGATATTCTGCAGCTGGAGTTATAGGCTGTTGGGAGCCACTAGATGTGGGCAATTGGAACCAAACTAGGGTCCTCTGGAAGAGCAGCAAACTCCCTTAATCATAGAGCCATTTCTCCTTTCCCACAATTGTAAATTTCTATGAATTCATTTATTTTTAACAGGTTTTTGTATTGATAAAAGTTTGTTTCCTTTTTCCCTATTCTAAAGAAAACTTCCTTGATGTTTATTAATTTGCTCTTAAGAAGAAAAGTTCCTTTTGCACCCATGGGAGCCATAATCAAAGCACTTAAAACAGTGATATAAAGCTAATGAGCCACCAGGACTTGGACGATTAGCAAATCATGAGGTGGGACTGAGGGTGTCAGGGGAGGAGCTAGGGCAAGCAAGGAGCATATCAGGAGCCTTTTGGCAGTGATCATTTACTGGTGTGTGTGTGTGTGTGTGTGTGTGTGTGTGTGTGAGAGAGGCGGGGGGGGGGGGAGGATGTGTGACTGTGTGTATGTGTGTGCTACTCCCCTTCTTTTCCTGGTTTTTCTCCCTAGGGTTTACTCAAGGCCCAGAAAGCTGGCTTTGAGCCAGCAGAGCTTTAGAAAGGGTCCAGGTTATAAACAACCAGCAAGAAAATCTTCCCAAAAGCTTACCTAAAGCCAGTCACAGATTCATTCCCCATATGGTTCCTTCCCAAGTTGAGAGTCTTAAAGAAGCCACAATGTTTTAGGGAAACCAAACCCCATCAGCACAAAATCAGGGTTCATTTGACACCAAATCAAGATGTTTCAGAACTTGTGGTTTCAATACTTGTTCTCAAGTGGTTGAGATGCCAAGGAAGAAATCCACAGTACTGTCCAGAGACTGCAAACTCAGCCAATGGCTTTCAAAAGAGTTGAGTAGGCAGGAACTTCTCTTAGAAGACTGTTCAGTTGTCCCCAGGGATTACAGTAAAAGTCACGCTCCTGGAGAAAGCACCTCCACCCAGAGTGCCTGACTTGAGAAGTTTGTTCTCTGGAGACCAGGAGGATTTGTTTCTTTATCACTATGGAAACAGAATGGTAGTGCCTCATTGGCTCAAAGGACTCTGTTCTTAACAACAGAGGGTTGAAGAAGCGGCCAGTTAAATCTTCTCAGATTCAAATCAGTGTCCATTCTTGACAGCAAGGAATTCATAAAAGATTTTCACTTCATTGTCAGACATGAGACTGAGGAAGCTTAAGATAAATTTCCACAGAGCAGTTGAATTTGACAGAGCCCCTAGGCCAAAGTGGCATACGGCCACAGTCCCCAGGATTTTGTAATTGATTTTAACTTCCTGTTTTCTCAAAAACCTAGAACTCTACAGTGGGCACTTCCTCCTTTGAAGCTCAGCCTTTGAGACTGTGGAAGTCCACAGGGATGGCCTTTTTCCAGCTACCCATGGTTTCAGTCTCCCCCTACCCCCAAAACAAAGGTGACCTTGCCAAACAGCAAAACAAAAACGGCAAAACAACCAAACCAAAAAAGTGCTTGCATATTCATTCTGATTTTACGGCACTTCACTAAAACACATAATAAAGGTTCACAATACCTTATTGCTTGCTTTTCTGTTTTTCTTTTCTAAAGTAAGGAGGATTCTAATGCATTAGCTTGACTTTCTGATGGCCCACATCCCATAGTTTACAAGAGCTAGAGGTTCACAACTCATGTGTGTCCTGCCTGAATGCCAGGCTCCAAGGTTAGGTGTGGGCAATGCCTATGCTCAAAGACAGTCAGTTCAATAAAAGCAAAGTGGATCTTATGTCGAGAGACTCTGCTGCTCTTCTGTTCTCACGTGTCAGTAAGAACATTAACCAGAGGAATCTGACTCTATCTGCATATAACTTTTCTGTGATTAGCAAAAAAGAGAGTTTAAGTTCTGAGCGAGCAGTGGCTGAAAATGAAAATAGAAAACAGATGCTGAGGGGAACCCAGCCACTTGCCCCAAAGCACCGATTCATTACAATCGTTTCCTGTGGTGCTCCGGGAGAGCCAGGTTCCTGTCACTGAGGTACATGCCTGGCCCTAGTACTACTATTTGGAAGTCAGCCCCCCCCCCCCCCCCCCCCCGTGCCCCCACTACTTTTGCAGAAACGGCTGCAGTTTTGTCAGCTCCAATACAGCAGAGGGACATGAAATGAAGCAGCATTCCCACTGTCTCTCCTCGCGTCATGGAGGGGACCAGAACTCTGCCAGTATAACCAAGTGCAGTGGATGGAACCAGCTTAGCATTCTAGACAGCTGTGTCATCAGAATTGTTTTGCTGTGGTTTGGGGAAGGGACACCATCCTGTGCAACTTTGCTGCCCTCATGAGGTGGCAAGTGTGATGAGCCGCGAGCAGCCAGGGGCTTTCAATTTAGTTTAGCTGTATTTGCTGACTGGGAGATTTGGCCCAATGAGGGAGGCAGTGCTCTCTTGGGGGGCTTGCAAAGATTTCCAGTGTGCTCAGTTGTCTGGCCACTTCTTGACTTTCGAGTTCTGACTTTAGGATGTGGTGCTAACCCTCTTGAATTGATCCAACTGCTTCTGGAAGGTTACAACCATAGAGCTACATAAGTTTGAAAGCTTGCACAACTGTGATCACACCACTGTTCTGGTTTCATCCATTCTCCCTCTCCCTCTTTCTCCCAGCCCTGTAGAGAAGAGATCTCACTACACAGCATAGGCAGGCCTCGGACTGACCTTCCTACTGCTGTCTACCAAGTGTTGGGGTCATAGGCATGTGCACAACAATTGGTACTTCGGGGTCATGCTTTGTGCTGCTGGCAAGGTCAGGGA
This sequence comes from Cricetomys ansorgei, assembly GCA_026225945.1. Classification (NCBI taxonomy): domain Eukaryota; kingdom Metazoa; phylum Chordata; class Mammalia; order Rodentia; family Nesomyidae; genus Cricetomys; species Cricetomys ansorgei. The sequence goes on along the minus strand of JAMJFZ010001562.1, from coordinate 317,961 downwards.
CAGAGAACACAGGAGGAACTGGAGTGCAATGGTAATGCAGAGAAAAGGTAGTCTCTCAAACTTCTGGAAAAAAAAAGTCTAAATGCAGCTGTTGTCTGGCAAATGGCATCACCAGCGATAGCTAAAGTTGTTTTCAGCTTGCAAAGTGTGAAATTCTGGAGAAGGAAGTTTCCAAGTGGCATGGATCACCTGTCTTTTTGCTTCTTTTAATGCTCTAATTTCTAACTGCACTTGTTAAAATTTCTGGCCCATTATAAACGTCTGAATGTGATGTGAAAATTTCATTCTTTAACAATTAAGTGATTTCAGCGTAATAACAAAAAAGTTAAGTTTGTAAGATAGTACCTTTCTGAGCTTACACTGTTGTAAAAGAACCCTCACCCACACATGTCCCCAGCCGCAGCCTCCCACCCGGAGGAGTGGTGCGCCGTCTCCAGGTGGGAAGCCATGGGCGCGGAGCGTGGTACGGGGTTCTGGTTCTCACTGCATCCCCACTCTGTCTTTGGTGGACCCCAGCGAGTCAACAAGAACACAGGAACTCGGGAGAAACACGTCGTCGGTGATCTCGTTTAATGCAGGTTTTGGGGTGCCTTTTAAAGGGTTTCAGTGTGTGTGGGGGTGGTCATTGACCCCGAGAAAGTAGCCTCGTCTGCATGTGGGGCTCAAGCCTCCCTGTGCTTCCAGCTACAGGGCAGACAGAGCATCAACCACATTTCTTTGCTTCTGTGAAGCTGCTGGGCAAAGGCAAGGAGCGGCCAAATGTCTTCCATTTTCATCCCTAGGGACGATACTGGGTTCGAAGCCAGTTTCGACTTGCTCTTAGCTCTTAGGACAGTCCCACATTACATATTTCTCACTAACACCTCATTGTCACCTTTGGCACACTTTGCAAGCTGAAAACAACTTTAGCTATCGCTGGTGATGCCATTTGCCAGACAACAGCTGCATTTAGACTTTTTTTTTCCACTTGAAAATTTGTGGCATTTGATCTTTCATATAAAACAATGAAAAACAAAACTTGATATTTGCATAAATCAAACTTAATACAGTGAAAACGGCAGAAATCAACACTCAAAAGCCTTCACTGTTGTTGGGGTTTTGGATGTATGAATATCGACTGATACTTATTTGTGAAAGAAAACAGAGATAGTGAGAATGTTACCAAAATTTTACGTCAAAAAGTAGAGTTTCATACTTTATTCATGATTCTCAAAACACCCACAATTCAGTCCAGACACTGAACCTTACGGAGTGTGGTGGTATTCTCTAGGTGGTAGCGCACTCGCCTGTGAGGCTCCAGGTTCAGTCCCGGGTACCACAAACAAACAATGGGAAACTGTGAAGGAGAAACAAGGGTATTGAGTCTTTTTCTATTGTTTCCCACAATGTCCACACTTAAAAACAATTTCTAGATAGCCATGTGACCAGAAAATTGTGAGCTGTAGGACAAGAACAGCTTCACATCTCCTGAATCTTCCCACGTTGCATCCCCTTAGCGATGGCTTGACTGGTGGCTGGCGTTGCTTTGCTCAGGAGCTACTGTGATATGCATTCATGGTGTATTCCAGTTCTGAGAATACTTGTGAAGGCTGGTGAGGTGGCTCGGTGGGTAAAGGTGCTTGATGCCAAGCCTGACCACAGAATTTGTTACCCAGAAGCTACATGGTTGAAGGAGAGGTGACTCCTGTAAATTGTCTCTGATGCCTAACACCACCCCCACATTAATAACTTTTTTAAAGTAAAAAAAAAAAAAAAAAAATCTATAAAATATTCCAAGATCCGCTTACTACTTGAGTATTAATGATTTAGGTTTTGTTTTGTTTTTTGCTTTGTTCAACAAATACCAAGTGTTTTCTAATAAAAACCAACATAAAAGACTCTATGCAGGACTGTATAGAGCTGAAAAAAAAAGTCACAGGGAGACACAGGACAATTTAAGAAGACAGTTGTGTTTATTAACTGATTTACAGTCGATAAAGCAAAGAAAGGCGCATAATAAGCCATCTGACAAAGCCAAGCTCCAGATATGACACAATGGTATTTTCCTGGAGCCCAGGGCCCAGGCCAGGCCCGGGGCTGTGCGCTGCAACTGACTAGTCAGGGACTAGCGCACGCCTGTAGTGCGCTCTGCGCACAGGTCCTGACGGCAGGGAGGGCCCCAGACAGACAGCCCTAGCTCTCGATGCTGAATGTCTCACTACTAACTATGCGCAAGGCTCTAGGAACACTGTGTAAAATATGCCTTCAGTGGAGGACAGGCTCTTGAGAGCTTCCTCTAACTTCCTCCTTGCCAGAGTCTGATCATTTATGTCAGACCAAGGGCAAGCACAAAACTAAAAAACAAAACTTACTTAATTAACAATGGTCATCAATTTCTAAAGATTTAAACCTAAGGCTATTTACATAAGATTTGGGAGCTTCAAAATTCAGGGCAATTTTAATTCTGAGCACAAGAAGACTCTCCTACCAGGCAACAGGATACTCAGAAGTACCTGAGAAATAATCACAGAAAATCCTGAAGGACAGAAGCAATTGGGTTTTCCCATGCAAGCGTGAAAGTACACATCCAGCTGCCACTGTAATCAAAGGTGTGGGCAGTGTGAGAGCGTAACAGTTCCTCTGAGGAAGAGCTTGCTGTCAGGCTCCACTTACTACACTTCACAGACCGTCTGATGGAACAGATTCTCAGGCTGTACCCAAAATAATTTTAGGTGAAAACTTCAGAATCAGCAAAACCCAGTTTTAAGACAGGATTCATTTGCAGAGACAAGCATGCGCCAGGGTACAATGACTGCGTTCTGACAGAACATCAAAATTAATTTAATTTTAAAATACCCAACTCTGGTTTTCTTTAGCCAGATGTGCTCATTTGACTGCACCACTTTGCCTCCAGCGATCACCCAGGCTCTGACCATACAGTGCAGAGTTATACTCAACACAGAACTCCACAGGCCTAGCTTAATTTACAGTAACACATAAACCTGGTTACTTAACACTTGCCCCTTCTCCCCCATTCCGTGCTTTCCTACCCCGTGCTGCCACTTCCTTGGAAGGTGTAAATGTCCAAGAACAGGGACAGTCCTTTCTTCAGGAGTCAAGACAAAGCTTTAAGATGTTGCTGAGGGAGGCATCAAGAGATATTTACAGACTAGAAATGGGAATGCTATTTTTAAAAGGTGAACTGGAATATTTAGGAAATTTAAACACCGGGAATTCTTGTAGTGCCTGCTTCACATGGGGCCATTGGCTAACCCAGAGTCCTTCATAAGCTTGTACGTGGTGACCTGTTGACAGCAGCTAGACTGGGCAAAGGGTGACAAAAGGAGGGGACACCTCTCCACTCTCTGCTTCTGGGAAATTTATTTAGAAAAGTCTAGAAATATAGAAAACCCATCTGCTCTTACCGTTGCACGGATGTTGGCTTTTCTAGCCCTCTGAGTGCACCTCTTCTTGGGGAGGAGGCTCAAGAGAGAGAGAGAACTCCCTGGCAGAAATGAAGAATTCCTCTCAAGCAAAATATTTGCAAATTAAGCACCAAGAGGACCAAGCAAGAGACTTCCTGCTTTCACAAACAACTTGCTCCCACCCAAATCTCGCCGTGTGTGACATTCTTTCTTGAAGACAGAGACAAACTCATGTCGTCCGCAGTAGCAGACCCCGACCTGCTGCCTCAGAAAGCAGATCTGCTTCTTCCCGCTCAAGGCCTGCCTGGTGCTGCTGAAGTGCTGCTGAATGCTGATCCAGCCTTTGTCCTCACTCATTTTTTAGCTTGTAAAAGAGAATGGGGAGGAAGTTTAAGTGCTCCCATGAACAAGAGCCTTCTCCTGTCCTGGAGACACCAAGGACTGGGCAGACGCTTTAATAACATAAGGAAAACAACAAAATCCCAACAAAAACACTCTCAAAGCAAGCACCTGGGGTTTACTTCAGTTTATAATTTAATGTGCCTGAGAATTTTTGTGCAAATACATGTCATCTTTCATTAAAAATATGCATAGCACACTTTGGAAAAAGTTACTAACTTTTCTTAAAAAATTTACATATATAAATATACACCATAATCTAACTTCTACTGATTGCACTTCTGGTTTAAACCCTTCCGGCCTCCAAGGAAATCTCAGAAACATGCAATTATGCTTGTATTCCTTGGCCACCGTATTACCCAGAAGAAATATTCTAAAAACTTTGATTCCAATTTACCGCTACTTTTCTTCCTAAATCCCTCCAGAGCCCACTCACATTATTTTTAAAGTTTTGTTATGTTGTACAAAAATACAAGTTTAAGAAAATGAAGTTTTAGTAATTGTAAATACAAAGGAATATGGGTGGTGTTTGGGTTCTCAGTGCCTGGAAGGCCTGGAGTGAGAGGCTCTACTTTTGATGTAAAGGACAAGAAAAAACTCCCTTATTTCGCTAACGCTGAGCACGCCACTGGATGGACGCGACCAGGCGTCCGCAGGGCGAGCATCGCCCAGTCTCAGGCACAGAACTCCGGGCCTCTGCAGCCGCCTCCCCCTGGCAACAGCGGCTGTTCCTGGCTCCCCTCCTAGGCAGGCTCTTCCTCGTGTTCTCTGGAGACAGAGGGGCCTGCAGTGCACTAGTCACTATTTTGTCATATTTCAGTAGGATTGGATTTATTTTCCTATTCGCTTTTCATTTTCAAGGCAAGGAAACTCACCTAAAGGAGTGCGCTAACCCTTTCTTCCGTTCTGTCTCCTAGCTACTCGGTCCTGTGTCCCCACTTCCGGTCACCAGGCTCCGCCCTCGAGGACCTCTTCGTAAGTGCTCCATCCCAGCGCCACACCCTCTGCACATTCACAGCCCTTCTGCAACGTTCCTTTCCTCTCAAGTTGGGCAGGTTCCGTTCTCAGTGCACCCCTACCTTCCTGTGCTCTGCACACGAGGTCAGCTAATGTTGAGCCTCAGTCTTCCTTCAGGATACCCATTTTGGGGGAGGTTGTGCAAACTGGAGCTCCAAAGCTACCCATCATGACTGGAAGACTCTGGTTCCTCCTTAACCCACCCAGTAAACTGCCACTTGAATTTAAATAAACAGCAGAGTCTGGTTTTTGAAGACCCATTTCTGCCTCTCGGCCTTTTCCATTCTCCTGGGGGTCAGGGGTCTTGACCACCCTGGCTATCCCCAGTCTCTTCAGCCTGTCTACCAAGTTCATCTTCAGCTGGCCAACATCAGGAGGGGTCCTTGAAGGTCTCAAGCCATACATTTCTTGCAGGAATGTTTCAGCAGGTCGGGAAGCCAAAAAATTCTCCGAGACATGAACTCGGGGCTCAAAGGGTAAGGGAGAGGAGCATGGTGACTGTGACGGGGAATTTGGTGGTGTGGAAGGGGTGGCCAGGGCCTTGGGAGGAGGCAGCAGGAGGGGCTTTTCTGAAACGGGGCTGTGGTACACTTTAGCTGAGATGCCTCGCTCCTGTAGAAGCTTGGCTAGGCTCCTTGTGCTACTGAGCGTCACAGTGGAGTCACGCCTGTTTGTGATGGATTCACTGATGCTGAGTCGGTAGGACACGGCAGGAGAGTTCACAGCTGTGTTTGATGAGCTGCTCCCGCTACTTCCACAGGGCAGTGGTGGGAACCCGGAGCTGGAAGAAAAGAGAGAGTGCTTAGGAATCAGATAATCAAGCCGGCACTGAGCCTTTTCTATTCATGCCGTTCCATAAAGAAGATGCACCAAGGAAACAACAGTGTTCCCAGCTGTTTAGACAAAGCTTTCCTTTGTACGAGGGTGACCAACCAACTGTGCTCTTAGGGACAGCCTTTTCAACTTCATTTCACTGAAAAATAGTAAATCTCTAACTGCTAAAGTGCCATTTTCTCAAGCAGTGCCAACCCTAGACAACAGCGACACATGGGTGTTCATGAGGCGCCTGGTGGTCTTGCTTTGGAACATGCATTTTTAAGAAACTAAAAATAATGAAAAGCTTTGCAGCTATTAAATCTTGTTCTTTATTCTGTGTTTAGTTAAGAAAAAGAGCTAAATAAATCTTATATTTAAGGTCATGGGGGAATGGAAGGGCTCATCTATAGTCAGCTTTCCCCCATGAACAGATGTTACCAGGATTTAATACATTTTCACTGGTACAAAATGATCACATATACAACAGTGTCAAGATTTTTAAAGATTATAAACAAAAGGCAAGTATGAGATTAGTAAACTAACAACTTTCCAGAGCATTAACTTGTACAAAAGCAGCAGCATTCATGCAAGTCTGACTCCTTGGTCAAAGCAGCCCAGCCAAGAAGCCCTGATCTTACTCCCCTTTCAGGGCAGAATTCCATGCCCTTCCCCAAACTGTGTACCTGTAACAAGTTCCTTTAAGAATCAATTTTCCAAGACTCATCTTGGTCTAAAGAATAATGTAGCAAATGGACAACTGTGTTCATGAAAGCCTCTACTGGGATCTTGACTGGGTACCACCCAAGTGCTTTTTGATTACTTCCGTCTTACAGATACTGGAATCACCATCTTATTTCTCTCCTCATTGGCAACTAGAACTCTCAGACTCAAATGCAGGATTAGCACAGACTAGTCTTCCTGATGTGATTCACAAACTGGGTTTTACTCCTCTACCTACCACTGACTTCCCTCTGCATCATCGTTCCTCTTTATTTCTGATTATACTTTCCCTACAAAGACTAAAGATCTCTGTATACTATTTTGGATTTTTTGGAGAACTGGCAGGCTAAAGACAGCCTCAATATGGCTCAGTAAGTAAAGTCCGTGTAGGGAATAATTTGGCCTTGGTAGCTGATGTCATAACTCATAGAAATGTCTTTGTTTAGAGTTGGGTGAGCTAGAGTCTTAGGATGAGGGCTGGTCATGCTAGAAAGAGCAACACCATGTTTAGGATGGGGCCATGAGGGTGACCCACTGCCTACGCAACAAAACCCTGATAACAACTTCAGAAACTGGTATTTGGAAGAGTTTTTCTGGCTGGCAGTATTCCAAATGCGCTGTCAGAAACTGATGGTAAAAGTAACGGATCCAAGAAGACAGGCAGCATGGATGGAGCTCTGAAGCCTTCATTACAGTATCTGTTCGGATCTGTAACCTGCGTCCCTGTCCTTGCAGTGGACAGCAGCCACAAGTGTAACAGCCTCTGTGAGTCTTTCTAGTGAAGTAGTAGATGTGGAAGGCCTTTCGAACCACCTGAGCCTGAGCAGCATCAGGAATGGAGGTGGTCTGGTAAAGACTGTGGTCCCTCAAACCTTGCAGACTGATTCACTTTGGGTACAAACGACCTCAGGTGGATCATTTATTGGCTGTCTGCTCCTGATCAGTCTCTGTAATTTTCTATGCCCCAGTTTCTTCATTTTAACCATCATATTCTGCCTACTTCAAAGAGTTATGATCAAATGAGAAAATACAATTTCACAATATTCTAAAGACAAATAGTCTCAGAACACCAAGTAAAACCCTGGGAACTAAAGCTGAAGGTAGTTTAAGAAGGAGCTCGTGTGAGCCCTGATTCCCCAGGCCCTCTTACCTAGGGGTAACCTGAGTGATGTCAGAGGGATGCAAGATCCTACAGGTGGTGAAGGTGAATGTCGAGTTCGTGAACGACAGACACTTTCCTGGGTTCGAGGTTGCAACTGAAATAGAGATTTTTAGGCAGCCAAAAACAGAATTGAAAGACTAAGTTAGTAACATAAAAGGCTCATCAGTATTTTGTTAGCAATACAGCATTTATTAACTGCCTTCTGTTGTAGAAAGTTCCCAAATATGGAAATGAAATACACATAAAGAGTATACTAGTATTAACTGATTAGTATATAACTGAACTTTTCAAACTTTAAAATTATAAATACAAGGAGTAAAAATAACTTAGAAACGAAAGAAAAACACACTAAAAAAAACAAAACAAAACTAAGATCCAAGCCACACAGTGGTGGTACAAATCCTTAATCCCAGCACTAAGGACGTAGGTGGATCTCTGTGAGTTCGAGGTCAGCCTGGTCTACAGAGTGAGCTCCAGGACAGCCAGAGTTACAACAGAGAGACCCTGTCTTGAAAAAAAAAAAAAAAAAAAAGATCCAGTCATCTGGGATCCTAGATACCCAGGTTAAACCACTCCCTTGGTTCTTCATAGTAATGCTAGAATGAGGCCTCTTTTTTTGTTCTTGACATTTGCATGCTGGCACAAAAGCAATGGTGGGTCAAAGTGCTGGCTTTTTAGCACAAATCAAGGCAATGACACCAGATTATATTTGTATTCTTCATTCTTATATATTCACAGTATCTTTTTTCAAAGCCAAATACTGAAGAAGGTCTTTGATGAAGGAGTGAAATCATCATGAAGCTGAATCTTTTTACTACAGAACTGTAGGACTGCGCCACGTCCTGCAGTGCGTGGGAATGGGAAGTGTCCACTAAGTGCCCGCCTACAGTGCAGCTGACACAAGCGGTGGTCACAAACAGAAAGCTAAGCTGGAATTGAGTCAGGGAATACCATTTACTCAAGGTACAACTGCCACACAAGCTGTAATTATTCAGACTTGGAAATCTGGCAGGCATTTCCTTGGGGGTAGGGGAGTCAATATTCTGTCAATGACAAATGTGAGCTTCAAGTGACAGTTGGTTTTGGAAAGCTTACATCCATTACTGAAGCTTGGAAACACCCCAAAATTTAAAGCTCTTCATGCTGAGGGAATAGTGGCATGAATACGTCATCTAATGGAAGTGCCAACATCTGGGAATGTGTGTCACTGTCTTGATACCAGTGCAGGTCACCCACCATACATGAGCAAATGCTCAAAGGACAGACAAACACATGTTAATAAGTATGAAAATTCATTGAGGGCTTAAGATCCCACATAACTACACCTATTCAAGAAACTACTACTTACTAAGTTTTTATCCAATTTCAAACAGCATCCATAATTCTTGGAAAGACTGTTAAAATACCTTTCCCTTTTCTAGCTACATAATCACTAAGGATACATTTTCTTCACATTGTTCGTCCAAAACAACTTTGCAACAGACTGAATGCAGAAGTTCATAGTAAGAATCTTATATTAAGTCAGAAATTAGACCTGCAAAATTGTAAAACAAAGCCATTTTCTTTCTATGTACAATACAGCTCCCCCCCCCCAAGAAAACAGTATTTGCATAACAGAATTTTAATTTTAAATGAGTTAATTTTTTATAAGTTCCCGATTTATATTCTAATTTATTTAGTACCAATAGTTTTAACCCATATAGATAAACCTTCTGGAATTCTCAAAAATTTTTAAGAGTATCAAGGGATCCTGAGACCAAAAGGCTCACAAACCATCTCTCTTCCTAATTATTTTTGCAGGCTGGTAGGATAAAATGGAGAGATTCAGAAATGTCAGCAATGCTTAAGATTTTATTATCTTATTTCCACTAGTAAGTGTACTCCAGTGAGATTTTGCAGAGGTAGCCGGATAACCACAGTAGGGCGATACAACGGCCTGGTGATGAGGCCATATTCATTCCAGCACTTTTCTCACCTGTAACTGGCACACCCACTGAAGTAATGGGTGGTAGGAAGATCCCTGTTACTGGTGTGGGCGCTGCAGGTTTCTGCTCCACTTGAAGAGGCGGCTGAACCTGAAAAGTGATTCCCTCTTCTTCATCCTCCTCTAAATCAGAGATGTGATAGATGACATCCTTGGGCATTTGGGTGAAGCCTTTAGTGATGACGCCTGGTCGTGGATCAAGAATGGTTCCCAAGTTTGGTTGAGCAAGCTGCTGCCAGTGATGCAGAGTTTGTGATCCTGAACAGGCAAGCAGGAGAGGCATGCTTATTTCCCACAAATCCTCAATCTTGAAGAAGCCAGAATGATAAGAGTAGTAACAATAATGATAAAGACAATGATACTTATTTAGCTTGATATTTTGTTAAAATTAACTTAAGATTGTAAATTTAAGTTCTCTGTTGAAAACTGACATGATGTTGAATGTCTGAGCAGTAACTTTTCTATTTCAAAAGACAATCTTCAAAGAGACATCTAAAGAAGAGAAGAAACCCAATAAGGCATTTTAAACAGGAACCAGGCTGCTCAGGCAGGAAGGAGGCCATTTACATCAGGGGCGGGCTGCACTTCCCAGGTAGCAAAAACCAATAGCCACCTAGCTTCCGTCTATAAACTTAGAAGCAAAAACTGGGCACTTAGGTTAGAAAAGAACACAACTTCCTTTGTGCACCTCTCTACCTGTTTATGACTCTCCTTTCCCTGGACTCTCAGCAAGAACAGAAAAACGTAGCTGATACAGTGGAGAACACATCCCCTAGGTTCCAGCCTGTGGGATCTTGGGGAATGATCATCCCATGCGCTTGTACCAGCTGTGACATCTGATTGTGTCACTACGGTAATGCCATTCTAAAATCAGCAACTCTAACCAGTACTTGGATCAAGCCAGGAGTCCTTACAGGCTACCTATTCAAACTTCTGTCTAATAAGGAACTCTTCAGCACAGGATCACTTATGAACTACCACTATCCCATAAATCAGGTATTTATTTTGAACCTAAGTTGTATTTTAGATAAAACTGAACTGAAGGAGGAAGAAGTATAAGCACACACGTGTGCCGTTACATCAGTGATGCTTCTCGGGTTGAGCTCTTTTAAGTGGAGATGAAGAACTATTCTGGATCATTTGCATGGCTGCTACTAATGACATCCCATAGCAAAACTTAGGATAAGCTTCTTCCCACTTCCTGCTTCTACTAATACTAAAACACCAGAAAAGAATGAATGGCTGAAGAATTGGTGACATAGTCTCATCACCACCACACAGACAGACAGACAGACCGCTTGTGTACAAGGGCTCTTCCTGTGGCTGCACAGAAAGAGATGTCTGACACACATGCTCCTAGAAGGCTGCTGTGGCGTGTTACCTTCCAGGGGCTTGACAATCTGTAGCTTCTCCGGCATGAAGCCTCGAAGGCAGCTGGCACTGCTGAGGTCTGTGGTCTCTGACTGGTCAGTGCAGAACGAGGCAAGGTTCTCGGTGGGGGCATCACAGCTGCTAACTCCTTCTTCCTGCTCAGCCAGAACCCGAATCTTCCGTTCCCATTCTTCAGCGAAGAACTGCTTCTCACTTAAGTAGTTCTGCCTCCGCAGGCTAAGGCGATGCAGTGCCGTAGCCAAGTCACTATCTTCAGCAGGTCCTGGGTGGCCCGTGGGCTGAGAGTTCCTGTGGGAAAATCATATTCACCGACTAGACTGTAGGTCACGAACACAATCTAGATCTTTCCTTTCTACAACGCTGATCATTCAAAAGACTGACTTTAAGAATGAGGTGTTTTCTTAGCTATTTGAAGTCAGAAATGACAACAAACAAAATCATCTATAATACTATATATCTCTGAAATACATCATATCAAATTACTCTAGAAAGTCAAAGACATACTATGCTGTGTTCGGTAACTTTCCTATTTCATTTACTTATGAAACAGCAGGATGCCTGCCTTTATGTTCAGGTAAGGTAATCCCCAAAGTAAGTATTACCACAGTTCACAGAATCTATCACTGAGCACAAGAGGTTTTATATACTGTGAATGAAAAGAATCTATAAATTATTGCATTCTATTCGTCACAAAATGTGGTTACGTAAAACTGTGTGAGCAGGGCGTGGTGGCACATGCAAGTAATTCTAGCACTCAGGAGACTGAGGCAGGAGAATCCTGAGTTTGACGGCAGCCTGGGCTGCACAGAAAGTTCAAGGCAGACTGTGTTAGACAGGAAAACATCCTACCAAAAAAAAGTAACTGGTGCTGAAAAAGGTATAAAAAATTTTATTTCGTGCTGTAAACATCCCCCAGATGCGCAGAATGCTGAAAAGAAAGCAAGAGTTATAATGACATAACATTGCATCCCACAGGTCTCCAAGGCCCTTTTCTTTTTTCACTTTTCAGCACTCTGACACTGGGAGGTATTTTAGAATTGATTTAGAAGGAACAGTTACAGATGCTCTCAGCCACTGCACACGAATACACACACCTCTCCTAACACAACTATGTCAGGATGTGGAGCATCAGAGCAGGATGCAGGGTGCATCAGAACGCAATGAACTCCAGGTGCAGACCCTTTGTGGACACTGAAGAGTGATGCTGGGGCTGAGCATGCTGATCTGCTATGCCGACACCAGAAGGAACGCAGACCCAGCGCCAGGACCCGAGACTTACCCTAGAACCTCTGTGCCGCTCCCTTGGTTCAGGAGTGTTTTGTCCTTTGCTTGCTGGACACCAGACTCAAAGGGCTTTGCTGTCATGATGACACTTGAACGGTTGGAGCCTGGGATGGGGAGCAGGGCTGGGAATGTGACAGAGCGGCCCCGAGTGTCATTGGCAACCCTGACAGTATCGAACACCCGTTTCTGCTGGGCCCTGTTACAAAGGGAAGCATTCACTTGTATCACTGTCGCCCACTTGAGTGCTTCACAAGAGCTGTGCATGCACAGACAGAACCAGAGACGATGCTGTCCTGCACACTCTCAGGTTTGGGAGAAATGAGCAGATAAGCTTTAGTACAGGAGTGCTCCCTTCAAAGAAGACGATCTGCACAGCACGCGGATTCACCACTGTGCTGTAGTTTCTTCCTTCCTCAGCGTTGAGGGACCAAACCCAGGATGTCACAGTGCCACAGAAGCTCCTGCCCCCCTTAAAGACCTATGGCTTCTTCTGAATTTCCACCCCAATAGTGCAGTCACAGCCTTTGTGACCTGTACTTACTTTTGTTTAAACACAGATTCCTCATCCAAACTCAGCTTTTTACGCACGGTCCCTTCAATCTCAGCTGCCAAAGATTCCTACAAAAAAGAGTTCAAGATTCATAAAGTGATTACTACTCTCAGATGAACTAAAAGAGTATGCGAGCCTGTATGTCTTATGTTATAAGAAAAGGAAATACAAGACTAAATATGGACTAAAATTCAAAGGGGGAATAGAGACTGTGGAAATAAAAACCTTTAAAGAAGAACCAGCTATCTTTTTTAAGGTGGCAATGGAGAAGGCCAGTACGATGAAAATACAGCATTATGCAGACACAAATGTGGACCATCTGACAGGCCGAAGACCAAGGTGATTCTGTAGAACATTTTCTTCTTGCGTCCCGTAATTTCTGTATTAGTGTGTAATATACTTGTATGGCTTTGCCATTTTGCTGAGATATGAGGATTCACATGAGGATGTCATGCTCACTGGGATTGGACAGAGGGTGACTGGCTCTGAAGGGACTGGTGGGGACCTGATTTTTAACATCCACAGATATACAGATGGAAGGAAGCATAGCTATATACATAGAAGTGTGCATGAAATACAAATATCCCCAGACTTGACCATCTGAAAGTCAACCCCTGATAATTTAATGGCAATGGGTTCATCTGGCACCCAGGTCTTGGACTCAGAATGTCATTTCTCATAGTAACCAGAGCTCCTTCAAGAAATGGCTGATTCCTGGGCTGGGATAAAAAGTACAAAATTTTCATGAAGGAGATCCTATTGGCCTCATCTGGGACAACTTGATTATAAAAATAAATAACAAAAATGGCTTATAATCTACCGAGTATAATAGGAACCATGTGGACACTGACTAAACAAATGAAAGGGACAGAAAAGCTCCACTGAAGGGCATTAGTAAATACTGAAAAATGATTGAATTAGAAAATGGCTACATGGAAGTTGTCACGGTGCTTTAGTTACCAACTTGACACAGCCCAGAATCATCTGGGAAAAGTCTCAATAGTGACTGCCTAGATTGGGTTGGCCTGTGGACATAACTGTCTTTAAGCCAACTGAAGAAGTCCCAGCCCACCATGGGAAGCACCATTCCCAAGGCAGGGGATTTTGAACTGTGAAAAAGTGGAGAAATTGAGCTGAGCACAAACAAGTAACTGTGTATCCTTCATTTCTCTCTGCTTTTCACTATGGTTGTGGTGGTAGCCAGCTGCCTTGACTTTCCCACAACAGACCTGCAAACCTAAAATTGTGAGAGAAAATAAATTCTTTCTCCCCCAAGTTGCTTTTTGTCAAAGAATTGTATTACAACAATGAAAATGAAACCAGAACAATAGTCATCACAGAAATTACCAAAGAACTCTGGATGGAGCTAAAACAAATGGCTGAAAATCTGATGCAGACATTTACCCTTCATTATCTGATTAGTGCATTATCTGTTAGTTTCACATGTGTAGTAAATTAGCAGTGCTAAATTATTTATTTCATTGCTAATATTAACTTTCAAGTGCAAAAAAACTGGCAGATAACATTTTAAACAAAAATTCATAGTTAATTAACATTAGCAATAGGACGAATGTACCTCCTGAAATGACGGACTGAGAACAACACAGCATTATTTCAATTACTACATACAAAGGTATCCTGTTTTTTTCTTAATTTGAGTGTATGTGTGTGTGAAGGTCAGAGGATGTAAATGACACACTACTAACTCAAATGGGAACAGGAGACAATCCCGTGGGTAACCCTGATCCGCCCTGCAGAGGGTCAAGCCCCTGATAGACTGACCCAGAGCTGTGGCCTCTACGTCATTTATTGAGGAAAAGCACTTAGAACTACCATAGTGCAACCACCCCCAACTTTAGCCGGTCAACTTGATGCCGTTTAATGGGTGAAGTCAAGTTGCTGGGCAAGGTATTCCTTGACTAGTGCTTAGGCTGAGGGAGGAGACCACAGAAACTTCCTCCATATTAGCAATAATACATTCAGGTGCTTTCAGCATTAAGATCTCAGTGGACAAAGTCAAAGCTGAACAATGGCTCCGTCCATGGGTAACCGAGTAGACAACTGCCAGTGCTCCAAACCAGCATTCCCGCAACCAAGGAAGCTGCAGCCACCCACACCAGACAGCTGGCTCTGACAGCCAGGACGCTGACCTCTGGCAGCTCCAGCTGCCGCACACAGCAGCTGTTTAAGGCTCATACCGCTGTACGGAAGTGCATGGAGCTTTACACTATTTGAAGATAAGCTTAAATATTCCACTACAAGAAGACAACTTTGTGGAGCTGGTTCTCTTCTTGCATATTTATGTGGGTTCTGGGGATCACACTCAAGTCTCCAGGTTTGTCATGCCTTTACCCATTAAAACATCTTGTTAGCTCCCAAAAATATCCTTCAAGAACATTCTTGGAGGTGGGTGCAGTGGCCTTCACATGTAGTCAGGCGTCTGAGGCAAGAGGATCATGTCAGCCTACGAGGTAGAAGCTAGCCTGGGTAACAGAGACCCTCCTCAAATGGATGAGGGAATGAATAAATGAGAACGGAGGCACACAACCCACCGTCCACAAGTGATAGAGTAAGAGGCGTTGTTGGGAGAACTGGGAGAGTCTGCGTGGGCTCTGTGGAGGAGCCAACACAGACGGCTGCACTGCCATTATTCAGTATGACCTCGTCTTTACTGAACGCTGTCCCTGTCTTTAGTAAACATAAACCTAAGCATCCAGGATAGGGGTACCTGCAATTTGCTATAAAATGGTTCAGGAAAAACAAAACAAATAAAAAAAACATGAGAGAAGAAATAGCAAATACAGTAATATGTTAGAAACCAAGGAATCTATGTGAATACATAATCAGTCTTTGTATTGTTTTTTAGAATTTTAATTTAAATTTCAAATTATTTCAAAAGTAAAAAAATGCTGGGGACACAGGCTGTAGAGCACTCATATAGCATATATGAGATCCTGAGTAAAACAAGAAACTCTTCAGCTCCTGTATCCTTAAGGAATCCTGCCAGGTGTGGCTGTAGGTCATACACCCTTGCTTGTGTCACACCCATTCTGTCCAGTCTGTGCAAGTTTGGAGGCTAGCCTGCGCTAAAAACAGTGACAGTCTCAAAAGTTCAGAGTTGCACATAGTTTCTTAAAATAGCTCTGAAGCAACATTACAAATTCTGGCATAAGCTCAGAATTTTTAATTGATAGTAGAACTGCTTATTAATGAATTAAAAATCAAGATTCCTATCTGCAAGAAACTTACACTCTATCTAGTTAACCTACCAAGAAACTTAAGATTTATTGATAGGTGTTTAGATGTTTGAAGTATGCCATAAGGCTGATGAGAGTCCTGAAACTCACACGGCAGAGAACCAACTCCGGGAAGTTGTCTTAGTTAGGGCTTCTATTGCTGTGACAAATCATCGTGACCAAAATCAACTTGGGAAGGAAAGGGTTTATTTCACCTTAGAACTTGTAAGTCCAGCATCCAGGGAAGTCAGGGCAGGAGCTCAAGGTAGGGATCCAGAGGCGGGGCAGAATCACAGGCCATGGTGGGCTGCTCCGCTGCTTTCTTAGAGCACTCAGGACCACCAGCCCAGGGGTGGCCCCACCACAGTGGCTGGGCCCTCTCACATCAATCACTAATTAAGAAAATATCTAAAATACTCCGTAGGCTTGCTCGCAGGCCTACCTTACAGAGGCATTTTCTCAGTGGAGAGTCCATCTTCCCTAATCACCCTAGCCTGTGTCGAGTTGACAAAACACTAGCCTTCACAAAGGTTATCTTCTTCTGACCTCCGTGTGTGTGCATCACACATGAACAGGCACACTAAATGTGTGTTTGTGGGACTTTAGAAAAAGTATGTGGCCAGGGAGATGGCTCTGCAGGCAAAGGTGCTTGCTTCCAAGCCTGAGGACCTGAGTTTAATCCCTGGACCCCGCATGGTAGAAGGAGAGAACCAGCTCCCACAAGCTGTTCTCTGACCTTCACACCTCTGCTCAGGATAATGCACATCGAACACACACAAGGCGAACAGACACAAAGACTAGAAAGCATGGCTTAAATAAGTGGCGGATGGCAGGCCACCCTAAAGCAGTGGCGGGTGGCAGGTCACCCTAAAGCAGGTAGCCTCGTTTGCGTGGTCTGGAGGCCACCCTAAAGCAGGTAACCTCGTTTGCGTGATCTGGAGGTCACCCTAAAGCAGGGTAACCTCGTTTGCGTGATCTGGGTACGCAGATCAAACCCAGTTTCTTTAGAGATTACATCAAATACCACAGCAGGTTTAGAATGCCAACTGTGAAAATAATTAAGAGTTCTAAGGAAGGTGTGGATATGCAAATTAATTCCTGACTCAGTAATTGTGTCCCAGAAACAAGAGCAAAGCATGTTCTCTCTTCTCAAGATAACTTATGACAACATAAGCCAAACCACGCGCTGGGAAACAGAACCTCAGCTGCCCTCCCTCCCACCTTCTCTCCTCCCTTTAGTACACAGCATCCTTCTCATTTCTTACCCCTGTAAAGACTCCATAAGACTGGGAGAAGCAGAGATGGGCAGTAGGGCCAGATTTGCTACGAAGCTCTTTTATTTCTTCTTGGGATTCATGTAGCATTCCCAGACATTCCATGTTTCTGTCTTGTAACTCATGAAGCTAGAAGAGAAAAGTAACACACTTTATCATCTTCCCCAAACAACACTTGCTAACCATGAGCCCCTGGGATAAGGAGTCATTTTGAGGGGTCATTAATTTTACCCAGGGGCCAGAAGACTGTATAAATATCACTTCAACGATGCAGACTCTGAAGCAAACTTAGCCAAGAGCACATTCAGGTTAAGCTGCCAGAATCTGAGATGTCTTAGGCAAATGGTGTAAAAGGATGACTTCTCAAACCTGAAATGCTGTGGAGACCTCCTAGACCGCCAATTCAACATCTCATGGCTCATCCCAAAACACCCGTGGAGGAAACGTAAAAGCGCTTTCCAGACGGGTTTAGCATACAGTACATTTTCTCATGAACATCACTCTAGCGTCTTTAAGGGACAAGATCAAGAGTCTAGAAAGTGATCCATTTAATGTCAAGGTGTCCCATCACCCTAAAGAAGTCCCCCCCCCCTTCCTGTGAGAAGAACTTCTATATCAGTCTGGCAAAAGAATAAACTTCAGAGTATACTTTAACTAAAACAATTTCTCCACGGGTAGTGTGTGTCCAGCTCTCTAGGATCACCAGGGCTGGGGATGTTTTCTTATTCTGAGATTTGGCAGAACACTCCCTATTTTTTCTCTTCCATCCAGAATGAGGAAGACCTGGGAACTTTTGGGACATGTGACCCATACCCACTGCTTCATCTGTAAACACCAGAGCACCAAGCACCAGGTGTCTGGGGAAATGCTGGTAACACTTCCCACCACACCATTAACCTCCACAAACATCGTCCAGGCAGCTTTGGGAAGGTTGGTGTGAAGAATTACTCCTTAAAGAGGAACCAGACTTCTGCTCAGCTGACCACCTTGATAAACTGTGGATACGAGTCAGTGAGCAGACAAGGTAAATGTTGCCTGAAGCAAATCTGGAGCGGCCCTCATCATCGACGGGTGTTACGGAGGGGGAAAGCTCCTGAAGCAGCCTGTCCTGGTGAAAGCTAGATGTTTCAGCAGAAGCGCTGAGGCGATTCAGGTGTTAGGGGCCCTGTGTCCTCCCAAGGAGGTTCATTAAATGCTAACAAATCTTAAAATAAATGTACATTCTAAGCTGAGGTGGTGGAGGCACATCCAGCACTGGGGAGGTGAAGGTGGGAGGGTCTCATGTTTGAGGATTACATAGAAAGTTCCATGCTAGCCTTGGGCCACATAGAAAGCTCTGTCTCAAAGTTGAAAAGATAAATATATTAAAATAGGAATGTACATTTGGCTCTCACTTGATCAACTGAGTAGAAACTCGGGATGGTACCTAGGAATCTATTTAAAACTCACTGTTCCAGGTTACTCTTAGGAATATTGAACGGCCACTAAGTTAAATCTAGTATTTATGTATACAGACAGAAAGTAAGAGATTTTTGCTATTTTGCTTACATACTTGCAAAAAATACCTTCTATTAGAAATCATCTTACTAGGCTAGTTAACAGATGCTGATAAAAAGGTCCTATATTGAATGGAAGACCCAGTTATAAACCAACACAGTTACAGCCACTTTATTGTTGACAAATGCCAAAAATATATACTGAAGAAAAATAAAAACAATCACAGAAAGCCCAGCTTCTTTGACAAAAATGATGCTGGGGAAACTGGGTATGCACATGTAGAAGACTGAAACAGGATCCCAATCTTTCAACTTGCACAAAAATCAACTCCAAAGCGATCAAAAACATGAACATAAGACCTGAGACTCTGAGACTGTTAAACGGAAAAGTAAAGGAGAGGCTTCAAGACAGGCACAGGCAAGGATCTTGAACAGGATCCCAGCCCCTCTGGAAATCAGCAGATGGGACCTCATGAGATCAAAAGGCTTCTGCACAGCAAAGAAGTGGCCAATCAGTGAAGAGACAGCCACGAGGTGGGAGAAACCTTAGACAGGTGTGACCTAACACAGGGTTCGCATCTATGATACACAACTGAAACCTAGACAAGGAACTGAGCAATAACGGAGCTAAGGAAATTGTAGGTGTGGACGGAGATGGAGACTTACCAGATGTGGCCACTGGATCAGGGCAAAGACAGTTTATTCTTTTGTCTAATTAAACCACTGGTTCTGTCCCCGAGCCCTGGAGCCCTAGAACCTCTTTACAATCTAGTCTTAATCCCTGAACTGCAAGGCTTCAGCCTTAGCCTTCTGAGGTCTGCTGACTGACCCACTGACTTGCTCGCTCCTTTTGAACTTTGACTCTTCTGGTTCTTCTGCTGAGCTCTGCTGTGTCTCTGTGTCTCTTCCTGAGCTCTCACTGCTCCATCCTGTCTCTGTAAGCTGACTGCTTCAACTGCCTGCTCTGTAACTCACTCCAGCCTCAGCTTCGGTAACTCCTCTGTAACTTACTCTGTTAACTGCTCCTCAATTGACTCTTCAGCCTGGCTCTCAACTGACTCTTCTTACTCCTATGTACCTCCCTTTTCACTGAGCTGAGAGCTCGTCTTTTCTCATGAGAGTTGGGCATGCCCTTACTCTGCTAACTCTTCCTCTGATTAGTCACTTTGTCTGCATTCATCTCAGATATCACTTCCTATGTGACGTTTGAGTTCTGCTTTCTGTGTCTACTTCTACTGTTTTTTTTTCCTAGAGATTAAAGGCATGGACCACCATTGCCTTCTGAATTCTGGGATTAAAGGTGTTTGCTGCCACTGCTTTCTGAATACTGGATTAAAGGTGTGTCTCCATTCCAACCAAACTACACAGGTCTTTGAATGTAGCCCCTGGAATGTAGAACTTAGCTTTCACACAGGGTTATTCCTCTACAGGAAATAAACAGTCCTCAAAACATGAAACACAAATAACTAACAAACACATGAAGAATGTCCAGTCTCACTGACCACCAGAGAAACGCAAGTTAAAACAATGTTGAGATGCAGCCTAACCCTAGTCAAAATCGTAGCCACAGGAAAGCAAGCAACAAATGCTGGTAGGGATGTGGGCAAAAATGAACCCTTCAGCAGTGATGGTGGGATGTAAGCCAGGCCATCACTATGGAAACCAGCTTGCAGGTTCTTCAAAGAATGAAAAGTAGACCTACCATATGACCCTGCTGGCACTTGCTCATCAGTGCTTACTGCAACACTATGCACAATAGATGCCATTACAGAACCAACCTAAGTGTCTAAAAACGTAGGCACAGGTAAAGAACATGTGGGTGCACGTGGTAGAATTAATTTTAGACATAAGTTAGAACAAAGTTATGTTACTTGCAGAAAAATGGATGCAAATAGAGGCAATCATATGGAGTGAATTAAAACAGTCTCAGAAAGACAAATGTATGTTTTCTCCCATTTGTGGTTTCTTGATCTTATATAGCTACATAAGATCATGCATGTATATATGACATAAAAGCAGAGGTGACACTATCTAGGGGGGCAAAGGGGAATAAGGAGAGGAGGAGGAAGAAAGATGAAGGTGGGAATGTGAGTGGTAATGTGCCCGACAGATGACATACATGCATATGAAAAACTTTCAAGTCCTATGTTTTTAAAGAAAGTCCAGGTCCTCTCTATGATTCAAGAGGAAGGCTATCATGATTAGCTTCAGAAAGAAGACTTTTTAAATGCTTCCAATTCTGGCAGTTCTCGTTTGTAATTCTTACAAAGATGAATGAGATTCCTTCCTCCCCCACTCTGCATTCCGAAGCTAAAGGAAGATCCCATTACCTCCATCGTCAGCTGCCGCTGGGCATCTTTGGAAGCCTGCAGGTGAAGTCTCAGCTCTTCCTTCTCGATCACATGCTAACAACATAGTAAGAGGGACATGTGAGGCATTCCATTATGGAGTGTAATGCCTTCCTTCCTTTTGAAGACATACTAAGAGTTTCTATCTGGGTACAGTCTTAGGCCTACAACAGTGAAACTGTCAGAAGCCAACTAAGAGTAATAATATAAGCAGAACATAAAATGCTGTGTTCAGAGGATGTGGACCATGAAGTAATAACTGATAACACAGCCTTCTCAGGAAAATCTGATATATTTGCAAACTAAATAGTGCCTCAAAAATTATTTCTGATATTTTAACAGAGGAGCAACATTTAAAGGACAGAGTAAACCATTTAAAAGGGGCAGAGCAGCAGGACGCAGTGCACCAGGACAGTGCTTGACAAACACTGGCAGAGTGAAGGGGTGAACCCACTTCTTTAAGTTTGTGCTGAAGATCTACAATCTGGGACAACAGGGAAGAGATCTCTTCTTGGTATCGAATCAGCTCATCACTCTTTCCTGACAGTTCTTCCGTCATTCTAGACATCTGTGCATTGGTCTCACCTGGGGAGCAAAGCCGACGTTTAGAAGTCAACATACAGGCAGGAATGGAATTAGTGCTGGGCAGCTCGTAGGTCAGACAGTGAACTGTAGCCCTGGAGTGCCATGAGTAATTTTTTTTTAAATGTAACTTAGGAAAATGAAGGTTTCTTTACAATGAGCTGGGAATTGGACACATGATGCTAATGAGAGAAATGACCTAAAAAGGCAAACATGCTAAGCAACTGATGTAAGCTTTTTCTTCATGAAAAAAGATATTTGTGCCAATCTTCATGGAAGGTTGAAAGGAGAGTTCAGTGGACTGTTGTGCAAGTGCTAAGAGGTGACTTCACTAGTGTTAGGAAGAACATTTCAGGGACATAAACAAAATCCCACAAGCCATGAAAATCAATCTTAACAGGTCCAACACAGGAAACTCTTCAGAATGGAACTGCCCCAATCTACAAGAGAATGTGATGAGGCCAGAAAGATACTTCTGTAGGAGAGAGACATGCGGGGCCACCTATCACACTGAGTAGGTCCTAGACTAATTCTCACAGCCCAGAACATCTGTACAGAGACATGCGGGGCCACCTATCACACTGAGTAGGTCCTAGACTAATTCTCACAGCCCAGAACATCTGTACAGAGACATGCGGGGCCACCTATCACACTGAGTAGGTCCTAGACTAATTCTCACAGCCCAGAACATCTGTATAGAGAGACATCCAGGGATACCTACCAAACCGAGTGAGGTCCTAAACTAATTCTCACAGCCCAGAACATCTGTATACATGGAACAGAACTCTTAGAACTGGATTTGGGGAATCTTTATTTCATATTGCAAATCTGACAGCAGACACAAGCAGAAAAGCTACTTTTTAGTTTTTAAATTGACAGACAGCCTCCCAATTTCAGAGGGTGGCAGCTAAGAATGGAAGGGACAGGAGAGCTCCGGGGAAAGTCAGTTCTCTGTTAAAATGCAGAAGGTGGGTAATGAGGTGGAGGGGAGTTAGGTGAGCTCCTTCTGGATCTCTAACATTCTGTTGATCTAGGTACCCCAATTTGAGACCCACTAAAATGAAATGATGTGACATTATTGTGCCTTTCAGCATAAAAGGCCATACATTTACAGAGCAATTCAATACCTTGCTCTAGTGAATACAATCTTTTTTCATGATTTAAAATTTTCTTTTAGTTCACATTTCTTGCCATCAAAATAAGTTCCTTAAAGATATAGATGGCATTTGGTGAGTGCTCATGGTTAGGCTGTGTGCCATCCTTTAAGGCCTGGCGTACCACTTACTAGTTTTTCAACTTCAGCATAATATATCCTCTCTATTTCTTCAAACAAAATGAGAGCACTGGTTCTCTTTTTCTCTAAGATGCTATAGCTTTTTTACAGAAATTCAGGTCTTTACTTAATAATGATGGTAGCCGGAAGCAGATAAAAATCTTAAAAATTAAAAAACTAAAAACTTAAAAATCTCACTATATGTCTTAATTAGGGCTGTGGGCACAATGTGATATTTTGGTTTTCGGGAACTGTTAAGGTTTGACCCTTGAAGTTTGGCAGGAAACTTATCTCTAGTGAAGCTTGGTGTCCAGTAAAGCGGTATAGGGGTAATGGAAGGCTTGACCCATGGAGCTTTGCAGGAATTCGGGTCAGTGGGCACTGCCTTCAGATAGGATCAATGTTGGACTCTGCAAGGGGGCCAGTTCCCTAGACAGCAAGTTGTTGTAAACAAGATTATCTGGTGTATTTGGCTCCTGTATATGGCTAATTCTCTTTTTGCTTCTCCATCATGTTTAAACAATTAGGGGACCTCACCAGGACGCAGCTCTACGGTACCTGGACCCTCCAGCCACAGAACTGTGAGGCAAGTAGGCTGCCTGCCTGCTTTGTAAGTAACACAGCTGCAGGTATTTTGTTATAGTGACACAAGAACAGGCTAAGACAGCAGCCATTTAAAACTGTTTCTACTGAAACCAATGATCTAATTTCTGATTGGAGATATCCCACCAAACTACCCCAAAGCAGAGTATGTTACTACTTACGAAGTTCTTTAACGCAGTCATTGACGAGCTGTTGTTCCTTCTCTTCGTAGGTAAAAGTTTCTGTTTTGATATGACAAGCCTTCGAGGGGGGAGAACAATAACAACCAATTTGACAATACTTCCTAATAAATTTGAAGTGAATGTGACAAAAACCCTTGCCATTTGAAGCTCAAAGTTCATTACTTATAAAGGAAACGAAGCTGTCCCATCAGGTTTAATCTCTCAGAAAATAAAGGAACAAAAAAGGTATGTCAGATGTGTCCCTTGACTCTCAGGGCCTTTGCATACCCCTGCTCGTGCATCTCCACCTCTGTTCGATGCATCTCTAGCCTCAGCTAACATGCCACCTGCTCCCGTAGGACGTGGTTGGTTCACTCCACTTTATAAACCCAAAGAAATCTGTTATTTTTTTGACCTAACTCTTCTCACTGTTTCTGTTAATACAGAAGATTTCCACACTATGTTGCTACTGTTTTATCTGTCAACCTGCTCCCACCCACTTTTCAGCAAGCCCTACGTAACAATGGAAGGCACATTGGTAACTGGAATGCTAGCTGCATTTCATCTCTGTATTACCTAAACTTGACCACATAGTTTACAGGAAAGTGAGATGCACCTTGGATCGAAGGGCCATGTTTTCTTCTTCCAGTTCCCTGAGCTTTTCGTGCAGCATGTCCAGTTGCAGCAAACCTTGAGATAAGCTGAAGGACTCATTGAACCGAAGAGGTGTGGAACAGCTAGAATCCGTTTCACTCTCCTCGGAAGCAATGGAAACAATTCGAAGCAGCTCGTCTTTCTTGGATAGCTCATGCTGCAGCTGATTAACCTGCACACAGAGTGTGATTAGCATGCTCTACTCTGTTGACATGCAGTGCAGCTTCTAATGCACAGAATAATTGCTTTTCACCACAGAAGCCCCGCACCACCTGAGCTGCTGGACACGTGTAGGAAGACAGTGGCAAATGCTACACACTTCCTAAGCTATCCATTTAGGCCATTAACAAATGCAGCTTTTTCTACAGTATGTATGAAGAAAGCCAATTTTCATACTCTATAAAACAGTGATATAACAGGAAAATTTCACCTAAGATGATGATGAACTGAAGAATCTTCAGAGCCTTACAGCACACCGCACTTTAAAACTCACCCCCATGGCTCGTATTTTTTGGCCACCTGGCTGGGGAGAATGGTGGGTCTCACGCATGCTAGACAAGAATGCGCTTAGCCACTGAGCCACATCTGGAGGACCGTATTTTTTCTTCTATTTTTAAAATTTATTTTATATTTTAACTTTTGAGATATAGTTTCTTGATAACATGTCCAGGCTGGCCTTGAACTTTCAATGCTCCTGCCTCAGCCTCTAGAGTAACTATGATTACAGGCCTGTGCCACCAAGCTTGGTGATAACTTGTATTTTTAAGCTGTCTCTAACTATGCAAATCTTCCCATCATGGATGACCACATTTCCAGAAAATAAATATTTTCAACATAAAGAACCAAACGCATTCATAAAATAAAAACAAAATCAGGTAAAAAACAAATTACTGCTGGGTGTGGTGGTGCATGCCTTTAATACCAGCCCTGGGGAGGCAGGAGCACATGAATCTCTGAGAGTTCAAGGCCACCCTGATCTACATAGCAAGTTCCAGGCCAGCCAGAGCTACATGGTAAAACTTTTGTCTCTTAAAAACAAAACAAGACAAAACAAAACAAACAAACAAAAAAACCCCACAACTCTAGCTGGGTGGTGGCGGCACATGACTTTGATCTCAGCATTTGGGAGGCAGAGGCAGAGGCAGGTGGATCTTTGAGTTTGAGGTTAGTCTGATCTGCAGAGTGAGTTCCAGGACAGTGAGGATTACACAGAGAAACCCTGTCTTAAAAAATTAAAAGAACCAAAACCAAAACTATAAATGAATTAAAAAAATTATAGAAAACTTGAAATTTAACCACCCAACATGGCAACAAACCACTTTTTACATTTGTTGATATAGAATATATATATTGTCTTTTGTTTTGGCTGTTAAATAAAAAGCCCACTACCTCTTTTGGAGCTGTTGGTCAGTGGGGCCCGACAGACCCTCACATGTGATAGGCTATGGCCACTGCTCTTGATCACCCTCCAGAACTTGGTGGTCAGACTATTGCTGAAGATACCATATACGTGAGTCAAACATGAAGAAATCAAGCTGGTACTGATTCGGAAGCTTTATCCCTACTGACTAGTTTTCACTGCTAGACAGGTGCTACACACACTACCAGAGTACAAAAGTCGTCATCACTTTTACCTAGCTGAGGACTCTGCCAGCTCTAACAACAACTAGCTTAGCAAGATCGGCCCACTGGTACAATAGCGGCACAAATGTCATGGGAGTAACCAACCACTTTCCAACTGGATTTAAAACCTGTTCCACAAGATGGAACTCATTAATTTACGGTCATGGTCAGGTAGGTCGTAAGCCCAGGGGAGGACCTACTAATATTATATTCTGCTGAACAGACATAGTACTAAACTAACTCCTAATGACCTAGAAGTTTACAGAAAAAGTTCATTTTGCAGTAAACAGAAATACACAAAGTCAGTAGGTACCCGTGTCATTTATCTATTATCAGTGTTTAAGGAGTATCCAAGGAAATACATTTCTCCACTAAATAAGGCCTAATTATTATTATTAACATTCCAAATATAAGGTCAGAGGCTTACTTGATCAAAGGCTTGTCCCAATTGCTCCTCCAGGGCTTCATTCTGCTCAGATAAGACATGGTTCCGCTTTAGGAGAGCTTGTCCAATTCGAGCAGCTAGCTCTAGATCTCGATCCCTCTGTAAAGCAACAAATACATCTTTTTTTTGAGTATAAACACAATCAGATAGCAAGTTAGAAATTCTGCAGCGAATTTTGCTAATGTTAAGAGCAAATCTCTTATAAATAGACATTTGTTTTATGAACACTGGACTAAGCACACAGGTAGTGTTTAGTCTTAGTCAAGGGCGACTATATAGTTATAAATGCAAGAGGTCACCTCTTGATATGAAGTAAGGCTTTATGGACATCCTATTCATTATGGTCTATCAATCCAACTTTGTACTTAAAACCTTAAGAAGCTAGAAAATGAGTGTAAGCTTTAGAGATGAGGGTGGGGGCTGTGGGTATGGTTCAATAGGAAGAGTGTGCTTTTAATGCTTTGGGCCCTGGACTCATCTGTCATGCACATCCCCCACCCCCCACCCCCAACACAACACAAAGAAAAAAAATTAAGGTGGGTAAAGTAAAAGCCCAGCCAACACGTGTTGAATACATCAAGTATTATAGTGATAGAGATTAGGTATTTGGGGTGTGGAGAACAGGTGAAAGTCTACTGGAACAGTTCTATTTAGGGTAGAGGCTACATGCATTCAGGATCAATAGTTTAGAGGAAGGCCCAGCCTAGAGCCCAGTTCAAAACTAGTGCAAGAAGGTTCAGAGTTAGAGACCGGAAATTACAAGGTCAGAGGATTCTACCTCGAGTATGGAGAAGGGAGTCTAAAAGGTTTGTGGTAATGAGCAAGGCATGTGGCAAAGCCAGGCAAGAGGCATTCTTTGTGGGCAGACAGTGGTACTGAGTAAGGGCATGGGAATCCTATCAGGTGTTAATGAGGACTTTGCAGAAAGTTAATATACTTTTAACTGCCTTCTACATGAATATGGGCTCTGTTTACATTAATCATTAGATGAATAAAACTCAGCTTCTAACTTTTCTCTAACCAATACTTGACAATTGATCATTATCCCCACATTTCGGGGCAACTTATCTCATATTAATGTAAGCTAAGTCACGTATATGGAAAGCATTCTGAGGATAGATAGATATGTATGTCAGAGAGGAAGTCTTCCATCAGATCAACTGAGATATGGGAGAGAATATTACTGTATGCCAACTGGAAAAGATGCACTGTGCATGTTAAAACTTCTACATAGGGCTGGAGAATGCTCAGCTGTTAGGAGCGCTGGCTGTTCTCACAGAGGACTCAGGATTGTCTCCCAGCACCCACGTGGCGGTGGCTCACAACCATCTGTAATTCCAGTTCCAGAGGATCTGACGGCCTCTTCTGACTTCTGCAGGTACTCCACACATACAATCAGACAAAAAACCCACACACATTAAAAAGATAAAAAAAAAAAAAAACCTTAAAATTTCCTCAGGCAAATTCAAGCTCAAGTAATCGCCTGAGCTGTAAGTAAATAGAAGAGAGGCTCTACACTGCAGGTGCTGACTGAAATATAGCTGCCCATTTTTTAACGGGCAGCTAGGCCTATGGTGATTAACAGCAGGGTTTTGTTTTTTTTTCTTCTTGAGACAGGGTTTCTCTGTTGTAACTCTGGCTGTCCTAGAACTCACTCTGTAGACCAGGCTAGCCTCAATCTCACAGAGATTCGCTTGCCTCTGCCTCCCAAGTGCTAGGATTAAAGGTGTGCACTTAAAAGTGACATTTTAGGACTGGAAATATGGATTGGTGGTTAAGGGTTTGTACCGCCCTTGCAGAGGACCCAAGTTCCAGTTCCAAGCACTCACAACTCCAGCTTCCAGAGATCCAGTGCCTTCTGAGCTCCGAGGGCACTGCACTCAAGGGTATTCCCCAACCCTCCATAATTAAAAGTAAAAATAAAGTCTTTTAAAACAACTACTTTTTCCTAAGACAGGGAAGTAAGATAGCATTATATCCACCCATCCACCACATCAAAGTAATGAGCTTCAGGAGGCATCCTGAACAAGTGTATTACTTGTTCAGCTGTAACAACCTTACACAAACAACTCAGAGAACAGGCTGATCATCATCTGTGCAAACTGGATACTTTCTGGATGATCCTCAAGTTTGTTTTTTTTTTTCTGTTTTTTGGTTTTTTTTTTTTTGGCTTTTCAAACAGGGTTTCTCTGTGTAGCCCTGGCTGTCCTGGAACTCGCTCTGTAGACCAGGATGGCCTAGAACTCAGAGAGCCACCCACCTCTGCCTCCTGAGGAATGGGATTAAAGGTGCGCCACCATCACCCAGCAAGTTTTAGGTTTTAACTGGAGAAGGAAAAGATATATTCATACCTCTGCCAGGAGATGTGTAACCATGTCAATGTCATTGTAAGTTTTAGTCATCTGCTCCACTCTGTCTGTGCCTAGAACTGAGGCAGTTAAAAACAACTCTTTATAGGCTTTAAACATATCAGAAAATTTAAAACACTCATAAAATCCAAAGTATCAACACCCCCGCCCCCAAGTTTTTACTGAAGCCATTTAGGAGAGAATAAAAATATATGTAAAAACAGAAAAAAAAAAACAAGTGTTCACGTATAAAACATCCACGATGTACCAACCATTACAAAGCAGGTGTTCACGTATAAAACATCCACGATGTACCAACCATTACAAAGCAGGTGTTCATGTATAAAACATCCACGATGTACCAACCATTACAAAACGGCATACACACAATAAGTTGGGAAAGTGTCAGCTGGTCACAAGGCAGTCAAGTCCCAGCTACTTCTTTTGCCCCTAAGAAGGGGCATCTGGCCCACTCACACCTGAAGACGTGAGCTGGGAGGGCAGATTACGCTACCTACTTTATGCTCTAATTAAAGCTACTGAAGAGTTACGCTACTATCACAGAAATGAATTAAAGTCCTCACAGATTTAAAATTCAAGAAACAAAGAGAAATGGTAACGTAAAATAACCTTCCTTCTAAAATAATTTTCCAGAAAAAGCTCAATAGTTCACACACACATGTAATATGAGCACATAAGTGTAACAATACTAATGACAGAATAAGAGGCCATGGACTTGCGGGAACAGGGGTTGGAGGGGTCTACATGGAGGGGTGGAAATCATGTGAAACAGTACTCGTGTGTGAAATTCTAAAAAATGTATTCGATATTTCTTAATAAAAAAGACAATCTTGACAGGCTTAATTTAACTAACTTCAGCTATTTAAAATATTAAGAGTAAAATATATCTCTATTTGGTCTTCTTGGTATTTCAATATGAGTTTAAACTATATTTAACACCCCTCCCCACCCCAACACAGTCTAAGAAACTGCCTGGCTCTAGGTGCAGGTTAATAGTTACTATGGAATGAGCATTTCCAAACAATCATTCTCCAACAACAGCCTGTCATTAAAAGACTGGAAAGCAAGGTGGCTCAGCTGGCTAAGGCACTTGTTGCCACGTTCGATGACCTGAGTCTGACCCCTGGAACACTTGATGACAGGAGAGAAACATTTCCACAA
The DNA here is from genome assembly GCA_026225945.1 of Cricetomys ansorgei. Taxonomy (NCBI): domain Eukaryota; kingdom Metazoa; phylum Chordata; class Mammalia; order Rodentia; family Nesomyidae; genus Cricetomys; species Cricetomys ansorgei. The sequence continues at coordinate 288,008 of JAMJFZ010001562.1, read as the reverse complement.
GCTGTCCTCTGACCTCTACACATATTAAGCTTCAAGTGCTCCTCTTTACTATAAATAAATAATGCAATTAAAAAATAAAACAAAACTAGTATACACATTGGGAAAATGTGTAGGATTTGATGTAATCTCCTAAGTAAGTAAAATTATAGGAACTTCACAAATACATCAGTGCTGAGCTCAGAGACTTTTATTACATATTTTAACAGCTACTATGTATATAACATTTTTATAGTGAATGGCTAATAAAATAAGTAAAAAAAAAATCCAAAAAAGGAAACCAAACTGAAATAAAATGGAAATAGGTCTCTGTACCTATTTGAGACAAAATTGGCTCAGCCTTTTCTTCTCTATGGATCACTGAGGAGACATGAAAACTACTGTGTAGCTTACATGTGTTTCCCTTTGGCATGACTAAAAGTACTCAGAAGCATGTCTGTAATGTCTAGTACTTGGGTGGTGGAGGCAGCATGATCAGGAGTTTAGACCAGCACGTTCAAGGCAGCGCAGGCTATAGAACAGCCTGTCTTTAAAAGACAAAATAAAATGCAACACACTTATGTACTTAAGAGCTATGCTCTGTAAGGAATCAAAAAGCTAACATACAAGATACCAAAGTAATGGGATAATAAATGTTGGCAGACAAAATAAAGATATAGAATTCTAAATAATTGCTCTGCTTTGCAAATAGTTTTCTTCTCTCCTCACCCTGAGGAAAATAACAAGTAAAAGACAAAGGAAGTGTGAACTGTTTGCAGTACCTCCTACTCAGTCCTAAGCATGGCAATAGTTCTCTCAGACATAATAGCTGTGACATTCTCTCCCTGTTGGCTCAGTTAAAGCAGGTAGACACTGAGCAGTGGCTACTAAATGCCAAGTGTTTAAAAAGGCAATACAAAATACCCCTGATTTTATTTCCATGTACAAACTCTGGCTAGGTTAGGAACAGAAACTCACTCATGTAGCGGAACGTCTCTTCAGCAAGGACGGGAGAGAGGTCGTCAGCTGCATCCTGCCGCTGGTGGGAGGACTGTGCCCAGTCTTGGTTTTCATAGAGGAAGAGAGAGTCTACTCTTAGCTTATACTGGGGCAGCTGTTCTTCCAGCAGGTTCACCAGCTCGACTTCAGGGAGATCCTCATTGGAGCAGACATCTAAAGGGGAGAGTCCCCGTGAGTCTAGTATGTTCCATTTATCAGGCCGCAGTGAAATTAGTGTTTTGAAAGTAGAAAACCAAAGAAATGCTAGACAGGATCATTTCTCCCCTGATTTTTATTAATATATTCTAGTACCTCAATTTACCTTCTAGATTTCTTGGAAAGGAGAGCTTCTAATGTAAAAACCATATTACGAATTTAAGTTATATGCTGACTAAAGTATACTGCTTAGTGAATATACCATGTTCTCAAAATTTAAAATGAGCCAGAGCACATTTCTTATTTCCTCCTTTTAATCTGTTTTAGAATTACTTAAAAGCAATTTCAGTTTATATAATTGGATTTAGGGAAGGGGACAATAACCAGCAGAAAATAGTCAATTTAGAGTGGATTACAAACTATATTTTCTTTAAAAATTAAATTTGGACTTTGTGGAAGGACTCTGCAAAATCTAGAGCATTGTATTGTAGCACGTCTTCACAGCACCTAGAAATAGGAGGGGCATTAACATTCACAAAGCACTGGTAGTGCAATTCATGTTTTATCACTTCACTTTGAAGATGGGATATACTCAAAGCACTAAATACGTGAGAGGAAGATACGAGAACGGAGGGAAAGTGGTCGCCAGCCCTCACATTGAGTATGATGCCTAGAAAAGAACATCGGCTTATAAGTTGGCTCTTGTTTTAGTCCTGGCTCTACACATTTCATGAGGCCATGAGGAGACTGAGTGCTAGCTTCTCTTCTCCATCTCTATCTGAGGTGACTGGAGGTGTGAGCTCCAAGGTACTTGTGTGAACAAAGTGATAAACCATGAAAAACATGTAACTTGGTGTAATGCCAGGCTCAGGTGGACACATTGCCTAAATGTTAGCTTTCTCTCTTAAAAAAAAAAACAGTGCTTTTTTTCTTTATTTGTGTGTGATGTCACGTTGTGCATGGAGGTCAGAGAGCAACATGAGGTGTTGGTCCTCACCTGCTACCCTGTTTGAGTAAGTTTCTTTCCATCACTGTGTGTGTATGCCAGGCGAGACAGCCTGCAGGCACCGGGGACCCTCCTGTCTCCACCTGTCATCTCACACACTGCACCCAGTTCCTCTTGCATGACCATGACTAGTGCTTTACCCACTGAGCATCGCCCCAGCTGAGTTCTTTTTATTACTGTTTTACTACTCAGCCTTTAGACCTTGTGATGGTCAGTGTTAATTGTAAACTTGGCAGAATCCACAGTCACCCAGGAGATGGGCCTCTGGAATGCCCTCGGGGGTTATTTTGATTACATGAACCGAGGTGGGAAGACTCACACACACGTTCTCTAACATACCATACATACTTCTATTCAGAGCCTGAATTCTCCAGGTGCCCACTGTCCTGTTTTTAGGTCTTAATATTAGAAAGAACATGGGCTTTGGCATCAAAATTTGGCATCTAGTTTCTAAGCCTGACTCCATTCATGAGTGATAGGATACTAGACACATGACTTATCTTTCCTGAGCCCCAGTCCTCACACATTTACAAAATGAAGAGAATCATCTATTACACCCGGGGTCATATTTGGCACATAGCGGGTACCCACTGAATACTGTTGGCATCACTAGTCTTGCATATGCTGGCTCTGAACATAGTTGGAGCTTTCTTATGTGTCTGCTCCTGGCTTCCTGTTTACAATATTACCCAGCATTTAACACCTCCCAAATTTAGTCTTTACAAAGAAGAGTTATCTCTTTTAACACAATAAACTACTAGGGCTTAAAATAGAGAAAGTACAGGATGACATATCCACCCTCTCCTTTTAGGAGATCTGCTATTTCCTTTGTGGGCAGTATAAAGAAACACACTCAAACGCTGGCAAAGATCAACCATTTAAGAAAATAAACTTTGGAGCTGAGTGGTGGTGGTGCACATCTTTAATCCTAGCATTTGGGAGGTAGAGGAAGGCAGATTTCTTGAGTTTGAGGCTAGTCTGGTCTACAATGTGAGTTCCAGGATAGCCAGGGCTACACAGAGAAACACTGTCTCAAAACAAAACAAACAACAAACAAAAAGAAACAAAAATTACCCTCCCCCAAAAAAGAAAGAAAGAAAAGAAAAACATATTTGAAAGAGTTCTATTAGCTGGCCCGAACTTACCAAGGACAATATAGCAAGTTCAAAAAAAGACTGGCAATATCGCACATCTCTATTCAGCTAGACTTAAATAAGCAGTGGCTTTGTAACCACAAGAGATGTGGTCCACTCAAGCCTTAACCAGAGTTCTAAAGAAGCCTTCAAGCCTTGGCAGAGATCCGTCTCTGTCCGCCTCAGATCTGGTGCTACAGGCATATTCAGGACATCTGGTTTGTTTTGTAGCTACTGGGATCCAAACTCTGTCTTTGTGATTGCACAGCAAGTGCTCTTCACTAACGAACCACTCTCCAGTCCCTGAGGTTCTTTCCTTTCTGAATTTTTTTAAAAGATGTATTTATCTTATTTACATGGGTGTCCTATCTGCATGTACACCTGCATGCCAGAAGAGGGCATCCGATCCCATTATAGATGGTACTGAGCTACCATGCAGTTGCTGGGAATTGAACTCAGGACCTCTGGAAGAACAGCCAGTGCTCCTCACCTCTGAGCCATCTCTCTAGTCCCTTTTAATTTTAATTTTTAAAAATTTATTTATTCTCGCAAATAAAACATTAAGGCCTACAACTGTGTTTGCATACCCCTAAGTCCCCATGGGCCTCTTGTGGGCCAGGCACTGCTGTCAGAGCTGTGGGTGTACAGACACAAGGAATGCTGCTCTTCCCCTGTGCAGACAAGGTGAGTGTGAAACAATCCCTGTCCCCTGGGGCTCTGTGGACACACGGCAGTCAGGCACAGACAAATGACTGCACGAAAGGCAGATTTTGACAGTGTAAAAGGAGACTAAGGAACGGAGTGTTTCGCTCAGTCTCTGTCTCTGAAGACAGCAGGCTGGAAAGGAAGGCTGGGCTCATCACGGCATTACGCAGGCCAGACCGAGGCACCTGCACTCTGTTCTGCAGGAACAGCCTCCACACTGTGAGGCTGACTCACCGGTGGTGCTCTCCCCGTCTCTGTGGCTGTGAGACTGACTCACCGGTGGTGCTCTCCGTGTCTCTGTGGTCGCTATTCATGAGGTTCTCTCCACCTGTCGGTGATGTGCAAATGGCATTCTGGGACCGACTCATGCAGAACTCTTTCTTGCTTTGGCTGAAAGGGGCAGCTTTGGTATGAATCGGAGTAAAGGAAATCCATCAAGCCATTCAGTGAAAAGATGAGCGTGGTCACATGGAGATTTTCTTTAAGACAGACTTTCTTTGATGAGCCACGTGGCGCCCGCAGCTGTAAGTGCTCTCATGTGGTATCATCCCTGGCAGTCATGGCCTACAACAAAGACCGTCACGGTTAGAGACAGGGCCCTGACTACCCGGCAGTCTGTCATGAAGAGTGCTTTCCTATGATACACGCAACAGCATGAGTAAATCCCAAAGTAATTATTCTGGGGAAAAATCAGCTCGTGTCTATGATCCCATTTTTATAAGAAAGAACTCCACATATCTATGGTGCCAACAAGCAGAGTGACAGCTGGGTGGAGAAGGGCTCACTCACGTGCAGGAGAACAGTTTGGGGCACACTTTGCCACAGTGGTGACTTCAAGAGTGGTGGACACGATGTTAAATGTGTCCGACTATACAGCTGAAGTATACGGGTTGGTAGATATGACATTTGAACATAGCTACTCAAACTTGTGAAGAAAGCCAGCTCTTTGCTATAGTGACCTATGACAGACTAGACGTGGCAGGCACTGCGGCGCACGAGGCCCAGAGGGTAACGGAAGCACACTCTCGTCAGGTTTTTATGTTATACGCGGGACAGTGAAATGCAGCTCGAAGGCAGGCTGTGACGGTGGAAAGGTGTGCATGACAAGCCAGAAAGCAAATAATGTAATAACTCAAGAATTACAGACAATAAACCAATAAAAGAGACAATAAAAAAATAGAGCAATTTGTTCAACTCTGGACACTGCTGGCATTTGGGCCATTTGTGGGAACACACCGTGTGAACTTTAGCAGCACTTGCCCTGTCCTGACTAGGTGCTTGTAGAACCTCCTTCTCCAGGCTTTCTCCCAGACAGGCAAAATGTCTCCAGACAGTGCCATATGTCCCTGCAGGCAAAACTGCCCCTGTTAGAGCCTCCAATACAGAAGAATCTCAATACCACTCACGATTAAAGTAAGTAAAAATATAAGTAAAATATTTTTATCTGCTAGGCCTTCAATTCAATTGCTAAGCTTTAGTCATTATTAGACAGGGCATGAAAAAGAGACCATTTACAGCTCTCCTGGTAACACTGTTAAGTTGCTATAGGATTGTAGAAGGCTTTCACAGTGTCTACCAAGCTTTTAATGCACATATACTGCAACTCAACAAGTCTGCCAACAGAATTTATACAACAGAGATATTCACAAAGTATGCCAAGATATAGGGACAAAAATGCCCACACAGTACTCATTTAAGTATTTTTTCAAAAGCATACACACAAGTGCAATGTCCATAATGATATGGTTTAATAAATAGTGCATGAAAGGAATCATAATCCAGGCCAGGTATAGTGGCTTCTGTCTGTAATTCCAGCACTCAGGAGGCTGAGGCAAAGGAAGGTGAGTTTAAGGGCCAGCCTGGGCTACATAATTTCAGGGGAGCCAACACAACTTAATGAAATTTTGCTTCAAAACAGTCAAAGAGCCAGGCATGCTGGTGCATGTCTTTAATCCCAGCACTTAGCAGGCCAGAAGGCAGGCAGATCTGAGTTTGAGCCCAGCCAGTGCTCTTTGTCACAAAGAAACAAAGATTGAAATGCACTAAATATATATGACACTTAAAGCAAGGAACAACAACACAAACCAGGAAATGCTATCAGTTAGCAAATGTGCAGTTCAGCTGGGTGTGGTGGCATATGCCTGTAATCCCAGCATTAAACAGGGTGGCAAGACCCTGCGGGAGTGAAGGAAGGGGCTGTTCAACTACAAGCTTTGCTCTGTATAAAAAGACAGTCTACTAAACAGTCTTAGCACTTTGCAGCTTCTGTTTACAGTTAGTACATCCTCATGAGTACCGTTTAGAGGCACCAATACTTATGTCTGAGAAGTAGAAAGCATGGAAAGGAACAAAGTGAAGGGTCTGGGAAATGGCTGGTGAGGAGAATAGAGACAGACTGATACACGAGTGATGCAAGTTACAGAGGCAAAGTGAGCAACAGAATCAGAGAGGTCAAAGTGGGAATGTGAGAACCTTAAAAATTAGTAGTGACCTAATGGAGTGTAACAGACAGGCCCAAACCAGACTGGTGAACACATTACACAGTTGGAGAGAAGTTTAGTGAATATAGACCAGAACTGGATAACACCTAGACTTTCAGATTTCCACAGACCGGCACACTTTCAAACACCTCTGCAGTCACTGGTGTAGGGCTTCCCCTTCGGGCTGCTTCCATTACTCCTTTTTCTTTTGAGATTTCGTTTTTATTTTATGCATTAAAGTGTTGTGTCTGTGTACTGCATGTATGCAGCGCTTGTGGAGAGACCAGAAGAGGGCATCGGATCCTTCTGGTGCTGGGAACTGAACCTTGCTCCTCTGGAGGAGCAACCAGCGCTCTTAACCTGTTAAGCCATCTCCTTGGTCCCATAGTGTTATTTCTTAAAACATTTTATAAGGAAAAAAGAAACAATATAAGAAATAGAATAAACATCAGCCCACCCTCCTTGTTTATAATTTCATGATGGCATAACAAAAATTGAATTTTTCTATAAAAGTGAATTCAGATAATTTTAATAAATACTTAAAGATTCTTTTAGAGCTGCAACTATTTTCCTGGAATAAGTCTGCAATATAGCAATGAGGATTAGCCACTGTAAGATTAGCAAAACTCACAGTATTTGTCAGGCACTGTGATTCTCTGACTAAAGGTCATTTTCAAGTTCTAAGGGCACTCTACTGTATACATGTAGTTTCCTTACAGAACTGTCACCTCCAAACCAACAACTGCAAAGGGAATAGGAATACATTTGGATGAACCAATGAAGATTTGCCTCCTAAACTTGAGAGGAAGAAGAAAGCACCCTTCTCTGAGGTATATCACATCTAGGTGGCCCTGCCGACAAAGAGAGTGGGAACTGTCATCTTCTTCGTTAAGTGTCATGCCACGTATACTTTATAATCGACTGTTTTAGAAGTTACAATACTTCAAAACTTGGACTTGGCATAGAGTAAGAATCTGGGGGCTAGGGAGGTAACTCAGTCAGTGAAGTGCGTGCTTATACAGCATGAGGACCAGTCAATGCCCAGACCCATAAAGAAGCCTGGCATGGTGGCACATGCTTATAACCCCCACGTTTGGGAGGTAGAGAAAGCTGGATCTCTGGAGCTTGATGATAAGCTAGCCTAGCCTGTAAGAAGAGTTCTAGGCCAGTGAGAAACTATCTCAAAAATAAGGTGAACAGCTCCTGATGAATAGCACTCAAGGCTGACCTCTGCCCGCTCCCTCTCTCTACACACATGAACCTGCACACCAGTGGACACATACACACAAAGAATCTAGTGATGTATTTTAAAAGATAAGAATGGCAATGTAAAAGCAAGAATGACCTTGACATCAGGCAGGTTCCCTACTGTGCTGTCAGCAAACTACTGCTAACATTCGTATTTGGTCTGTCACCTGTTTTTGCACAATGTGTGAGCTAGGACTAGCTTTTACTTTTAAATGGTTGGAAGAAAAGAATTATACAATGTAAAATTAAGACAGGGTTTAATTTTCAGTGTGTACAAATGAAGTTATACTGGAACATAGATACACTCTTGCTTAAATACTGTCCATTGATTGCATTTGCATTCCACGACAGCTTAGTAAATTGTGGTAATTGTGTCAGTGGCTATATATACACTGGCTGCAAGATAATAGAGTATCACTCACACACACACAAATTATTTGATACTTGATAGAAAAAGCTTCCCAACCCTTGATCAATAGTAAAATAATTCAGTCATCAAAATACTATTAATACCATTATGTGAAACTCAGCTTTTCAAGATCAAGTTCTGAAAGCTGGGTTTCTGCCTACACTTATATGCTTATAATTAGAACCAAAAGAACAGACTTCTACTCTCCACACATTTAATAAGAGTATTTAAGTTACTTCCAATTTCCAAGAAAGCCTTTAAAAAAGTAATGAGTTACAAATTTGCCTGTGAAGGGAGGGTTGGGGGATAGTAAGGAGGGAAGAAAGTGAAAAACGAGAAGAATTAAGATAAAGTATATCTAACTGGTCTGAGCCGATTCTTAAAAAGAGCTGTGTTTTTTAGTTTTTTTAAATCATGACTTGATGAAAGACGACTCTGAAGAGTCTAACTCTAACCTTGAGACTATCTGCCTATCGCGCTGTAACACTCAGCTGCTTTCCTCTCTCCTCCTCTTTTTCTTTCTTTTTTTTTGGGGAGGTGGGGGTTTCAAGACAGGATTCTCTGTTGTAACTCTGGCTGTCCTGGAACTCACTCTGTAGACCAGGTAGGCCTTGAACTCACAGAGATCCACCTGCCCCTCTGCCTCCTGCGCCACCACCGCGCACCCTCCCCTTCTTTTAAAGATACTGTTTCACGTATTCCTGGCTTACCCTGAACTCACTATGCTGTAGTGAGGATGACCATGAGCTTCTTTCTCATCACTCTGCCTCCGTCTGGAATTGCAGGCATGAGGCACCATGCCAGGTTTCTATTTCTTTCTTTTCTTTTAAAATGTCATGTGTATGAATGTTTTGCCTACATGCATTTCTGTGTACTATGTGCACACCTGGTGCCTGAGGAGGCCAAAAAATGTCAGATCTTTGGAACTGAAGTTACTGACAGCTGTGAGCCGCCGTGCTGGAAGAGCAGCCAGTGCCATTTCTCCAGCCCTCCATTTCTATTTTTTAACTTTGCCTTTTATATTTATACATTTCTCCTAAGAACACAAACATTTATGTAGAACAGGTTTTGATTATGGGTTCCAGACCTTTGCTCTAGAGAATTATGTTTTAAATTAGCTCTGGAGTTTTGTTGATTTGGTTTGAACTTTCATACAAGAGCAGAGAAAAATTACACTGAACACAGAACAAAGTCCATGGTAAGAGCCATACATAGGGAGAACGCCCTGAGGGCAGCCCAGGAGCCTGCCCAGCCTGCATATGGCATGCCGGGTCAGGGTTGGGGTGGGGGAGGAACTGAGCAATGGAGCACGTTTCCCAGGGCTCCGTAGAGCACGCCCCAGTCTAAGCTTGGTCTCTCGGTAAGGGCGGTTTGCAGCGGCGGCAGTGACTGCGGTACCGTTTGCGCATCTTGACATTAAAGTCTGAACTGTAACCGGATTTACTGTGCTTCCGACCTTGTTCTCATTACTTAACATTTCTGAATTTTATTTCTTATTGCCAAAAGGGGGTATCCATAAATATTTTAAGATTAGCTAGATATGAAGACTAAATAAAAAATAAAGAATCTTAGTTTGGCAATGAGACACAGCAGATACTCCACTGCTCACTCTCTTAGCTTTTCTCTATCTGGAGGAAAACATGTTTTCTGCCAAATATTTCTTAAGTTTCTGGCACATCTGAGTACAGAACAGATGCATCTGAAGATCAGCCCTGAGTAACCTCAGCTGAGAGAGACAAGTGGGCGGAACAAGTGACCTAATGCTGGGGCTGCTGAGCTCAGTCCTGTGGGTTCTCAGGAAGGCTGGTTCGTGATGGGAAGTCTTGACAAGTCCCAGTGTCTTTCCCCATCGATGATGGCCAAGTGTAGACGCTTTCCACAAAGCTCTAACAAACTACCACAAATTCAAATGTAACCAGCCATCCACGTGTAACCTTACAGTGCTGGAGGTCAGAAGCATGCAGCGGTTCTGCTGACTGGTACTAAGATGTCGGCAAGGCCACGCTCCTCCACAGGCCCCAGAGACAAGCCTATTCCCTGGCCTTCTGCCTAGCCACTGCAGCTTCACCGCTGCACTCCTTGGCTCCGAGCCTCTTCTACTCCCCTGAAAGCCAGCAGCACAGCTTCAAACTTCTTCCCTTCACTGTCACACTGCTGGCTTCTGCTGCCGGGTCTTCCTCTGCCTTTTTTTTTTTAAAATAAGGAACCTATAATTAATGTTTGAGGCCCACTGGATAATCCAGGATAAACTCCTTCTCAAGACCCTGTTTGCAAAGAGCCTCTGTCCAATGTAATGTTCACAGGTTCCAGGGAGTCAGAGCTGGATGGTGCTGGAGGCTGTGATTCAGGTGACCACAGGGTTAAGAATGTGAATTTCAGAGTCACCACTTACTGATCTTCGATTTCTTTAAAAAGCATATCTATCTACCTACTTACCTCTTTGTGTGCGTACGTGTGCACGTGTGCACGTGTGTGTGTGTGTGTGTGTGTGAGAGAGAGAGAGAGAGAGAGAGACACGGAGGTCACAGGATAACCTGTGGGAGTCAGTTCTTTCCTTCCAGCATGTGTTCAGGGGATGAACTCAGATCAACAGGCTTGGTGGCAAGTATACTTCCTGCTGAGCCATCTCAGGCTCTGGTTGTATAATTTTGCACAAACTACTTAACCTTGCTTCTTCATCTGTTAAATGGATCTAATAACATGATCTACTTTATGGGCTTTGTGATGAGGATTAAAGGAGCTATGAGAGCACCAGGCTTGAAGGGCCACTGGGGCACTTACAGAACCCAATCCAGGTGAAGGGTTTAGAACTACAGTTCAGCAACTGCTATGCAGATACTGTCATTATTGTTTCTACCACTGCCAAAGTACTATTTTATTATGATTATTAGTAGTAGTATCGGACCTTCCCAATGTCTGGCACAATGGAAAGGCTACCACCCACTGCTTGATGGCATGTTTTCTCAACTAGAAAGTCATGCTTCCTTCCTGTCTCCTGACAGTGATTTGGTCTGAGGACAGTCATTTATTGTCCAGAGTCCAACTGTCAGATCTACCTTCTGGCAGCACGAACAACAGCCCTCGGCGGCTCCTGAAGCTGCACGCATATTCTTTGTGCTTCTTTCAGTGTTACTTATTCTCTCTGCTGGGCCTTTATTTAGTCCTTTTAGAAACAACTGCTTTTCTCTACAAGCTACCAAATCAAGTGTGGCACATTTAACAAGAAACAGACCTCTCTAAATCGTGCACATTTAGGAGAAAATCAAGTAAAATAACCAGCTAACTTACTTAAATAAGAATGAGACTTAAAAGGAACCACCAGGACATGTCACTGTTAATCATTGCTGGCGAAAAACAACATAAGGACTTAGTTGAGCTCAGCCATGGGACTCAGTGGCCAACGGAGAGTGCCTAAATATAGGTTCTGTGCCTTTAAAAAAAGCTGATACTTCCTTAAAACAGAGTACTTTGGACAAAAACAGTTTCCGTGGAAAAGACTAGATACTCAGGGAAATCCACCTTATGGGAATGCAGAGCCCGGAACTACAGTAAATGCAGTTTTAATGAAACACGTACACTGAAAACAAATCTCAAAATTTCATTTTACAAACACTACTTTGGGGATTAATATAAAGCACATGTTGGTTGCTGAGTTGCAGCGGGCATGATGCCCATCACACTCTGCCACAGCTCTCGGGGCGGCGGCGGCAACCTAAGCTAGATCACAGATAAGCCTGTGCTTTTAAAAATGAAATGCACTTACCATGTTTTTCAGGAAATAATTAACTTTGACCAAGACTAACTGGTTGTACATATCTGGCTGAACCTTCAACAAAATTTATCAAAACTTAAAAGGAACTAAAAAAATAAGATGCTGTACCACATCAGGACTGTCATGGCTTTGGTGCTAAGGGCTGAATGAAAGGGCACGGGGGTGTCAGCAGCACCATCTAAGGAGGCCCATGCACAGCAGACATCTTCAGGGTGGCGATCACACACTGATCCAGCCGCAAGGTGGCCGGTGAATGGGCTACACTCAGACGGCTGCTCTATGGGCAATTTGCCCGTGTTTCTTTGTTTCCTACTTGCCATTCAATTAGGAAACCAGTTGTGTTTTCAGAATATGAAATATACAGAGGCAGCTTTTACTTACAGACAGACTGGACCCTAAAGGCTGTAAGTCCACCAGGTAAGCATCCAAAACCATGAGTAAGATTTAGGCTTCTGGGACCAACATTTCCTCCTATATGCTTTATTTTGGGTTTGTTTGTCTGCCTACACCAACATTTGCTGAAACAGGCAACCACTCCCTTCCACAATCTCCATCAACAGAAGGGACGTAACTTCTGGCAAGGAAGGAATCCTCACCAGAGCTCCACCTGAAGATAAAGAAAGGCCTGAACCCAGGGGCCCTCTGTGGTTTCTGATAAGTTTCCACAGAAGCCTATCATTCACTACAAGCGCTTAATCTTTAAGCTCTTAACTCCTAAGCTTTACCTGAATTAACCTCTAAGGAAGCATTCCACTTCAACAGTGATCCTCCGACCAAACCACTTCAGATCATCAGGCCGCGCTTCCTCACCTCTGGCTGGCTGGTCGTTAATAGAAGCCTCATTCTTCACACACCACAGGACTGTCCTTCAGAACCATTATCCAGTGATAATATGTGAAATGTTATTTCAATTTTGTGTGCTATTCCTACTTTGAAACCAGAAATATGTTACCAGCACTGCTTTTAAGGCAAAATGAAAATTTTAAAACTTAAATATATTTTTGAGACATGGTCTTGTGGCTTCAGACTTGCTATACAGCTGAGGATGGTCTTGGCGTCCTGACAGGTGTGTGCCACCACGCCTAACTTGAGTGCTGGGGACTGCGCCCAGGCTTCCACACTTGCCAGTCACGTACTCTACAAATGAACTACATCAAAGCCCCAGTTCTAAGTCTCAAGGAGAGTCTGTGCTTCAGAGGACTTGCAAAGAAGTCAATCCACAATGTGAGGACAAAGCTTCCCGTCCTGCCCACTGAGACACGGGACAGGGCTGCTTGGCACACACCAAAGAAGGCTTGGAGAAGTTTGGCCTGATCTCTCCTGAACAAAAGGCATGTGCCTTATTTGTAGTTTTGAAGTTGTCCAGCTCAAACTACTGAAGCAACAATGGATACTGTTTCTCTGTGTTTTGTTTAACAAATGGAATAAGAGAGTGATGATTAGTATCTGTGATTCAGGACCTTCAAACGCCCTGAATACAGCTGAAAGGTCTGAAAAGCAGCAGTGAAGAAGGCTTTGTAGGCAAGGAACCACGGTGAGCTGATCACTTTCACAGAAAAGGAACACATTATACAGCCTTGGCTGTACTTTCCACATTCACCTTTTATCTGAACTGAGAACAAAACCCAAAGCAAAGGGCTATTGTGGACTTTTTTTCAAGAAAGTGAAACATGGTCTTTACTGGAAGCTGTTCTGTATCATTCACATCTATATCCTCATCTAAATCAGTAAGAATTATCAAACTAGGACCCACATCTGGGGTAAACGCTAACTCACATCTTACTACTTATCATGGAAGAAGCCAGGAAAGTTTATGGTACTTAAATATTATACTTTATTCACCTTGAAAATTCATATTCCAGGTGTGCTTAGTATCAAACACAGCATTTCATAGAGATTATTACTACTTTTGGATTTTATTCTTAATATACAAATTCTTAGTATTTATAAAAACTTTTATAAAAGAACTTATAAAAAAACTTTCATAAAAGCTAAGCATGTTAATACACGTACATACTGGTATTCAAAGTTAAAAGTCAGAAACAGCAAACAACACCCCTTGATTTATGAGGGACAATAAAATAATCCATACTACATAGCCCACTCACTGTCACTGACTCTTCACTAATTCTCCATCCTGCTTAATTTGTAAGGATTTAAACTGAGAAAGAACTGTATTTGGTTAACTTACTCTGTGTTTCAGCTACCTCGGTATGGAAATGGAAACAGCATTCACCCTTTGTGGAACTGCTGATTGCGTTAAGCAAGTTAATATTTGTAAAACTTATGTAACAGTATTTAATACATAGTAAGCATCATCTATTCAATATGTTAAATTGTTAGTTATTATTTGTGTGTGTGAGAAAGGGGGGGTGCATAAATTGAACTTAAAGGACAACTACAGTTGGTTTTCTCCTTTCACGTGAGTTTTGGGGATCAAACTCCAACATGAGGCTTGCTTACCAAGTACTGTTACCCAATAAGCCATCTCCTGGCCCAATAAGCATTAATAAGCATTATTTACATTTTAAATATAGTGTAAAAGTTAAGTGCCCAGAGATAGAAATATAAATTGCAAACAAGCCATTCATGGCACGTGGTCATCTGGTCATAGACTTAAAAGATGAGTAATTCAGATCAGCTTCCATCTCTCTACCTTGCTACCAGCCCTTCTCAAAAGGCATATCCTTCTTACAGCAGCATGCTGTACAGTGTCTGGAGCTGCTCCCTGGTCATAATGCAGGAGCTCTAAGCAAAACGACATGCCTCTGTAACTACCGCTCTAAAAGAGCTTCCTGTGCAGCCATTCAAAAACTCCCAGAAGCAACTTGGTACCCTCACACCAAAAATGTCTGCTCTTGGGCATATCATCTACCCCAGAGAAATGTGGTGTCAGCCATAAAGAGCCAAGGTTGGGATTGTTCCCTGCAGCACTGTTTGTGACAGGAAGACAAGGACCTACTCCCTTCAAAGTGTAGGTAAAATGTGGTAGAGACACACTGTGGAGTAACATGCACCAGAACCAAATGCTATGTGAATAAAGCAATAATCAAAATGAGATCGATAACACAATTCCACTTCCATAAATGAAACATTTTCCATAGTTAATTTGTATACTTAGTATTTATGAATATATTAAAATATTTATCTTTGATGTAAGGAAAATGAAACTTTGGGGTTAAAAAAGAAATATTAAATCTATGAAATGTTTAAAACCTGCTGCTCTTTGTGGCAGTTTGCCACATAACATTACATCCCTTCCATTCTTAAAGGCTAAACTTGTTTCTGAACACACCGACATGTGTTGGATGGACTGATTACAGAAGCACAAGCAAGCTCTGTGATGAAAACTATGCGGGCACAGTTCCTGGCCATTTCTCACAAAGTCATGATGTTTTCTGATGTAACCTAACTGCTCTTTAGCAGAGTAGGTTCAACAAACACAACAGTAAAATAAAAGCAAGTGAAAAGCCTCTGTGTAGACATTTTCAGGAGCGTGGCTGGTTACCTGGTAAATGCTCTAATGCAAGGGGGTTTAGATTCAAGACGGTAAGAGTTTAAGCACGGTGCATAATTAAGAATACTTATCTCATCTGCTGCAATCAGCTACAAGCTACACTGAACATTTCTATTTAGTTTTTTTAACCTTTCCAACACAAAAAGAACTTATGTATACATTCATGTGTAAATTCAGACAGCATATACAAAGAATCAAATGAAAATTACTCATGAGTTTTCACCATCCTTCCCAAGATACAATGTTTAGCTGTCAGCAAAACATTTATCTTTTGCCACGTTAACATATTAGCCACCTAGCCATCGTACTCATGACTATCCAGTATTTAGACTACAAAACTACACAATCACCAATTATTCCCATCGATGATTTCCAAATAATTAACAGGTTATGAATCCACTTTAAAATTCAAGAACCTGTCACAAGACTAAGCAAACATTTCTGTAGAGAGTCAGGTACTGAAGGTTTTAGTGAAGCCATACATGGTTTGTTGCATTAGATTGTTGTTCTCTTTTGTTAAATCCTTTAAAAATTATAAAAACCATTCTTCATTTATAACATCAGCTAAATCTGCCTCCCAAGCTTTAACTAGCTGCTTCTGATCTATAACTAAAGCCATGGCACTTCTGTACACAGATTGGAAGACCGCAAGCACATTAAACTTATACAATACTTGCCAGCAAACTGAAAAGGCCCTGCTTTTAAAACTACACTTCTCGACATGAATTGCATTTGATGCTTGATGTCTCAGAGTAACAATATCAAAGGACAGAGAGGAGTTATATAAAATGCTTAAAAAGAACCGGATGTGGTGGTACATGCCTCTGATTCCAGCACTCAGGAGGCAGAGACAAGAGGCGGGGAGGGGCTGGAGGGAGGAAGATACTAAAACAGACCTGTCTGCTATTTATATATCCTCAGTTTCATGCCTTTCTTCCCATCCGCCCCTCTCCTTTCCCCAATCTCACTGTCAGGAACTATTAGAACTATGACAAACCATTTACTATTCAGTAGTCAAAAGTCATTTAGGATTAGTGATGTGATAGTTTATTCAAAGGAAATGGGATAGAAAACATGTTAAATATAAACTTCAAATGGACAAACTAGTGTCACATTCAACAAACAGTGGTACATTATTTTTTCATATAATAAAAACAACTTGATGCTTAAATTCTATCTTGTTTAAGTAGACATTATCTTCTCTGTGTCATTTGACGAAAGAGTCACATAATGGTATATAATAGGAAACTTTCAAATTTCAAGGTTTTATGTTTAAAAAACATTTAATCCAAGTTTTTCAAGATAGGTTTCTTATAAGTTTACTATGCATTATTTCAAATAGTTGAGAAAGTCTGATAACTGCAGAAAGTAGGTGTTACTAAAAGCATTATTATTATCAAATTTTACTGAGTAAAGTCCACACTGTCCACAGCTAAACAGCTGGTAGTAAAGCTTCTCTCAGGAAGAAGCTATGGGGAAATGTTTGGTAAGCACGTGGGTCAAGACTGGTCTGCAGCCCCAGCCACCAAAGAATACGTGGAAAAGTCGCTCAGGGTTGAAGGTCAAAAGAGACTAAGCTGCTCTGCATGGAGACTTGGGGAACAACAGGCTCCTCCCCAACCCAAGGAGGGGGAGGACAGTCCAGGAGATAGCAGCAGCTCAGGGTCACAGTGATACCAGGACTCTGTAGAGACCTCAGAGAGGGTTTCGGCCATCTATTTAGTCTCAGAGGGTCTAGACATTCTGCTGACACGGAGTCATAGACATATGAAATATTAGCTCATAGGGTACTTGCTGCCAAAAATTTACATCCCAGGATATTAATAAAACCATCAGTTACTTTAAAATCTTTTTTAAATAAGGAAAATGTATGTCTATTTGACTACATTAACAGATAAAATGGGGAAAAAAATGAAGAGGTCTTTAAAAATATGTGTAACATGTAGTAAGTAGTACAAAAAAGCTTGTGGATTTCCTGTTCTCTTAGGCAAAAACAGAGAAAAGATCTCCAGCAGAAGCATTTTATTTTGTTTGTTTTTTCAAGACAGGGTTTCTCTGTTGTAACCCTGGCTGTCCTGGAACTCACTCTGTAGACCTGGCTGGCCTCGAACTCACAGAGATCTGCCTGCCTCTGCCTCCAAGTGCTGGGATTGTAAGTGTGTGCCACCACTACCCTGCCAGAGGCATTTTATATAACAGGCCCTGTAGATACTGTAATACGTATGTACTTCTGGGGTGAAACAAATCCATCCCAACAAGCCAGAAAGCAATTTTTAGCATTGAACTGAAAAATTAAGACACTAGTTTAAACCAAGAGGTCAGCAGTCAAGTTTCTAATACCACAGAATCTTAAGAACGAACTACACAGATGGAATTGTGCTGTCAGGCTATTACCATAAAACTTGCTCTTCAAATCAAACAGCTAAGACACCTTGAAACAGCACTTACAATACAGCAGTAAGGAATATCAAAAAGAAGAAAATTTATGTTCATATATTCTCTATATGCCCTAGAGGACATATAATAAATACAATAAAATATAATAAAAATACAACAAAAAATAAATAAAAATAATTTGCTTTTGGTATTAAAATCATCATAAATCCTTCAGTTGCTTAAAAATTGTAGAACTCAGAGCTTTCAAAAGCATTAGTTCCTACACGTCAGGTAGCAAGAGAAAACTACAGGCACCGTGGTTCTTCAAGTGAAGCTGGCCAGGCTTGCGAACATTCAGAAAAACAGTACAGCTTAAAGAGGGGTGACGGTGAGGATGGAGGAATGCTTATTACAAACATTTATAAAAGCACATGTGGCTCTGGAATTATCTGCATAGCTGAGACATGTAACTATTTTGATGTAATTCTACTACACAAAAGGATTTTCAATTTTATTTGTCTTAGGCCTAAGCCAGTTGTCACAAGTAGCCTAGGGTTTCAAGACAAGGCTATTTCTCCTTAGATTTGTTTTATTGTATGTGTATGAGTGTTTGCCTGGTATGTGCATCACGTGCATGCCTGGTGCCTGTGGAGCTCAGAAGAGGATACTTGATCCTCTGGAACTGGAGTTACAGACTATTGTGAGCCATTGTGTAGGTGCTGAGAATGGAACCTGGGTCCTCTCAAGAACATGCTCTTAACTGCTGAGCCATCTCTCCAGTCCCCAAGGTTACTTTTTGAGTGAAAATTTCTATGTAATGGATGATTTTTGTTTATCAATAAAATTCGGGAACAAAGAATAGATAACTTTTTGAGCTATGGCTACTGGTAACTCAAGAAGCAGTTGGATTCCGGGCTTGAAGGATGCAGTACCCAGGTAGCTAAGGGAATCAGGAAGCCTTCCTCCATCTGCCTTTAACAGCCAGCATCCTCAGATTTTCCTCACGAGCCCTCTTCTTTCTCACCTTACAAGTCACATTACTTCAAAGACAGTCACACCTCAACTTTCTATCTTTAGCTCAAACTAGCATTTCCTAGCTAAAGTGGAAGTGTCGTTACCTGCATTCTACACTCCACTTCCCTCAGTCTCCCATAATGTGTGCTTTATTACTGTTGTACATTTTTACCTGTTTCACTTTAGAAGCACACGTAGCTCTAGAAGGACCTGCGTATCCTGAGCTCATCCATCCGCAGAGCACAAAACTTACTCACCTTTCCCGCTTCCCTGCTCCCCACTTGGTCTCCAGTTCCCCTGAGTTTATTCGCAATCCCACTGCCACTGCTGTGGTTCACACCTCTCCCTTTAATACGTGCTGTAACAGTTTGCTGTGCTCCTGCTCTGCGCCCTAGCTCTCTTTGCTTCCTACTCTATACCTTCGATGTTCTCCATCTCTAAACCTGTGGCAATTTGGAGTCTTAGGCAGATATTCCTGTAAAGGAAAATATGCTAAGCATAGGGACTGGATATGTAATCCTCTTTGCAAGCTTGCTCATCATTCTGTCTACTGGGACACTTCCCCCAGACTTGGAAACTGAGTACGCTGAGGCACTTTAATATCCAGACCCGCACAGCAGAGAAAGGAAGGACACTGCTCCGTGAGACTTCTGAGCAACACTAGCTCTGTGACACTGAAGGCATAACCTCAAACATTCCGGTTAAATTTAAGACTTTCCTAAAGAATATGCCAAATGAATCATAGTCAGAGGTTTTCTAAGATCAGTTTCTAATGGAAACAGTTCATAATAATGGCATTAGAGCTTCCTGAGTGTCAATGAAAAAATACATTCCCGTTTCTGCTCCAAACTGGCTTTCCTAATACAATGTCTAGTGTAGCCTGAGCACTCACTACGCCCTTGGCACTGACTTCAGAGCTTTCTACCCGTCCCCTTTAATTCTCGCAGTGACCCCGCAATGTGTACATTATTGTCGCCATTTTATAGACGTGACACTGAGGATTAACAGCCAGTTACCATGCTGAAGCTAGTAAGAGCCAAGAAGGAAACCCACACCTAGTTTTCTACAACTGTCTAACCTCTGAGGTCTGAGGGTTTCAGATACAATTGTAAAATAATTTCCTCACTTTTAAAAAAGACACATTGATTCTTCAATAAGGAAGAAAAAAGCAAATGAATTCTCAGGTTTTTTTTTTTGTTTGTTTGTTTGTTTGTTTTTTTTGAAGGGTTGTCTGGGGCCAGGGAGAGGGCTCAGGGTAAAGGTGCTTGTTGCCAAGCCTGACAACTTGAGTTTGATACTTGGGACCCACATGGTGGAAGAAAAGAACAAACTCCTGAAATCTCTCCTCTGACCTCCACACATTCACCCCCACTAATAATGATAAATTAACAATTATCAAAATAATGATAAACAATAATAAATAAAAATAAAACATAAAAGCAGCGATAACGTTAGCCCACTTAAAGTTGAGATGACGTAATAGTAAGGAGGCCTTTGATGACTCAGGTCACCGTGTAAACTGCAATTACTGAATGTGCGGTGAGCGCACACATAATGGCGTGATGTGAAGGCCTCCGGGTCAGCTTTCAAAGACTTCTTTCTCTCTGCACTAAGTGCCCAAATTGCTTCTCATTATGTTTATTTATTTATTTATTTTAGATTTTTAAATTCACTTCTAAAGCAGTTTTTACGTTCCTTGCAAGGCTATCAACCACCACACGGGCTGGTGCCAGCATGCCTCTCCCCTTTCTAGCCCGATGCTGTTGGGATGAGAAGGCAGATAACCAGGTTATCAGAGAACCCACAAGGTATCTGTTTGGGACTAACCCCAGGGCCTGTTTCCCTACTGGCACTTTCCCAAGCGCTGTCTCTTATCCTTCCAGCACCAGGGATTTAGTTGGCGTTCTTCTCTTCCTTTGGCACTGTCACCAAGTGCTTTTCTCACCTGGCGTTCCTTCTCTGCTCTTTAGCTACTGCTTCCCAGAAGAGTGGCGGTCCTCCTTTCTTCCTCTGTAAGAATTTTCCTGTTAATCAATACCTAGCCTAGAAGTGAACTATAAATATGGAAAGAAAGGATGAGAAATCTGAAAATTTCTAGTTGTGATTTTGCTAGTGTTACAGAATCCTCTCGTAGGCTAAATTATCCCAGAAGACAGCGAGCTCATCTGTCTTTCCCTCACTGCATTCAGAGCTCTTTGAGTCTTATTTTGCATGGCCCAAACCTAACAGCAATTAACACATAAAGAGATAGCAATGCAAGCCTACTGGCTTACTGATTAAAAGTGAGTGAGCTAGCCCAATATGGTGGAGCAGGTCTTTAATCCCTGCACTCACAAGGCAGAGGCAGGCAGCTCTCTGTGAGTTTGAGGCCAGCCTAGTCTATGTAGTGAGTTCTAGGACAGCCAGGACTACATAGAAAGACCCTGTCTCAAAAACAAAACAAAACGTAAGCTAGATGAGTAATTTAATGAAAAAGGTTGATTACTGATACAATTTAGGTCCAATAACAAGTAAATGAATTGCCTTAAAAAGCAAACTCAATCTGAGATTGAACATTCTAAAGAAACGCTGTATTGGCTTTAGGAACAACTAGGTGTGACGGGCATAGTGGTTCAAGCCCATATTCTCAGCCTGGGAAGGTGAGGCCACATGATTCTAAACTGAAGACCAGCCTGGGCTACGCAGTGAGACTCATAAAAACTCCAACTTCCCACAAAAGGGTTCAGTGTTGAATGACATCGTTTTTATAGCAATAACACAGTACCCACTTTTCTTGCAGTAAATGAAGGAAAAAAGGACCATTTTGGCTCATTGCTTAGCTTAGATCTACTGTGCTCTCCACTAAGCATGCACAGTTGATTAACAAAGCATTTCAAACAAGCCGCACATCAAGAAATAACCAGATAGCTTCAAACATCCACAGCTGCTAGGATAAGCCTCTCGTAGTCTTTTAATTTTGTGACTACAAGAGAAACAAAATCAACCTCAGTAATTTAGTAGGATAAAAACCTATGGTTTGCTGGTCCCCCCCACAGTTGTTCTATGCTTTAGGGACACCAGTGCCATCTCAGAAACATCTTTGCTGGGTCTTGGGCTCCGCCCCTCTTCTTCCAGACAGAGTGCTCTTTCTCAACCAACAAGCTTCCCTTTGTTTTGATTTATAGCACGGGCCTGAATAACCAACTCCCCAATGCTGTACATGACATAAGAGCAGAGCTTTGATGCTGGGACCCTCAACACCCTCTACTTTACATAGATGATGGATCTTTGAACATTCTACTTTTTGAAACTCACTGCATTTTAAATACAATTAAATTTTCCAGAAGTGTCACAAAACCACATGGCATGGGGTTACTGTAATGTAGTCACTAAGCATGCGCACCACACCACAGGCATGCCCTCCATGATCTGCTTAAACGTCCTTTCTTTTTGCAGACTATTCCACATCACCTCTTTCTCACTCATTTCTGACCCCCACCCCGCTATCTCCCCACCCTCCCACCCCACCTCTAGCAACTCTCTCATTCCTCACACCAATAAACGCCTTGGATCTATGGCTTCCTTTCCCTCACATGTACACTCGATTGGGGTAAAAGGTGACAATCTCTGAAAGGAGGAACTGGAGCAGAGAGTGGTCATGGACTCCTAAAATACCACATGGGAGGCTGATGAGGAGGACCCCAAGTTTGATGCCAGTCTGGACTATACAGCAAAACTGTCTTAAATAACAAATTTAAAAAAGACACTTTTCAGTTCTGCTATGTGTGTACATATACCATTACAAAATAATTACATATAAGTCATGTAGCCACTCACCCCTGCCAGCTCTGAACTGGGGGATAGAAAGGATACTATGAGAGGAGACGACGAAATTGAAATCTTAAGGAGGGATGGAGGGTAATGGAATATATGTGACATCAAAGCAGAATGGGAACCACTTATAGGGGGAGGAACCAGCAAGGAGGGTAAAGGGAACAGGTTTTAGTCATGTGTGTATGCGCGTGCGCGCACGCACACACACACACACGCGCACACACACACACACACACACACACACGCACACACGCACACGCGCACACACACACATACACACAAACACACACGAACACACACACGCACACACACACACGTGCACACACACACGCACATGCACGTACATATACATGTTGCAGAAGTTTATTTTTAGTTATGTTTGAAATGGTTGTTTTGTGCACTGTTGGGGGGAGGGCTGCCTAGGCCTTGGCATTTTGTATCATCTGCAGGTGTTGGCTTTATGTAAATTTCTCATGATCTGGACAAGCTATCAATAGAACACCCAAGGTGTTTATTGGAAGTTGTTAGATATATAGCCTATTAACTGGTCCTTAATCGACAGATCTTTTGAAATTATTTTATAATTAGCCTCTTAATATGTAACATGTCGACTTCATTCCTAGCCTTACTGCTGACACACAGAACCTCAAGGACATCCTGTTTAATCACCCAGTACTGCTGGTTATTCACGCTAGAAAACAAGTATAGAGTCTGCCGGTGTTATAGAAGTGGAGCTAATTCATTATGTAAAGACCACTGAGGTCTCTGAAGCTTGTCTGTGTTTAGCGGCTAGTGTTTACTAGATATTGAGCTCTTGTTCTTTAGAAAGTTTTTTGAAAAGTCAGATAAAAATAAAGAAATTGGTTTGTTTTTCTAAAGGACATAATTTAAGAGTTGATGAATTATGCAAGTCAGTGGGGAAAGAATTTGCCCAACAATTCAGTTACTAGTTCACCCCAGGCCTGAAGATGTAGCTAATGGTAGGGTACTTGCAAGAGGCACCAGATTAGTCCTCCACACTGAAAGAAACAACACTCTGTGCGCCAAGGTCTCTGATAGTTTATTTCATTAAGTTATTACTTAATTGTTTGAGCTCCTACCATTGCATTCCCATTCTGATCAGCAAGGACCAACAAAGGGAGGTAGTACCTCCCTTCCTGTGAAAGTAACAGACCAGGTACAATGGTAAGCCAGAGGCTACTTTAGATGAGATGAAGTCTCTGGGAGGGTGACTTCTAGGCTGAGCCCTGGAGTCGAGAAGTAGTTAACTATAAGGAACAGGAACTGTTCTCCCTCAGTGAACATGTTACAGAGGCTAAGAAAGGAGAAAGTGTGGTACGGAGGTGAAAGAACACAAAAGACACATTTCTGTGGCTGAGTGAAGTGTGGAAGGAAGTAGAAGAGGAGACTGAGACCTACTTTGGGGTTTTTGTTATAACAGACATAACATTCTAGCACATGCTTTATTCATTCAGGCTTAGAATAGGGCTGGAGAGCTGCCTCTATGGTTAAGAGCACTTTTTGTTCCAGCAAGAACACAGGTTCAATTCTCAGTACCCACATGGAAGCTCAAAACTGTCCATAACTCTAGTCCCAGGAGAGCCAATGTCCTCCACCTCCCCACAGGCTGACTCCTCCTACTTCCTTCACCAATCAGACAATACATTCAGCTGAAACAAAGGACAGGAAATTCTCAATCCTATAATTGGTCACACCACTTCTTTAAATACTGATGTCCTCTCTCAAGTCTACAAATCCAAGTTCTAACCAGTTCAAATGCCTTTTTCCCACCAAGCCTTCCCAGGAGCCTCAACTCAAAGTTAGCATTACCTTCTACCATTCTTTTTGTTTGTTTTTTTTAAACAAACATTTTAAATATTTTATAGTTATTCCTCATCCCCGCAGATAAACTGTCTATTCCTCACAGCAAATACACTCATTTCAATTCCTTCCTGCTTTTTTGTCACACGTGGTTGAAGATCTTGACTAGACTGTATATGCCAGTGTAGGGTTGAGAACACAGAAAATGAAAACAGAATACTTGAGTTTGAATTTTGACTTGGATTAAATGGAGATTGACAGTACATATTTCATAGGGCAGCCAGATGAGCTCACAGGAGTGGAAACATTATAAAAGTATCCGCCAGACACTTAAAAAAGATCACTTCTTAAGGTAGCAATTACTGAATATTTTGTGATAGTTGTGTAAAGCTTCACAATCTATGTCAGCAAAGTTAAAAAAAAGATCAAACATAAAGCCAAAGTTTAAGTAAAAATAGGTAGGTATATGCAAATTCTTCCTAATTAACCTTATATGTAGCCTAAGGGTTGGCTGTGACTTTTTTTTTGTTTGTTTGTTTTTTCTCTGGAGTAACTCTTGCTGTCCTGGAACGCACTCTGTAGAGCAGGCTGGCCTCAACCTCACAGACATCTGACTGCCTCTGCCTCCCAAGTACCGGGAATAAGGAAGCATGCCACTACTGCCCAGCTGACTTTTTAGAACAGTTTTTTTGCTGTATTTATTTATTTGGTATATGTGTGCGCTTGTCCACACCACAGTGCACATACAGATCCCAGAACAATCCGTGGGAGTCAGTTCTCTCATTCCATCATGTGGGTCCCAGGGAGCAAACTCATATGATCAAACAGGGACAAGTGCCTTTACCCAGTGTACTGTCTCCCTGCAGCCAGCTGGCTTTTATAGCTTACCTTATACTTTGAGAATTAAAGTTCCCTATGGTAGCCACCTGAACTGGTCTCCCTGCCTCAGCTTTTCTCCCATTTGTCACAGTTATTTCTAAAATGCAAATGTAATGTTTTCCAATGGCTACAAAACCCTCCATTTTATCCCTTTAGTTTAATCCACTTTGGACTTCATATAAAATTGTCCTGATCTTCCCAGTGCAGTCTCCAGCTTCACCTCCCAAAGCTTACCACGAAACCTGAATCACATCTCAAAGGCTTTTTGTACGCCAGGCCCTTTGCCTGCAACCAACACTTGTTTTGTTATTTGCTGGGGCTACCAGGACAAAATACCACAGACTACGCAGTTAAATAACAGAAATTTATTTTCTTTTAGTTAGGGGAGCTGGAAGTCCAACATTAAGGTATTGGAGGGTTTAGTTTCTCCTGCGGCTTCTCTTCTTGGCCTCCTTGATAATTTTTACATGTGCCTTCCTATACAGGTGTATCTTTTCTGTGTCCTTATTTTTTTTTTTTCTCTTATATGCACACCTGTCAGATTACATTAGATTCCCCTTAAAGGTCTCATTTTAGCTTAATCACCTCATAAGCCCTACACAATATAGATACATTCAGTGGCAATGAGGGTTAGGTAGGGCTACCACATAAAATTTTCGAGAGGACACAATTGATCCCGTTACAGATCCTACCCCTTTTCTCTGCCAGAGCTAACTCCGGTATGTTTTCCAAGACTCGACTGCACCTTCCCCTCCAGGCTGATACAGTGTCCTTTCTCTGTTCCTAATCTCTGTACGCTGCTGTCACATGGCTCACACTAACACAATTGTCACACTAACATAATTCTCCATTCTCTTCTCCAGGCTACATTCCTTAACAGTGAAGAAGATTATATCCTTATTATCTAGGACAGCAACCTACAGAGAGTATTTAATAAGGATTTGATAAGAAGTAGAGAGAAAAACATGGACTTAAAGTAAAAGATATATAGGATCAAATCCTGGCTCCCCTAATTTCCTACCTCCCATGAAGGTAGGAAAGTCACTTACTGTTGAATTTCCATTCTAAATAAAGCAGTTGTAATAATGAACAATTGAATTCCAATAGCACTACTCAGCTGTGGTTTTGTTATGCAGCTAAGTGTTTGGATGTTGAAGTAAAAATTTGATCATGACTGGTTTGACAACCACGTCTACCATTCAGTAATTAAACATTTTGGGATACAGCATTAATATTCTTCTGTTTAGTTGCCTATTAAAAAATTCTGATGGTGTTATTGTAGCAATGATAACAAGGTAAAACATTCAGTTGGGTATGTAGCACATTGTATTATTTCTGATTCCTACTATTGCTATTACAAGAACACTGGAGGTCTGAACAGATAAGATTGGGCATTCAATGTGACTATCACTTCAGTGTCTCGGGTTTCTTTCCAACTAAATAGAATAATTTAACGGGGTTCAAAAACTGTTCCAGGGGCAGCAAGGTGGCTGAGAGAGAGAGGTGCATGTCACAAAGGCTGACAACCTGAGTTTGATCCCCAGGACCCACATGGTAGAAAGAGAAGACTGAATCCTACAAGTTGTCCTCTCGTACTCATGCATGAATGCTCCCAGGCACACATACACATGAAAGCAACAAACGAACAAATGCCAATTTAAAGGCTAGACGGGCATAGTAGCATTCAATTTTAATCTCAGCACTCAAGAGGCAGAGGCAGGCAGATCTCTGTGAGTTCCACTGTCTCATAAAAAATAAAACAAGACAAAACAACAACAAACCCACAACAAAAAAGGGAACCAGCAGTACAGATGATATAATTAGATGAAAATGGCCGTGAGCTACAACGCTACCATCTCACATCCCTTATGCTGGCTTTAACATAATCCTATTTGAGCAGTGAAATAAAAAATTAAAAAGGCAAGTTTTCCTAGTTTTCTGACTATGGATGTTAGGCATTCACAGTGGAGAATAATAACCGTATAACTGTAAAACCTGTGAACCGGGAAGAACCTTTGTGACACAAGTCTAATCCTATCATTTCTTTCCTTCTTTCCTTCTACTCCTTTTTTTTTTTTTTTAAAAAACGTAAGTACATCCTGGTGGATTTGGAAGGAGCGCTCCGTGTCTTAATAAGCAGGTCCTTGAGTGATGAGACTAGCAGTCAAAGTGTACAGTCTGCTCAGAGCACTAAAGTGGGAGTTATGGATTTATGTATACTCAAGGTACCATGAGGAAACAATACGAAAACTTCTTTTTAATTTAAATTTTCTTTTTAAAGGCCGAATAGCCTTTAGTGTAAAAGATACCTGCTTCATAACACTGGGGCAAAGCAGGTATAGGTTTAAACCTCCACTTGTTACACAAAGTCTTTTGAGCCTCACATTATGAACAAGTGCTTTGTTAAAGTGAGTAGGTGAGCTGTGCACATACAGCCCTGAACTGTATTCAACGTTAGTTCTTCCCCACTTCTTCCTTCTATCGCATAAATAAACATGTGTAAGATTAAAAACACTGCCTTCACATAAGTATGTATGTGCTGGTTAAATGTCTCACACTTGTCGGCTACTACGTAATTTTAAAAATAGAAAGCTGGAGAGTTGCTGAGATGATAAAGTGCTTTTACTTTTGCCCCTCCCTACCACCAATGTCCTTCACAATCTGTTTCAAGTGTCCCGGCACTACCATTCATATGCTGTTTGGAGATCACTGTAGCTCAGACTTCCAGTAGCACAGCAAAGACTTGAAGATCACAAAAATTTTTACTAAGGTAGAGCAAGAACTCTTGAGTCCAGTTTATTTTGTTCTGTGGTCCTTATAAGCTAGGTATATTTCCAATGAAAAACTGCCATCTTTCCTGATGCAGAAAAAGATGCATAAACAGGTAACTGACTTCACAACCGTAAATGTTTTGGTTTTTTTGTTTGTTTTGAGATTCAAAAGTGCTGACACTAAAAAGGACACCTGTCAATATCTATTCATTCTTTTCGCTTTAACCAAAAGTCTACTTTTTTTTTTTTTTTAAAGACGTGGCATCTGGCTCCAAATCAATTGCAAAGAAAAGCCCAACACAGAAAGAGCTCTTTCTGTCCTCTCCTCCCATGTACATCGCAGATGGCCACCGAGAGCTTAAGGTTTAACGTCCGGACACTAAAGCCACTCATCGGATGCTGTCTGGTAGAGGATGGGAAGCTGCCAATCTTAGGAGGTGCAGATGGGGTGAATCCGGAGGCTAGAACCCATCGCCCATCACTTTGCACTACATTTGGGGAACATCCCTTTCCCGTCTCAGGGCGGGGTGCTCCCGGGAGTGACCTCGGGGTACCGGAGGAACGCCGGGCAGGAAGGCTCATCTGCCTTCCTGGGAAGTTGACAAGGGTAAGTTCGAGACGCGCGCGGGAGGTTACTCACGCGAATGGCCCGGCGTCCTCACTCCTCCGCCCTCACTCGCTCAGGAAGAAGCCCCTGACGCGGCGGCAGCCTGAGAGCAGCAGCCGAAGCTGCCGCCGCCGCCGCTAACCACCCGGGCGTGGCAGAGACTGGCGGGCGACTTCACATCATCACTAGGCGACCTTGGATCTGCAGTGACGCCGGGTCAATGACAGCCCCCACCCAGCTAGGGAAGCCAGAAGGAGACCACTCTCCCAGCAGCCTTCGCGGTCCTAGCGCACGGCCCGCTGGGAACTGTAGTTTCCGTTCCGACCCGCCTACAGCTCGAAGGCCCCGCCTCTTCGCTACCGAGCTCGAAGCTGGAGGCGCGGCTAGGTGGCGCGGCGGGCCCCGACCCCGCGGGGTGGGGCGAATCCCGTCCCGGGAGGTTGCCCCGGACAGGGGCAGAGGTCCTGGCCAGCGGGCCTTGTCGCGGCTGTGCTGCACCTCTGCGCTCTGAGGCCGGCGCTGGAAGCGGGCCTAGTGTTCTCGCCTCGCCCCTGCGCGAGGCAGGTCCCGGGCTTCGCGCGCGTCGCGTCCCCTCGGCGCCCGCCGCCCGAAGAGCCACTTGGCCGTGGTCGCCGCCGGGGTAATGAGGGTAGGCAGGCGGGCAGGGGACGGTGCGGGACCGGGGACAGGGAGCGCTGCTCCGGTAGGCGCACACTGGAAGCCTGCGGGGCCAGCCTCGCCGCGGCGGCTGGACCTGGGGCTGATGCGCCGGAGGCTCCGCGGGCGTCCGCGCCGCGCGTGCCCCAGCACCCGGGCCGTAGCGCCGCGGTCCCGTCCCCGGGTCTCACCTCGGTGGCGTGGCGCACACAGGCCTGGCGACGTCCCAAGCCGAAGACACCCGCTAGCCCCAGCCGTGTCCAGAATTCAATGGCCAGGCGTCGTTTTGTCTTCGGTATTCACGTCTGGTGTTGTTTTCCCCTCGTGGGTTTGCTGTGTCACATATCTTTCCTCCAAAATTGATCACGGTTTGTGACAGCACCTGTAGCGCACAGTGCTTGGCACTCTGTAAATATTTGCTGAAGCCGTGAGTCATGATACTAAGTTTGGAATATTCTACTGAGCTGTGTGCATCACTATGATTGTTGTTAAGGTTTTACGAGATCTCAAGATCACCTTGAGAATTACAGTAATTTTGAAGCCTAACAAAGAGAATTGGTAGGTTGTTTTGTTAGCATTTCCTGTAACAGTAGACAGTCGAATGCTTAGATAACTAAAAACCAAGTCTTGTAAATACATTTTCCTTTGGTGTTCACCAAAAGCGTTAGCCTTTCAAATGAAAGGCTTCAGATGTGCCCTTCTTCTATATTATGGAACAAATTAGATTATTTACAAAGCTTTATTGTAATTAACTTTTTAGGTACAACTGCAAAGGGCTGCATTTAGGAATACAGAGTTCTTAAATACATCACACACACAAACACACACACACACACACACACACATACACACACGTTTTAAGACAGGGTCTCATTGTGTAGTTAGCCCTGACTGTCCTAGAACTCACAAAGATCCACCTGCTTCTGTTTCAGCCTCCTGAACTGGAATTAAAGGCATGTTCCACTAAGCCTCAGCAAGCTTTTTTTTTAAGGATTTATAATCATAGTGTAAGAGCAAAAACAGCAAATCCTTCACTTCACTCCTTTGCCAGGTGCAACTGCTGCCTTGACCTCAATATGTCTTGAAAAATTATCTGTTAATAGTGTGGTATATGCAAGGCAAAACTTACGGGATTAAACCACCCCACAGAAGCAATCCTTTTGATAGTAAGAGTTCTAGAAGATTATGACCCGGATTTTTTTCAAATTGTTTTGTTGTTTAAAGCAACAAACTTAGCAACTTGCTGATGCTAAGTGAAAAGCAAGTGCAGAATCATGATAACCACAAAATAACATTTTTGCCTCAGGTAAAGTCAGCAACAGAGAGGTCAGGGCCTTGTGTTGATTACTAGTGTGATCTGCTGTGCTCATCAGTGTTTGTCCCATAGTGGCTATTCATTAAGTGTGTGGAGTGAACACACACTTTCTGTGTGTGATATCATTCGTTATCTGGATATCTCCTTAGAATGGATTAATAAAAGTGGGTCACAAACTAAACATTTTCACTGTTATTCAGACGTTGCCAGCTTGCTTTCCAGATAAGTCTCAACATTTTGTTTTAACATGTTGCACTTGTCTTTTATATACACAGTGATTATGGGCACTTTGCCATGAAATATTCACTTGGTCTCAGTCTTCCTGGAGGGTAGGCAGCACAGGCATAGCTTTCTTCCTATCCACCCCACCCCCTGCTCACCTCCCACCCCATGTTGTAAGTTGACAGTGATGCTTGTTAGGTGACAAAATAATCTTAAATTTTCTTTCCCTTCTTCCCCTTTCCCTACTACCTTTGGCTTACAGTGGGTATCCCAAGAAAATGCACATCTTCCCTCAGAAGTAAAATTGGATAGTACTTTATAACATTTGTGGTCTAGAAAATCTTCCTTTTCTCATTTTGCTTAGCTGTTAATAAATGCCTTGGTCAAATGTGGGATTTGACTAAAATGAAGTAATGAAACCCACTTTCAAGAGATGATGTTTCAGAGGGAACAACCACCACCAGCAAATGTTGTCCTCTCTTTTGGAGAAATCCAGAAGATTTTGGTGGTGGTTTTGTAGCTCCTTGAATCTGAAGAAGTCACCATGTTAAAATTCTGAATCTGTTAATGAAAATGGACAGTTGTTTGCATAATGATATGCATAATACTGTCTGTCAACACATTCTAAGTTAAATAGAGTTGAGAACTAAAAATCATAAGGTAAAAGATTCGACCTATGAAAAATGTCATTTTTACATGAAAACTAAAAAGTCTCTTCTCTAAACACGCAACAAGAACTTACTCACTTTAGCCCATTACAAATCCTGCTTCAGATTTGTGAATCCTGGACCCCAAGTAAGGTAGTAGGTGATTAATCAGAAATCTTTGGATTCTCAAACTTTGCTTGTAAATGGAATCATTAGAGATTCTTGGGATTTATT
The DNA here is from genome assembly GCA_026225945.1 of Cricetomys ansorgei. NCBI lineage: Eukaryota > Metazoa > Chordata > Mammalia > Rodentia > Nesomyidae > Cricetomys > Cricetomys ansorgei. The sequence goes on along the minus strand of JAMJFZ010001562.1, from coordinate 256,251 downwards.
TTTGAGTGGCACCACTTATATAAAGAAGATTCCAATTGCTTCTCTGTGTTGCTTTCGTATTTGGAAAAGAGATAGAGGGAGAGATGCAATGTCTTTTGGCTTTGGAAGTAGTCAGAAAGTCTTCTGGGCTTTCTGCCTTTCGGGAGCCATGTCAGAAGAATGCTTTTAAGAGTCACCACAGGATTGTCTCTAGTCTCTGTGTCAATGAGCAGCTGCCTCAATATCTGATGACATATGGCATCTACTTCTTTAAGGACTTTCAGTAAATCTAAATAATTTTGCTTTTGTTTTGTAGTGGGATATATCTGCATCTTGAAGGGAAGATAAGGCAAGAGTCTTCTATGAAATAGATGGAATTCTGTCACTTTCTGTGAACTAAAGCGATTCAATGTCTCTTCTGGTAAGGTTTGTTATGATTTTATACCACCAGAGTAACTTGATCTGGAACGAAAGACATTTCATTTTGCGTTCTGAGATATTTTTATCTGAATGATTTGTGGTCTTGAGGGTAATGCAAACGTTCCATGAGTTTTGTCTTCCTTCTTCCCTCCATCCTTTCTCTCCTTCTTCCCTCCTTCCTTCCTTCCTTCTTTTTTTTTTTAAACAGGGTTCTCTATGTGGTCCTGGCTGTCCTGGAACTCAGTGTGTTGACCAAGCTGGCCTCAAACTCTGAAATCTGCCTGCCGCTGCCTCCCAAGTGCTGGGATTAAAGGCATGTGCCACCATACACGGCTGAGTTTTGTCTTTTTCAAAAAGAGACTCCCCTAAACTTTCTTTTTTAATATACCCATTATTCTAATTCTCTGCCCTCAAACCCATTTTTCTTAATATATTTTTCTTAGATTCCAGTCCAATCTAGTTAGATATGCATCTTATTTTAAAACTTAAAAAAATCCCTTTTATACATTTCCATGTGTCCCACCAAAAGGCAGGTAAGATAGCAATTAAAATAAACCTTTGATTTAATCAAACAAAAAAAACATTGCATCATGTGAGTTACAGATGTAATATATTTGATCCATGACATATGATTAGATACATGACATCTGCTTTAGATTTAGTAGCTTAGGGACTTTCTGTCATATACAATATAGTATTTGAAAAGGGTTTTTTAATATTAAGACAGTGATCTTGCTGTTTAAAGTTGTGGGAGCTTGGCAGGACAGGCAGCAGCCTCCTAATTACAGTTTGTTCACGATTGCCAAAAATTAGAGCCAGGGTTCAGACTCATGCCTGCCCTTCTGCTCTGCCAGCCACCCAAGTTAGGGACAGAACTAAGAAGGTAGGAGACTATGTTTGCTTTATAAGGTATATAGTAGTATACTTACTACACAGTGTATATATAGTATACTGTGTAGGCTTACCAAGAGAGACACAGAGGCAGTCTCATATATGTAATCTCTGCTAGACCTCAGAATAGCTAGACCAGTCATGACAAGAGCCATATTGGACAGTGGAACCCTGAACATCTGAGCTCAGATGTTTTTATTGATTCAGAACTCCTCAAGTATTCTACTGATAGTATATGCAGATCATAAGCAACCAAGCATCCCCCACATAAATCCAACACATGCGAACAATACAAAATACCAAGACCTAGGGAGCCCCTCACCCAACAGTGCACAAAACAATTATTTTATACATAACTAAAAAAAAAAAACTTCCACAGGAAAATATATAACATATTTTCTTTAAATGTGTATATCTGGAAAATACGTTGAAATGCTTCATTCTTTAAAGCAGGGTCAGCAAGTACTTTCTGTAAAGACCAGAAGGTGTTAATGTGCTAATGCTCTTCTGCCTTGGTAGCTCAAAAGCAGCCATCAGCAGTGTGGAAATGAAAAAATAAAACAACTGAAACCCTGACTGCATGCTGGACGATAGTTTCTTGGCCTCTGTCCTAAAGCAATTCTTAAGATTTACAGTTTCACATCAGTTTGCAAGTGAGAAAAGATGTGTTATGCCCTTTTCATTAGTCCCTTTATCTGAGTGATGAAGAGTCTGAGATTCAGAGTGCTGAATTCAATTTAAAATAATTAGTAGATTAGCCTAGCTTGGAAAACACTCATTTGATTGTTGAGAAAATTTGGAATATTCTAAAAGAAAGGAATTTGATTACTTTTAAGTGGTTGACAATAAAGTGTTAGTTGGGTGGATTTTCAGATTCACTTGATACTCTGTTTGAGTGCTCGTAGATGTGAATGTTGATGAGATCTTGAGAATCATTTATTATAAAAGTCTCTCATGTGCTTACAGTTTTCTTTTAACTTTTCTTCCTAAGTAGATAAGCATCACTACACTAATTGCTGATGGAATAGTTAACATGTAGATATTATATTTCATTATAGGCAGTACCTGATAATAGAACCATGAGTTGATCTTCAGGGAAATGTAAATTTTGGTAATAGAAGCAAGTCTCTTAATTTGCTTTGAGTTGAACATGTATTATGGTAGTTTATTTTTAGTTATGAGCCCATAGTCTGGCACTTGCCAGGACAGTGGTTCCCTCTGTTGAGGTCTGGCAGAGTTTCCACATATGAAAATGCCTCCTTGTCTCCTTGCTGAACATGCAGCAGCAGCAGCAGCATACTACAAATGGTGCTCAGTGTGGGGCCCAAAGTCACACTCATCCAACATGGAGATAAGGAAAGAGAGAAAGAAACTCCAGACCTCACAGAGTCTGGTAAAGTCCGCTCAGAGAAGTAACCAGAGGGTAGAGATTAAGGTATTAATGGAAGGCTCATGAAGGAAGAAGAGAGAGAGAAAGGAAATAAGCCTCTATGAAGAAAAAGGCTGTAAAATTAATAAATAAATGAGGAAGAAGGCACTGAGGTGAGACAAAGAATTCAGCTGGGAGCAGGAAAAAGCGAGGTTCTTACTGCTTTTCCTGATCATGGAGCCAGGGCTCCCTCCCACCACTGGTGGTAGGGTACTACTTCACTAACTGAGTTTTCTGGTAGCTTTGTTGTAAGTGTGTAAATCTTAGGATATTGTGTTTGAGGTCTATGAAGAAGGGTATATGTTTCCCCATAGTAGTGGTGAGAAACAATGCCAAACTGCTGGAATGTTTCAACCAGAGATTCTTCCCACTGGCCCAGGACCCCCCTGCTGTTGTGTGGCTTAGAGCCAAAAAGCTTAGTTAAACTGAATAGTTTTTTGTTTGTTTGTTTGTTTTTCCCTGCAAATCTGTCTAAAAGAGCTCCTGATAAGACACATCTGCTATGGTGATGAGAACTCCATCCCATGAGGGAACCCTTCCTGCAGACAAAGTGACCGTTTATTTTTCTAGCAAACCAGACTCTATCTTAAATCCTGGAAAGTGTTTTCTAAGGGTCATCACACAGAAACTCTTCCGGAACTGATGAGGTTATGTCTCATGCTGGCAGCTGAACTGGTACTGTAAGAATCTCCTAGCTGGTGCTGATTTTGAAGGCATGAAGGGCTCTTTGGAAAGCAGCTGAGGCTTGGCATTATGAGAGGCCAGGAGAGGCCACTGGTAAAGTGCAGCCTCAGTAGTAGTTGAAGGACCAAATTGAAGGGGTCATATAAAGAAGCTGAGGCCTGGCACCATGAAGAGAGTCCAAGAGCAGCTATTGGTACAAGTGCAGCCTCAGTGGCAGATGAAGGCCCAGAATGAAGGGGTCATGTAAAGAAGTTGAGGCTCAGCACCATGAAGAAAGCCTATGAGAGGCCATTGGTAAAAGTGCAGCCCAGCTGCAGCAAGGGACCCCAGCATTCTGAAGATGCCGGTATCATGGGATGACCACCATGAACAGCAGCAGCAGTGGAGTGGAGCCAGCCAGAATTTAGAGGACAAGTTGTGTGTGCTGCAGAGGTCAGAGCAGAGAAGTGACCTAAACTCTTTGGAGGAGCACAGAAAATTGTGAGTGAATTCAAAATAGTTGGACATTGATAATGTTTTTCTGCTGTCCAAAGACATTGTGAAAAGCTTGATAGATGCTTGGTGTCATTTGGTCCTGTGCATTAGAAGCCTCACAATTGTTCCTCTTGTAAATGGTTTTGCTGGTATAGTGTTACATTGTGTTGTAAAGATAAGCAATTTTTTTTTAATATAGAAAAGGAGGATTGTTATGGAAGTTAATTTTTAGTTATGTATAAAATGTTTTATGCACTGTTGGGTGAGGGGCTAAGCTAGGTCTTAGCGTTCTGTATTGTCTGCAGGTGTTGGATTTCTGTGGGGATGTTTAATTGCTAATGATCTGCATGTGCTATCAGTAGAACACCTGAGGAGTTCTGAAAGAATAAAAACACCTGAGCTCATAGGCTCGTGGTTCCACTGTCCAGCCTGGCACTTGCCAGGACAGTGGTTCCCTCTGCTGAGATCTGGCAGAGTTTCCACATATGAAAACCCCTCCTTGTCTCCTTGCTGAACATGCAGCCCAGTATACTATTACAAACATGTTTGTCACCTTAAGAAACAAAATTGGTTACAAATATATTCATTGTGTTCATAATTAAATAAATGGTTTAATGTAGGAAAACATTGTTCCTACATTCAAGAAAACAATCTGAGAAAAAATAAAAATATTGGATACAGCAGAATCATTTTTAGCCAAATACTCAGGAATTTGGCAAATTTTGAGGTGCTAAGACTTAAAAGCTAAGACCAACAGTTTAAAATAGATTTATAACCTCAGGAAAAGTAGAGGCGAGGAGCAGAGATGGCACTAACTACAGCCAGATGTCAGTCTTCTGTACACCTAGCTTGTTATCTGTCCCATCGCCATGAGGCCCTCCTTCTAGGCTATTGTAGTATGTAATCCGCGGGGTTGTCTACAGGACACATCTGGTCAGACTTCTTTCCCCCAGGGCATTTCTACTGATTTGAGTGGAACTTTAAAGTGCTATTTTTCTTCTGCGTCTAGCCCTGATTCCAGATCTTTCTGTACACAAGCCAGCCCCATGTGTGTGCCATGTGTTCCACTTATCTAGTGTGTTTCTGACTCCTAGGATTGTTTCTGTGCTTCGCGAACACGAGTCGAATCACTCAGACCGGAAAAACAGTCTGAAGCCAGCATCCGTCAATACTTGGTAAGAAACGGTTGAGTGCAGTTAATGCTCCTCCTTTGCTTTCTGTAGTACTTCCCGTTCCTACTCTTTTATAGCTGCTTTTTACTGTTTCTCCTTCCTGTTGGTCTCCAAGAGTCTGTGACTGACCTTTTCTTTTCTTAACTCTCTCACTCCCTCAGCAACGCCATCTATTCCTGTGGCTTCAGGGGCTCAGGTCTCACGCTGTCCTGGAGCTGCCTCGGGCGTTCTAAGAGGACCGTGGTGATTCCCAGACTCTTCCTGGACCCCAGAATTATCTACAGAACACAACTGATCAGATTTTTTTTTCAGGTCATTTCTACTGATTGGAGTGAAACTTTAATCTGTGTCCGTATCTTCCCAGTCCCCGTACTTCTCAATTTGGCCAATGGGAACCTGTCTGTTAAGCCACACATACTGGGAATTTTGGAGTTCTTCTCACACTGGCTGTACCCCTCCCCTCCGGAGCAGGAACACTACTTAATCTCATCGCTTACCTGCCCTGTTGAGTGTAGAGGCACTGCCTGTAGTCTGTACACACACAGCCTCTCCTGCAGCACTCCACCAACCTTCAGCGCTGCTCCAAGTGGCTCATGCCATTTCGCAGTCAGTGAGACAAAGTCGGAATTTCTTGCCAAGGTATAAAACTCAATGGTGTGGTTAGCATATGACCAGTTTTCTAGTTTCCTTTCTTACTGGGTACATTCTCTTCTCTCTTGAAATACTCTTGTTTCTGTCTTCCCCTGAAATTTCTCCTCATCCGTAAAAATTGGTTTAAATTGCATCTGTGAGCTCTTCCCCTTTAGATGCTTTTAAATTCATTATGCTGTCACCTGTCTAAGGCATTCTCATAAATAGTTGTTACTCTTGCATCTTGCAGTGATTGAGGTCTGTGTCTCTTCAGCCATAATGTGATCCCATGTAAAGGGCATCCTTGTCTTACTCATCTTTGTCTCTCCTAAGCAATGTCTGACGCATTAAGTAATATTTAAAGGGGCATACTTGGTAATATGTCTCCGAAATCATTACTCCTCTTAATCCTTAGTTTATATTACAATTTTTACTATTCAGTGAAACCTGCTTTGAAAAGTTTGTTCCGACATAAGGTAATTCCTGTTATTTTTATAATTTATCTCAGGCCTGTCTTCAACCATTGCCATTTTTATTCACCAGAACTCTGTCTTCAAGGTAGCTGCTTTTGCATGTGGTAGGAGGTGGTATCTGACTGCCCTACAGACTGAGGTGACTCAGTCACATGACTTATCTCCAGGCTGTCACTGAGACCTGAAACTCTGGAAACTGCGTGTTGGCCCTTCTCACTTCTGGGTTGAAGCCCTTTTATATTTTAAATTAGGCAAAAATCATATGTGAGGGAAGCAGAGGCATAATTTGAAGTCTTATGGGGAAAAACAAGCTAGAGAAGTTCTGTAATGTAAATTGAGCCCTGCTGGAAACGTGTGCCCAGTGATTGGAAAGGCTTCCTGGACCCTGTCTGAGTCACTGTTCAAGAACACTGCCGGTTGTCTTCTGCTGGTGACCTGTAGCTCTTTGTCAGCCTGGCTCCTGTGGACTGAGTAAATGTTAGGCTAAGATGATGCAAATCCAAGTACTTTGACATTCGATACTAGTCTCCCATTGTAAACTCTAAAACTTCTAATTATTATTTTGTTTCCCATGACACTTCACTTAAGCTTCATGATGCTAAAGATGCATTAGATTAAACATTGGGGCTAATAAGAGTTACCCTAGGTTTGCTAACTAAACCCTGTTTTGTCTCTGAGATAACTAAAGAACAGATCTCAACACATGGTTTAAAAGCCAAACCAATCTTCTGTAAAGTATTGTTAGAGAGCTTTACCAAGTTTTTCTTCTTAAACTGTGCCTTTTGCATCTTCAGGAACGTACTAGGATAAGGATAGTTGTGGTTTGAATGTGAAATACCCTCATAGGCTCATGCGTATGAATACTTTGTCCTCAGCTTGTGGTGCTATTTTGGAAGGATATGGAACCTTTAAGGAGGTCCATCACTGGGGGTGGCCCTGAGGTTTTGTGGCCTAGTCTCACTTCTTTCTCACCCTCTGCTTCCTGACCTCTGGCGCAGTGTGATGAGCTGGCCTAGTGCTTCTGCAGCCCTGCCTTTGCTGCCATGTAGACTCTATCCCTTTGGAACTTTGGAAGCCCTTTCTCCTGGAGTTGCTTTTGTCAGGGCATCTACCATAGCAACAGAGGCAGAACTAGGACACAGTGCCTGCCATAATTTTGCTTTTTAGCCTTCTAGTTATTAAACCACTAAGAGAAGTGAGGTTAGTTTGGGATGATTTAGTCTCTGTAACCAGGGCTGTCTTGCGATTACCATGACATTTTCTTCATGGCTCATATTTCATCTGTTAATTTGATCTCAACCTCTTCTGGGCAGAAGCATCAAACTTGCCACTTTGCAGTGTTCTACTTTTTGAAAATTGGGTCTGTTACTGGGTACGGTGGTTCATGTCTGTATTCCTAACCATGAGAAACTGAGACAGGAGGATTACCTCAAGTTCAAGCCAGTTTGGGCTAGGGAGTGAGACCTTTCCTTTAAAAAAAAAAAAAAGAAGAAGAAGAAGAAGGAAGGAAGGAAGGAAGGAAGGAAGGAGAAGCAAAGCAAGAAAGAAACCTGGATTAGTGGTCATGAGTACAATTGCTCTTGCGGGAGAGCTTGGTGGCTCGGGTATGTAATCGTAGCAGTAAAGAGACTGGTGCAGGGGAGCATAAGTTCAAGGGCAGTTTGGGCTCCAGAGCAAGACCTTGTCTCAAAACCAACAAAACAACAAACAGCAAACAAAACAGAACCTCAGCCTTTGAGTATTTGCTTGTAACATCTGTGGTCCATCTTGTTTTAAGAAGACTGTTTTCCTCATGCAATAATAGATGGAAGGAATTAGGGGGGCTGGTTAGCTGTTTTCAGCCCATCATGCAGTAACATTATGTCATTTTTATTTCTTTTAAGAAATTATTTTATGAGTGTTTAGCCTGAATGTGCATCTTTGTATTACATGCATGGAGTACCTGCAGAGACTAGAAGTCAGCATTGGATCCCCTGGAACTGGAGTTACAGATGGTAGTGAGCTGCCATGTGGGCGCTGGGTCTTCTAAAAGAACCAGTGCTCTTAACCACTGAGCCATCTCTCCCGCCCTGTGCCATTTTTTAAAAGTTATATATGTAAACCTTGGTATTTTATGTCTCTAGTCTTCCTATCACTTTAAAATTTTAAGACATTGTTATAATTCTTCTATTTATTGTACATTTTGTTGGAGAAATTTACTTTTAGTTACGTTTGAAAATGTTTTTAAGCACTATTGGGTGAGGGGCTGCCTAGGTTTTTGGTGTTTGTATTGTCTGCAGGTGTTGGATTTCTGTGGGGGGTGTTTAATTGCTTATGAGCTGCACATAGTATCAGTGGAGCACCTAAGGAGTTCTGAAAGAATTAAATACACCTGAACTGACATGCTCGGGGTTCCACTGTGAGTATGGTGATGGCCAGGATGGTGGTTCCCTCTGTTGAGGTCTGGCAGGGTCCCAATTATGGAATATGCCTCCTTGTCTTCTTTGGTGAGCCGCCACAGTGGTGTACTACTACAACATTTTCTTTAAATCTGTTTATCTAAATGCCTGCTGTTCTAAAGAAACTAAATGACTTATGGTGTCACCTTATCCCCAAATTGGGCTTTTTTTTCACTTGAATGGTAGAATTTCTCTTCTACTCTTTGATTTCTCTTTGATATCATCCACCTTTATTTATGATTATGATTATTTTTGCCTGCTCTCAAGTGTAAGGAACATAACTGTCAGTGTCTATATAACTCCATCTATTAGCTTCAAACTCCACCTATTTCTTCTGATTAAAGAGTTGGCTATGGAAAAGAGTTATTAGCACAATTCCTAACACCTAGTGATGTTTCTCCCCTTCTCCTTCTCGCTTCATTGGAGGCAGTAACAAGATTCTTGCCACCTGCTAGTTCTTGTAAGTGTCCTTTGGGGTTCTGGTGTCCTTCAGGAGATCCTCATGGCTATCATATTATGCTAGCGGGCTAGACTTTGTCTTTCTGTTGTGTGTGTGATATTTCATTGCTGATATATTTAGATACAAACTTGACTGACTCCAAAGCACCCCATGAGACCTCGTATTGCTAAGGGCACCTTCAGCCGGCCAATACCCTAAGCTCCCATCTCCTTAGGTTTATTTTTCTTTTGACCTTCCTCTTTATTTCATCATATGAAAGACTTCTTCAGCTATTTTAATAGACTGTGGTGTTGAAGTTGTTTTTGGCTGTTAATCCTGGGCACACACCTCAGACTCAAAGCAAGAACAAAAGCCTGGAATATCCATCATAGCTCCTTTCAGTTCCTCCCCTGAACACCTTACAGTTATTATCCTTTCCTAGCACCTTCTAGAAGTTTTACTGGAAATTGAGATGGAAATTATTTCTTACTACTTGTAACTCTGCTTTTCCTGCTTCTCCCTCTTCAGGCTGAAAGCTTGTTTATATCAGCAAATGGTAAAATCCTTCCAGATCTTAAAACCTTCTTGATGACTATCAGTATTTTCTACTGGGGTAAGGGGACCAACCTGGGGGACTAATGATGTTTATCCTATTTTATTTTTACCTTGTCAAAAAAAAATGCAGGTTGATGAGCCAGCCATTTCCTGGTCACCTCCATCTGCTAGGTCCAATGAAGTGGTATGCTCTACTAATGTTTCTCACTATGAACTGCAAGTGGAAATAGGTAATAATCCTGGATTTTACATCATTTCCTCTTCTTTGCTAGATATGAAATTGATGGCACCAAGATTATTTTATAGGCATGTCTTTCTTTGTTGTCACAGTATAAAACTAGATTTTAACTGAGTCTGTTAGATGAATCTAGTGTATTTTATGTCTGTCTAAAAATAATCACCCATATTTTAAGATTTTTGTTTAGTTTTACTTTTCCACTGAAGTACATTTAGAAAAAAAGAGGACACTAGATAATCTTAAGAACTTGTTTGTTATCTTTTTTGTGGGAAATTTCTAGTTTTATAGACTTAACTTTCACATGATAGAATTTTAAATCAAGTCCTATAAATCTTTCAGTCATGACACTTAAACCAAATTACTTGTTAATTTTTATTTTTATTCAAATTCTCAATTGTACAAATTATTCTCATTTAAGTAAACAAGATTAGTTTCTGTTACAGCTTTTATATTTGTGAAACATTGGCTCTGAACATTCAGGAACATTTATTAATCTCTGAAAACTGGTAACTGTGTTGGGTGTGAGGATATAAAAGAGCTTCATGCCTTGAGGCCCGTCCTCTTTGGGAGGTGAACACATGCTTTCTCAGGCACTAGAGGGCACTGGGGTACAGCAATGTTTAGGGATCTGTTGAAGATGTCTAGCCCAAGCCTTGAATATTGATTTATAATGAACATAAGCCTTTTAATATAAAGAACCAATGAACTAATTTTAGTTCATCACCCAGTAACAGAGCAGGAAAGATAGAGCATCACACAAAGATTTCTGGGAGTCAAGAATAATGTCAAAAGGGGGAGGGGGTTTACAAACAGAAGATTCGTGTTTGTCAAATACAAATCCTGGCTGTCTCAGGAAGTTTTGCTAACTCACACAGTTGTCGGCCAGAAGAAAAGTGTTAGAAGAAACCAAAAGAAGCCGAGTAACTAGAATCAAAGCCTTGGACTAGAAGCAGCCGTGGCAGTGCATTGCTGCACGCTTGGGTATTCCTGCCACAGACACTGGGACCTGCTGAGTAAACTCCATTGCAGAAGGCCTGGTTCCTAGTGTAGCCGTGATCATAGGTGGAGCTTTTGAACATGAGGGCTCTGACCTTATGAAAGGATTAATCAACTTATGGACTGATGCCTTACAGCCTTTGGGGAGTGAATGAGCCAAGTAGCTACAGCTTTCATGAATTGTTTGCAAGAATGCAAAAATAGTTTGGCCACATTTGGAAACAGTTTGGTAACCCAGAAATTCAAGCCTGTATTTACCACATGACCTGACAATGTCATGTGCAGATATTTGCCAAAAAGAAAGATGTGTCTTTTTAAGGATCTGTGTAGGAGTAGTTGGAGAAACTTTATTTATAGGCTGTAGGTTCCCGGGTGTTCCGGCCTCTCTTCCCGCTGCCACCTGCTGGTTGGATTCAGTTCTCCATGCTGGCTGGGCACAGAGGTTGCAAGCAGGAACTCTGGAAGAGGAGTATGGGGGAAAGGAAAGGGACAAGGATCCGGGCTGATGCAGACCCCATTGCTGCGCAGAGAATTGTACAGGGTGGAAGAAAAACCCCAGGACTCACTCATGGTGGAAGCCAAAGTCGCTTTAATGCAGTGTGTAGGGTACATATGTAGGGTAACAAGCAAGGGAGGGTCTTTGGTACCCAGGGTTGGGATCCATTGGTTAAAACAAGGATATTGGAGTAGTCTTATTTGCATGTGGGACCAAAGTCTAAGTGTCAAGGTCTTGCAAGGACACCTTCTGCAGAAGGTGTGATCTCACAGGGAAAAAGAGAAAGGCACCTTATCAGAAAATGGACTCATCCCTATACTTCAGCTACAGTGCAGATAAGCACCAACCAAGCCACATTCCTTTGCTTCTGTGAAGCAGGCAATATTTAATATTTAGCTGGGTTCTGGCCATGGCTAAAGTGAGGAGCAGCTGAACGCCTACCACTCTCATCTCCTGGGATGACGTGGGGGTTCCAAGCCCAGCAGCTTTGACCCACTCTTAGCTCTATGACAGTCCTACAATAGTCATCAGAAACTGAAAGTAACTCAAATACCCACCACCTAGAAATGCATAAAATACTTGTGATATATTCATAGAATGCATTTTTGCTCAGCAGCAGGGGAAGTCAGATACATGGAACGTGGGTGAGTCTCAGAAGCATTGTGCTAAGTAAAAGAAGCTAAGCACAAAAGGCTACATCTCTTTTTGGTAGCCTTTCTGTGATAAACAACAGACAGATCAATAGTTGCCAGGAACTGTAAGTAGAGGCTGGAGATTGCTGAATAACATATGACAATTTACTCATTAAGTCATAATTTTAGCAATTACTATAGATATGTCCTCATATGGTATGACTTTAATTTGCCTTTCTCTAGGTTAAACATCTTTTCATATGCCTATTGGCCATTCCTATGTCTTTTTCTTTATTGAATTGCTTGCTGTCTTATGGAATCACAAGAGTTATTTACATGTTCTGGATGAAACTCTTATCAGATGTAGACATTATTGATATTTTCAGTCAATAGTTCTTTATTTTTGTATATTGTTTAAATATACAGTGCTTCCTGATAAGAACATTTCAGTTCCCAAGTAAAATTTTAATAAAGACAAAAAAAAAAGTGCATCGACAAATAAAAGTGAACACAGAGCAAATGAATAGGTTCTAGTGTAGTACTTATTAAGTACTTGCTATCTTAACAGTGGCACAGAAATTGTCATCAGGTTTGTCAGATCTCATGATGTGCTGACCTGTAGTCTGTGTGTGTCTGCGTTGGGGTGGAGGTATCTTCATAAAAACTCATTTAGTGCCTTTCAGTCGCCTGCTACATGCCCTTCTTCGAGACAGTGAGTCTGAGCAGCTGCAAGGTGATAAAAGGGAAATGTGAGACCTGAGAATGTACGGCATGTGACCCTTTGCGCAAAACCTGTCCAATAAGCTGCATGACTCTTAGTTCTTTCAAAGACATTTCCTTAAGATGGGTGACTAGAGGGAACTCAAAACTTGAGTGGACCAGAAAGTAAAGGTGATATAAAGAAAAGAATGTTTGCTATAATGTCCTTTTGAGGGTAGACAAAGGAGGAGTTGGGGGCTAAATATGACCAAGATACACTGTATGAAATCTTCAAAGAATCAATAAAAATATCATTTTAAGAAATCGAGGGAACATACTATATTGAAGTAAGGACCGTGTCTGGACCATGATCAGCAGGCAGTTTCAGATCTAGGACTGAGAACTGTACTTTGTACCGTAGAAAACTGCTGAGGCCAGGCCCAATCTCCCAGGTGTGGAAGGTCCCACCTTCCTGAGAAGCGGGCCGACCTGAGCTAGGTAGCACTTGCCGTTTCCTTGGATGGCTGGGATGGCTTGGGTTGGCGTGTTGGTGAGGTGCTGTCACTGAGGCGCTGAGGGTGCTTGAGCCTTTTTGTTTTCTTGGTGGCTTTTGAAGAGCAGGGAATTTTCAGTTTTGATGAAGCACACAGGGTCGACTTTTTTCTGCTTTGGTTGTTACTGTGAGTTCTATGTCTGATTGCAGGAAGAGGGTTTGACAACCTGACCTCTGTTCACCTCGCACGGCACACTCCTACAGGAACACTGGTAACCATAAAAATCACAAACCTGGAAAACTGCACTGAAGAACGTCTGAAGGCTTTACAGGTAATGATTAAAGGGAGTATTGACTGTAGTGTCTGTCTGAGGAGGTTGCATCTGTAAGAAATTTTTTGTCCCCAACTGATAGTTCTGTTAGAGAAAAGTAGATTTAATTATCATGCAGTTACCAAATTGGAAAGAATATGTGGAAGCAAGACACATTATCCATTAGATCAAATGTATTCAAACTTTGGCGACTGCTGTGAGTTCCTTCAAGTGAATGGCATATTTCAGTGCCACACTACAGACCGACAGCACCCTCAGTTAGTCTAATGGCAAATAGTCAGAGAAAGGAACAGGAAAACACAGGAGTTTCTTTTTTTATCATTTAACCAAAATTAACTTCAGAATTGATAATTTTTATTTTGTTTCTAATCACTTTATATAAAAGGGGAAATTTTTCATTTTGCTATCGTATCAATTTTTAAAATATTTATATGTAGTTGAGGCGATGGCTTAGCAAGTGAATGTGCTTGCTTCCAAACCTCATGACCTGTGTTTGGCCCCTGACGCCCACATGATGGGGAGGACTAATACCTGTAGTTGTCCTCTGGCCTCCACCTGTGTACTGTGTCATGTGCATGCCCCCATAAGCATGTATGTGTGGATAGATGTTAAAGCACTTACATGTGCAGAAACATAGATGATAGATAAAATAGCATAGAAAAAAGATCTGGAGGAACTATGCCAAAATATTGACAGTTGTTCTTTCCATGATGTGGTATTAGAGATTACTACCTTGGTCCCCATTTTTATGTGTTTTTAAACATTTCTCTAACAAAAACTTAAATGTATTCCCTTTGGAGGCAGACTAAATTTACATTCCTCTTTTGCTGTGTGCTTTTGTACTGGTTTTCTAACATTTAAAAGTGCCTTCTAAAACACAAATCGCAGTATCATGTATTTTATGTATCAGCTATGAAATTAGAAGCAAAAGCTAATGCTCCTTTGAGTATTATCCACAACCACTATTGTGAAAGAAAAAGCTGACGCGTAAATGTCTTTTCTCTTGTGCGTTTATCCTAGAGAGCAGTGATTCTATCTCACTTTTTCCAACACCCCAATATTACAACTTACTGGACAGTTTTCACTGTTGGCAGCTGGCTTTGGGTTATTTCTCCATTTATGGCCTATGGTAAGAAAATACTTTTAAATAAAACAACTGATAGTTTAACCTGGATGCTATCGATGTAAAAGTGAGTGGGATCTTGTATCTGTGGTTCACAACTTCTAGTTTATAAATTTAGTGGCTAATTTCTGCTTCATGGTTTTTTTTTTAGTTTTAGAGTAGGGTAGGTATAATGACCCATGAAAGCACTCTGAAAGTTCTACATCTTGGCATGACTGTCCCTCCCTTCAATTTCTTTCCCTCTGTTAAGAGAGAATAGCTGATGTTTTGCAGGCTGAATAGTTTCCCCACATAAGCACACTATCCTTGCCTCGGCTTCACTGTACTATGAACTGATGTCACTGTATTGTAAACATCCACATGTGCCCAGCTCCCTTGCTTGTGCTTCTTGAAGGAGGTAATCATTTATGCTTTCAATTTTGATACCCTTATGTTCTTAGCTAACACATTGTTCAGTAAGTGTACCAAATAAATAAGCGAATGGATTCTAGAGCTTTGGTCTTTAGAACAGCACTGTGAATTACTACTAGATTTAAAATATGACATATACAATGCACCTTTTTAATTAGCAATACTGAAAAATAATCTCTTACCTTTTAAAAAGTCACTAGAAAAAGTGTGTGTGTGTGTGTGTGTGTGTGTGTTGTGACTATGATTGAAACCCAGGTCCTTGAGCAGGCTAGGCAAATGCTCTACTTTTGAGTTATAGTCCCAGACCCTCCTCCACAAAAAAGCAGGGAGGGAGCAAGAGGGAGAGGGAGAGAAAGAGAAAGAGAGAATAAGAGAGAGGATTAAGTGTTGAAGAACATTTGAACATATCTTCAAATATCGTATTTACTGATTGTTGTGTGTGTTTGACCCTGTGCCTTTAAAGATATTCACTGTGCCAGCAGCCATGTGGTGCTGGTAGGATGTATGATTTGTCTAGCTATAAAATATAAATCCTTGCAGCTTTTTGTTGTCCCTAAAACTGGCTGCTCTTTTTTATGGTTTGCTTCCTATACCTGTCCAAAGGTCATACACAAAATGATTGAAGCTGCACTCTATGAGATTTACATGTTAAAGCAAAGTTCTTATCCAGGAAGTCTCATGGCACTCACCCCAGCCTCAGGCAACAATGGGAGTGAATCTCTCCCATTGGGCTTTGAACTTCCCACAAAATGAGCTCAGCTGCTGAGGGGTGGTGGGATGAGTCAAGCTATGAGATTTCTTTCATCATGCAAATAGACCTTTGAATTAATAAGGAGGAGCTTTGATTTAATAAAAGTTCTGAGGATGAGGCGGTTGGGGTTGGCAGTTGAAGATGGCACTTGAAGATGGCACTTGCCATGACACTATTCCCTCTGCTGAGGTCTGGCAGTCTTGTATCTTTGAAAATGTTTCCTTGTTTTTATTAAATCCTTGTGGGATTAATTACACACAACATCTGGCACATCAACATGGGACTTGAGAACAGGCAACATCAATAGTTAAAAGATTAGGATTAAGGATTCCTAGCCAAGGTGATAGCACAGAACTGTAAGTAAGCCCAGCTACTTGGGAAGCTGAGACAGAAGGATCACAAGTCAAGGCCTGACTGAGCTGCAGAATAAGTTCAAGGCCAGCCTCAGCAACTTAAATGAGATCCTATCTTAAAATTTAAAAAAAAAATGAGGGCTGGGGATATAGCACAGTAGTAGTATGCTTACCTAGCATGTGTGAGGCCCCAGGTTAACGCCCCAGGACCACATTGATGGTAATGATAATAGTGATGATGATGGTGATGATTCTTGAAGGAAGTTTTTATTTGCAAGGGAAAGTGGCTAAAAGTAACAGATGTGTGATTGTCTCCTTATGATTGAAAAGAATATTTAAAACAAAGTTGAAAGTAAAATCACTTTAAGTGTTCATCTGAAGATGTCAGGGCTTTCTTTCAGGTTCAGCAAGTCAACTCCTGAGGACCTACTTTCCTGATGGAATGAGTGAAACTTTAATAAGAAACATTCTCTTTGGAGCAGTACGAGGGTTGAACTATCTGCACCAAAATGGCTGTATCCATAGGTATTTGTTTATTTACACTTTACACAGATGAAGTAATTTTAAAAGAAGTCAATTAGGGAGACTTTATAGTAAAGAACAGCTAAGTATAAGGGATAAATAATTCATAAATGAAAATTAAAGAAAGGACCAGTAGATAGCAAGGTGCCTACGATTCATGTCCATTCACCAAAAATGTTCACACTACAGTGTGTGCGCTTGTGTGCCACTTGCAGAGTGCATGTCTAACTGTGTGTATGTGCATGTGTGTGTTGTGGGGGGAGGCTGGAGGACTCACGTGCTCAGGTTATGAGCTGGGATTTTGTTCTTCTTTTTAGGAAAATAAGGAACTTCTTTGCCTGCTTTTCAGCTTATGTGATACTTATATCTTGTGTCAGTTATAACAATCACTTCCTCTGTCTGAATGGTCTTCAGTCCTGCAGAACACCATACTAAATATCAGTTCTCTCTGTGCTCTTCTGGAGCCTTGTTTTTCATTTTAGATTAGTTTTGAATAGACTTGCATGTTAGTTTTCACCTCCTTAAAGCTTGGTGTTGTGCTGCTTGTTTTTTTAGCAGCATTCTGGTGGAGGATTCCAGATTGACTGCATCAGACTGAGACTTTCTTCTCCTTACCAGATTATCTGCTTTCCTACATTGTTAGTGTCCAAATTTAGTATTTCAGATGGAAAAGCAAGGCTCTTGCATAACTTATAGGACAGTTAAAGGGAACTTTAATATGACATATCTTTATAAATGATGTTATCACTCAGAGGCTTCTTATGTATTGCATTTAACCTTAAAATAATGATGGTGTGCTTCAAATGCATCCTAAAATAGCAAAATTAATAATCTGGTTTTATTTCTTAAAGAATCTGCCAATTCCAAACATGTAGTTTGTGATATCTCCCCTGTTCTGGTACTGTAGTAAGTACCTACAGAGTTCCTTGACTCTCTGAAAAATGTTGTATATTTCAAGTGCATGCTGTACACTGCTGTTTTATGAAGGGTATTTGCTTTCCAAGGGAATACAGGGTGTGTTCTCACCAGACTTGTATTCATTCTTCATTGGCCAGATTCCTAGTACTTAGGGTTGTTTCTTTTTGTTCTAGGAGTTTTAAAGCCAGCCATATCCTCATTTCTGGTGATGGCCTGGTGACCCTCTCTGGCCTGTCCCACCTGCATAGTTTGGTTAAGCACGGACAGAGGCATAGGTCTGTGTTTGATTTCCCACAGTTCAGCACATCAGTGCAGCCGTGGCTGAGTCCAGAACTGCTGAGACAGGTCAGGTGTGGCTACTGCATTGGGTTGTTTGTGTGTCTCAAATGTCTTTGAGTTTGACTAAAGGATGGTTGTGTCCTTGATTTTTTTGGTGAATGGCTGCCACAAGATCTTTACTCTTCTCAAAATTATGTTAGGAATTTTAGATTGTGAAAGCATCTATTAGGTAGATTTTGATTTTTGTGCTTTGGGGGTTCTTTTTCCATTGTTCACCATCCTTCATCAAAAGGATACCTGTGTGCCATTCTTTGTTATTTGTACTAAGGTCTTCAAATTGTGCTTATAGGATTTACATGGATATAATGTGAAGTCAGATATTTACAGTGTTGGAATCACAGCATGTGAACTAGCCAGTGGGCAGGTACCTTTCCAGGACATGCATAGGACTCAGGTAATGAACTTCTTTCTGAACTCCTTGAACTTTTTTGATAGCTTTCTTAGGTCTAGATAGCTTCTGTTGAACATGTCTGTTGTAGACACTAGAGCCTGTCTAACATTTTTGTCTAAATTTTTTCCCTATAAAGCATTTAAGATTATTTTTCTTTCTCCTAGATGCTATTGCAGAAACTGAAAGGTCCTCCATATAGCCCACTGGATATCAGTATTTTTCCACAGTCAGACTCTAGGATGAGAAATTCCCAGTCAGGAATAGATTCTGGGATTGGAGAGAGTGTACTTGTCTCAAGTGGAACTCACACAGTCAATAGTGACCGGCTCAACAGGCCATCCTCAAAAACATTCTCTCCTGCCTTTTTCAGCTTGGTGCAGCTGTGTTTGCAGCAAGACCCTGAGAAAAGGTAATATTGGTCACCTCCAAATTAATAGCACAAAACGCATGTGATATTATCCTTCCCATAAAATTCATGTCTTTTGATCAAAAGCAATATCTAGAGACTATCAATGCTAAGAGCAAGTCAAAATGATGAATAAGTATGAAGAAGAAATTAGAAGAGTGGCTTCTTTCTTAGCCATACCATACCATGTGAGAGCCAAGCCACCTTGTACAAATCTGCGATTCTTAATGTATCTTTGTTAATACACTTTTAGAAACTTCTAAGTATAAAATGGTTTTGCTGCTATTAGACTAATAGAAACTAGAATTATAAACAATTATATACTGGCATTAGCATTTTAGAAAGAAGATATGGAATCTTACCTTTTTTAAGCTCCTTCATTCTGGCATAGTTCCTTATAAATAGTATGTGTCCAACAAAAGTTGAGTATGGATTAATTTAAGGGTATTTCCAGAATTACTCCTTCCCACCAGTCGAGGCTGTTACGAAGGATTGCTTTTAATCTACGTTGTTTTTTTCTTTCAACCCTTTAGTATTGGGTTTTATCCAGACCTCATTTCTAATGTACTTATATACCTAAAATCTACATTCTGATACTAGGTTTTATTTTCTAACAACTTTTTCAAAAATTTCAGGCCATCAGCAAGCAGTTTACTGTCCCATGTATTCTTCAAGCAGGTAAGATGGTCTTACTGTTAAGACAGTAAGATTACTGTCTTAAATATTTTAAATTATGATTTTTTTTAAAGACTTTATTTTGTTGACATCATAGGATATTTGGGTTACCAAGAGTTTACTAATAACTTTCCTATAAAATAGTTAAAGCAAGAAAACATTTTTAGTAGTTTAATTTTAGACTTACTTTATTGTGTGTGTACATGAGTGTGTGTTCATGCATATGTGGCAGTCAGAGGACAACTTGCAAAAGTCATTCTCTCATTCCACTCTGTGGATCCCAGGGATGGATCTCAGGTCTCCAGGTACAGTTGCAAACCCCTTAGCACCTTTGCCTGCTGAGCCTTCTGATGACCCTAATTACAGAATATCTAAAAGATTTTTATTCTTTAAAACCAGATGAGTCAAAAATCAGCATATTATGTTACACACTCAGTATTTTCACTAACTTAAAACTGGTATCTGTCTTACCCAGAATAATGATGGGGCAAAATAATTCTGATTAAAAATTAGTTTATTTATCTTTTAAGTCTTTCTGTTTTCTGATTCTCAGAATTGGAGGGATTTATAGGAAAAAGGCCTAAAAATAATTTTAAAGTTTTATAATTTCTTTAAAAGTTACTTATTGCTAATAAAATTTGTGTTGAATCTGTATGTCCACATCACTATTTTAAGTTTCTTTAACAGATGAAAGAAGAAAGCCAGGACTCCATCCTCTCACTGCTGCCACCTGCTTATAACAGACCATCAGTAGCACTGCCACCAGTGTCGCCCTGGAGTGAGCTGGAATGCGAGTTTCCTCATGACAAAGACCCAGACTGGGAATTCTAGGGTTGCCAAATCATTTCATGTCCTCTATACTTGACAGTTTCTCCTTGCTGCTTTTTCTTCTGTATTGTTAGGTACAAATGTCAGATCTATACTTGAAAATACAGTTGGTGCACTGGAGAATTGATCAGTTAAAACCAGTCTGTTCACAGAGCATGGATTTATCCTCTCTGCTCAGATCAGAGTACTTTCGTAACTCCAACATCAGAATTATAATCCAGCTACAATTAGTGTCATCTGTTCCTCCCCCCCCCCCCTTTCTAAACTGTGACTGATACTTTCTGGATCTCAGTGTAATTTTTGAGCCAGTTAATTTTCTTCTACATTTTGCCATCCTCTGGAGACTGAACCCTTCCTCAAAGGACAGTGCTTCTAAGAATATCTTTTCTTCCAGATTCTCTAGTCTTTTTGATCAGCTATTGTTAGATATGGTAACAGCAAATTGAGCCTTGGTCACATTAAATAATTCACTTGAAATATATAGAGAAGATGCAGTTTGCATTTTAAAAGGGAGGGGGCTAAAGTAAAACTTTTCTACCTGTATAAATTATAGATCCTTAATTCATGCACCCTATGGGAGCTTAATAAAGTTTTATTAAATTGAACATATCTTTTATTTATTTTGTGTGGCTTAACAAAGCTAGAACACAGATTTCAATTTGGTTTGCTAAGAAAGGCTCTTTTTCAAACATAATTTACATAACCTAAAATATTTCAGGCAATCTTGAGTTGATGTTAGAGGCAGATGACATTCTGTTCCTGTAGTGGGGTAAACCTCTAAGACTATACAGTTGTTAATGGTATTGCCACCTTAACAGGAGATATGTGTGTTGGTTACTCTTTTGTTGCTGTGATAAAATACTATGCTCAAAAGTGACTTACGGAAGGGTCGCAGAGGGCTAGTTGTTCACAATGACAGGGAAGGCATGGCAGCAGGAGCAGAAAGTTAAGAACTCACGTCTCAGTTATACACACAGGAAGCAGAATTGGAAGTAGGGCAACACTATAAACTCTCAAAGCACCCCCCAGTGAAGGCTCAGAATTCTGAAAGTTCCATAACCTTCCCAAATAGCATCACTAACTACGGACTAAGTCCTCAGATACATGAGCCTATAGGGCACGCTTTTCATTCAAACCAGCACACTGTCTCAAAAAAAAGGAAAGCCAGAAGGTGGTGATGCATGCCTTTAATCCCAGCACACAGGAGACAGAAGCAGGTGGGTTCGAGGCCAGCCTGATCTAGAGAGTGAGTCCCAGGACAGTCAGAGTTACAACAGAGAAACCCTATCTTGGGGGCGGGGGGGGGGGAGGAGGGATGATTTGTAGTTTAAGTTGTAATAAGTTGGGGTCTGTGTCAGTTGGGATTCTTAATCTATATGACTATATACATTGAGACTTAATCTGTGTGACTATATTAGAAGTTACTGTAAAATAATTGTGTTAAGACTAAATAGGCAATTTGCAGCAATTGTTTGTTGGCTGTACCCCTGCTTCAAGAATGAGTTTTAGGGCTACTCTGTCAGTACAGCCACAAAGATCTGCTAAAATGGAAAGTGAAGGTGAAGGAAATTGGAGTGGACAGTGGAGGAGGGAGAGGACAGGACCACTGAAGCACTGAGAGCAGCTACCATTGTGGGAATTGTACATGCCTCCCAGTGCCTTAAGGCATCTCCCAATCTCAGAAGGTCCTACATGTGTAAAATGCCAAAGGTGGATGGGGTTGTCATGAAATGCATGTCAGAGTTCCTAATGTAGGTATATTAGTAATTAGAACGTGGATATGTACCTGTTGTTTATGTGTGCATGTAAAACATGTAATGTACATACATATGTAAACACTTAAGGAATTGGCCTATGAAATTGTGGAGACTGACAAGTCTCAGGACCTGCCAGATGGTAAACAAGAGCTGGCGGTGAAGTTCTAGTCCAAAAGCTGTCAGGCTTAGGATCTAGGAAAAGATAGTGTTTTGGTTTGAGTCCAGTGGCTGTGAAAAGCTGAATCCCAGCTCAAAGTCAGGCAGGAGGTTCTTACCTGGGGGAATATTATCATTTTTGTTTGTATGGAAAATGTCAAAGATTTCCATGGTGAAATGTTTTAGAAATACCGCTTGCAAGTGACAATGTTGTCATAAAATTTCAGTGGGGCACAAGAATTTGAATTTTCTTCTAGGAAATCTGCCTTTGCTAAAGCCAGACCAGTGGTTTTCTGTTTGCGCTTCACCATTGATCAGTTGCATACTTCTCTCAGTCCGTTTCTTCACTGTCTGATACCCCGGCAGCAGCTGGTTTCTTCATTTGCTGACTTAAAGACTGACAGCAGCACTTCCCTTTGGAGTGGTGGGAGCACTTTTTTTTTTTTTTTTTTTTTTTTTTTGCTAGCTTTTGGTTTGTTTTACAATTCCTTTTGTCTTCTTAGCCTGGATCCATCATTCATTAAAACTAAGTCCCTGCATTCTTTCTATCTAAAAGATCATTAGATGATATTAAAATGAGCAGAAGTTCTATAGGCTCAGAAAATTATTTACTGTTAAATCTAGAAATTTAACTAGAGTTAATAAAGTCTAGTTGCTA
Organism: Cricetomys ansorgei; assembly: GCA_026225945.1. Classification (NCBI taxonomy): domain Eukaryota; kingdom Metazoa; phylum Chordata; class Mammalia; order Rodentia; family Nesomyidae; genus Cricetomys; species Cricetomys ansorgei. Next base: position 233,493 of record JAMJFZ010001562.1, on the reverse strand, counting down.
AACACGAGACTGCTGCAGATGGAGAACTGGCAAACTGGTGGGTAGGAATAACCAAGTTCTAGAATGCTCGGGAAGGTAAGGACCCCAAAAACGAAAAGCTTGCATATAAAACTTTGCTAATGAATACCAACTGAATATACGTTTTTTCAGTTTGTTCTGAAGGTTTATAAACAAAAACACGTTTACATAGAATGTGTTTATTTTTCATTTTAATCATAACAAAATGGTCTAACAAGATGAAATTTAGTTGCTGACGTCTATCATACACAAGGATAGATCTCCAAACCATTTTGCTAATGGAGAAATTATGTTCTGACTGGTGGCCTCACATATCATTCTTCAATGTCTAGCATCTGGATGATATCACAAATGAGTGGTCGTTTTTCAATATCTTTTAATCTTTTTCTGGACCGCATTTTACGTATCTCATTCTCTGCGATTGTATCGTGTATGTGAACTAAGCCCGCTGAAACCATTCGAGGACTTGCAAATTTCCCGGCGGCAGTTTCTCGTCGTTTGTTAGGCTCTGGAGCGGTGTATGGTCGTGCACAGTGTTTTGCCTGATTATGGGAATCATCTGAACTCTTGCCTAAAAGTCTTGTTCTTGATTTTGATATTTTAGGATGTTTAACTGAGGGTACGTGTAAATCATCGAATCTATCCAAACAATCCTAAATATTGAAACAGAACATCAAATTGGTAAGTTAGGCTTCTTAAAAGTACATTTTAACAATCTAAGGACTAATGTTTATAATAGCAATAGTTAATAAATTAAAGCCCTAGTGTTTCCTGCGTAGTCCCAATACATGCTCTACACCCAGTGCTTCCCATCAGATACTCCCTTAAAAACCATGTTTAAAAAAAAAAAAATCAAAAAACAAACAAAAAAACCTTACCTTTTTAGAGAACCTGCTGCTTCAAAAGGGTGAAAATTATGAAACTGAAACCCAGACATACTTAGGGAGCTGTCCTCTGGGGTCAAACTCAGGCAAAGCTGATCAGCCTTGTCTACAGTTCTTCTATCCCAAAATATCTTTCCCATGACCTCAAATATAAATTATAAACTTTGATATTTTACTTTTATAATATCTAAACTTTTATCTATCAGTCTCTACAAGTTGATTTAATAACTATCTTTGTTAGTATATGTATTGTATACATAGATTATATATGCATAGATACAGCATAACATTCAAGAATAGGGTTGTAATATTTGTTTGTATGGGACTGAATCTGGTATGTAGTCCAAGCTGGCCTCTTACTCTCAGTCTTCCTGTCTCAGTCTCCTGGTTGTTATCACCACACCCAGCTTGAGTATTATAGTGCTTACATTGAAAATAATTTGCCAAGTGTGGTGGCTTGGGCCTGTAGTCCCACCACTCAGAGTTCAGAGGGTAGAAAAAGGATTTCCATGAATTCAAGAACACCAAAATAACAAGAGGGGGAAAGTAATAATTCTCTTTTTTGCACATTTTATGGCTATATTTTAAAATAAAAATATGAAGATCTATATGTACCCCTAGAAGGGTATAGCCATTCCCTTTGATGGGCAATAAGGTAGAGGTGGACTAGTTGAATTGTAGGGCCACAAAGGTTGAGTAGGACTGGAAAGAATTTGGCCAACCAGAGAGAATTCCATGAAAGAAAGTCTGCTCTGAGTCTAGAAACTTATCCTACCTACTTGAATTTTTGCCTGGGGGTGAAGATGGTAGGAAGACACTCTTCCCCCTTCCTTCCTTCCTTTCCTTTCCTTTCCTTTCCTTTCCTTTCCTTTCCTTTCCTTTCCTTTCCTTTCCTTTCCTTCCTTCCTTCCTCCTTCCTTCCTTCCTTTCCTTTCCTTCCTCCCTCCCTCCCTCCCTCCCTGCCTCTTTCCCTCCCCCTCTCTTTCTCTCTCTCCCTCCATCCTAACCTGCCTCCCCCTCTCTGTCTTTCTTTTCTTCTCTCTCTTTTTCTTTCTCTTTTTGAAACAGGATCTTACACTCTAGCTCACATTAGCCTGGAACTCACTGGTTTAGAACTCACTGTGTAGCCTAAGGTGGCCTCAAACTTGAGATCATCTGGCTTTTGGAGTACTGGGATTGCATGTGTATGCTACCATGCCCAGTGATTCTTCTTCCTCTAGTGTAGGTGGAAAAACAAGCCCAACCTCATTATTGTAAGAGTTTCTGCTGCATTAGTAATTGTCAACAACTTTAGCTCCACAGCTGATAACCAACTGGGCTGTCACTGGAAGGACATGGAAAACCACACCACTGGTTAAACCACACCACTGATTCAGAATAAGTGCCCTCTATTCCTAGATTGTAAAAAAGAATCTGCTCTTTCAAACAGAGTGGAAGATAGGAAGCTGGAAATTTAAGGAGCTATCTTCTGCAGTCAGTTCCCAATAATACAACTTTTCTCTCTTCTGATTGATTCAGTTAGAAATTCTTAGATTTCAGAAAATAAAAGAGCATCTTTGTGATCACTTGGCAAAGCTCTAGTGCCATTCAATTCTCTGTTGTCCATTTTACGAGAGGTTAAAGTTTAGGGATACTTAGTCCTAATATAGAGAAATAACTATAAACTATACTTCCTTGCTGTTACAGAAAGGGTTGTGAGTACTGGGTAAAGTGCTTGCCATACAAGCATTAGGACCTGAGCTCAATTTCCTGAACCCACATTAAAGAGCAGGGCTCAGAGGGTGAGATAAAAGGATTCCTGGAGCCAACCAAGACCCTGCCTCCAAAAATAAGACAAAACAACCATGGATGGGACCAAGGAGCTACAGCTAGGGTTGACCTCTGGCCTCCACAGTAAGTACATATATATATGTTTGTACATGTACACACATACATACACAAAGGGTTATGAGATCATATATGCTTTGTATCATTTGACATGAACACAATTTCTTTTTTTGGAAAAAAAGATATCTAAAGGAACTTGATAGTTTGTTTTGTTTTGTTTTTTTCTTTAGAAACTGAAACTGAATTTGTTTTCCTTTTTTTAACATCCATATGCCTGTGTGTACACACACATATATAGCTCAATATTAAATTACTGAATTTAAATGGGAAAATCTAAAAGCCATATAAATTCCTATTCTACCTACCACTACACCATTGATAAAATATTTGTATTACACATAATATTGAGCTATGTTTGCCCTGTCATTTTAAAGTCAATAGCTTGCTTTACTATATAAAACAATGTCAAAGTAACTTCTGAAATTAGACTTATTTTCCCATTCAAAGGCAGACTTCTGCACATCAAGTTATTGATTTAAGATCAATTTTAGTTTTTAACAGTTTAGTTTAGATTTTAACTCCAAATTATGAATCATTTTGCCCGTTGTACAGATTAATGGATTAGAGCCATTATCCAAAGAATGAAAGGAAATTCCTTCTAGGGTTTTTTTTTTGTTGTTGTTTTGTTTTTTGCTTTAGAATGTACACATAAAGCCTAATAACTAGCTAACCATCCTAATTACGAACCAGGAAGGGTTAAATTGGGGAAGGGGTTGGGGATGGGGTAAAGGAAGGGATATGGGGAGGGATAACTAACACTAAAGACCTTTTTAAAAGAAACTCATGGAAACCTATCTGTGTGTGCATGTAATGGAGATACCCTACGATGGGACCTGTAATGGGATAACAGTGCCCCTACTGGATGCCACAGGTTACCAGATTAAAAGCTTAGTTTCAAGAATGAGTTATTTTTGGAATTATTTACCAATGGGGTCTTATATAACCCCAAATATTACAGGCTATTGCCAATGCCATTGGTTACCCTCCAGGATATGATGAGATCATATTGCTGAAGATACCACATACATGAGTCCAGAACATGGAGATATCAAGCTAGTACTGACCTGGAAGCTTCATCTCTATTAGCTATTGTAGAGAAAAAGGAACCATCGGTCTTACCCAGCTGTGAACCCTTGTAAGTTAAAAAATGACATCCGGACTGGCAAGACATGCCTACTGGTGCAATGGGATGCACATTATGAGAGTAACCGACCACTTTGTATTTAAATATCACTTGATAGATAAACCTATACCTGGCACTCTTGTCAGGTCAAGAACTTATTAGACAGTTCTTGTTTTATGGATTGTATGCATCTTTCAAACCGCAGCAGAGAAGCTTCTATTCACTGTAGGTGGTGATTAACAGAGACCCACAACCAGCCAGGGTATAGAGAATCTGTGTCACACTCCCTCTTCTAAGGCTCAGGGGTCATTGTAGAAGAGGGAGTAGAGACTGTAAGAGGCAGACGCACATACAAAGCACAGTGGCTGTGATAGCTTGTGCGAAGTCAAACCAGACAAAAATCCCAGCATGGAGAGGTAAGGCAGGCATGACTACCCCCTTGGCCAAGCAGATAATGGCAATTGAGAGCTGCTTGGAGAGGGAGAGTCAGTTTTCTTTAAGAATATAGCCTCTGGTAGTTGACTACATTCCATACTCACACTCCATACATCCAAATGGTAAGTGACTGTGATTTGTTTATATACCTCTGTGAAAAACATAATTTTGCCGTATGCAGCTTTTCTTTGTGATTGCATGCAGCTTAGACTTCTGTGAACTCTGCTCATAGTATATACTGGTTAGGCCTGGAGAGCCAAGGAGGGAATTAGGTTCAGGATATTGCATTGAGACATTAGTCCAGCTCACTATCAGCTCCTGCTCTCCCACGTTCAGGCCACCAACAAGGGTGGTGAATATTTCTTTCTTCCTAGCTTTCCAAACCACCAACAAGGGCGAAGAATATTTCTTTCTTTCTTTTTTCTTTTCTGAGCTAGAAAGTAAACAAGCATGGTAGCAACCTGCTACAAGGGAGGTCAGTCAGCTAGGCTTCCAAAAAGCTATGTGCCTGGACTGCAGATTTGTCAACCTAGACAGCTTTCCTAGAGATAAGAACATCCTTTTCTAAGCCATGTTCCAGAGAAGGCACCCTTTTCCTACTTCATAAAAGGCATTCTGGTTTTATAATTATATTTTGAATCAGTTGTGGAGCTATTTGAATTTCAGAAGATTTTTTTAAAATGTGGAGGTCTGTATATCCAGGCTATTGAAATTACACATGTGCGTGCGTGCGCATACACACACACACACACACACACACACACACACACACACACACACACCTACCTACCTGCATTCAGAAGGCATACATATTCTAAAGCAAATCACTTACAAAACTTTGTCAAGTACAAATACAGAAGAAAAATACTGAGAAAAAGCATTATTACATGTATAGTTCTTCTTGCAGTCCAGTGAAGTAAAGTTCTCGGAACAGACTTCCGAAGATGAGGTCTTGTGGTGGGCAGTGTGGCTGGTAGGATCCTGGCTATCTTGTGAAATGACTTCTTCGGTTTGGCGGTGTGGTCTCTTTCTTTTCTTTTGAATTTCATGTTTTCTCTCTTCAATACTTCTGGGAAGAAGGATGGCCTTGAGTTTTTCACATTTTCTTTATATTTAAATGGCTGTGATTCAGAGATCTTGGGACACTTCTCATTGCAGCTTTCGTACGGGTTTACATAGAAAGTGTCCATTTCATTCTTGAACTGCGCAAATGTTACCAAGTGTTTTTTGTTGTTGTTATTATTCCCTTTCAGCCTCTGACAGTACTGGTCTAACTTCGATTGCTCCCCGTTGTCAGGGTTGGCGTGAATGAAGCCATCGGTCTGCCAGGTGGGGAAGGAGAGTCTGCTCAAGTAGCTTTCGCTTTCTCTCGCCATCTTGCAGGTAGGGAATTTTAGATAAGGTGAAAATCCTGTATCAGGTTTTTCCTGAGTAGTTAACTTTAGAATGCCATTGTTCTCCCTTTTGTCAAGTGGCTTCATTTTTAGTGCCTTTTCAAAGCAAGTTTTTGATTGAATTGTTTTTGATTTACCATCCCAACTGTATGGGTCTGTAATCTCTGTTTTGTAAACAGAATTTTCTGCTTGAGAAAGTTGCATGAAACCATGCTCTTTCTTGTGTTTCTTAAGTAATATATCTACAGGTCTTTCTGCTGACCTATTTAATGGAATTCCCTGGATATTTTGGTTGGGAGGAGGTGCTACTTTTATTAAATTTAGTGTTTTAACTTCCCTACTATAAACATTTTTCTTTTCCCAAATTGTTGGCGAATTTTCTTTTAAACTGCATGAGAAAGAGCTTCCCTTTTCTTCCTTTCTGGTCATTTGTGTTTCCACACGTTCTTCAAGAAATGTTTGTAAAATGGTATTTTGACCCATTTTTGAATATTTCTTTTGATCTTCTAAATCCTCTCTCATAAAGGAGCTTTCATCTCTTAAATTTGTTTTTATGTATTTTAATCGTTCAGGAGGTGAATGAAATGAGTTAATTTGCTGGTTGATCCCCTTTAGTTGTTTTTCTGTCATTAGTCCTGATTTATAAAGTTTGTCTAAAAAGAGGACCTGAAGGTATTTTCTTAAATCATCTTTGAGACTTAATAATTCATTTTCTGATAAGACTTTAAGATAATTGCTTACAGGATATTTCATGTTTATTTTAAGCCTTGGACCAAAACTCCCACCTGCAACGTCTTGCCCTAGCTCCTGGAATGACATGGAGGCACTCTTCCTCCTCAGGGAAGACATGCTGGGATGTAGGGCTGCAGCATCTGTCTCACTAAATAAGTTGCTCACCGAAAGATTCTTCAGGAAATAATTTTGGAGAATTTCACTTAGAAAAGATCTAAGCTTTATTTCTAAATGCTTATCTATGAAATGATGGTTAAAATTATTTACAAAAGACATAATTTCTTTTACAGTTTCTGAATATTTTTCCTGAAAAGAGCTTTGCTCCTTTAATTCTGTTTTCTCAGTCATCCGATAGAGATTTTTGTAGATTTTTGGTAAGTCCTCCTTGGTGATGTGGCCTGATTCTGAAAGTCTTTCTACAAGGTACTGCTGGATGTGTTTACTTAACTCAGACTTCAAATTTTTCACTTCTGACTCTGAAAGTTTCTCTAGAAACACACGCAGCTTGGGATTCAAAATGGGTTTCCTGTTTACTTTGTCTGCTTTATTAAAATTCTCTTGGATTTTTTCTAAGTGTTCTGTACCACTTGATGGAGCATGTTGAATTACTCCTTCTAACTCCTTCTCTGATTGCTGTCTTCTTTCAGACTGATACTTGAAAAAAGCATTGAAGATACTTTTTAGGAAAGATTTTAACATTCCTATGTCTGTGTCTTTAAGTTTACCCAGTGAGTTACTTAAATTTTCTAAAGTAGAACCTAGCTCAGTATCCTCTGCTTCAAAACGTTCATTTGGCAAGTCTGTTTTTTCATCTGGTGTTAGATATTTGGACTCTTGTGTGGACATATTCTGGGAGTCTTCTGTGTATTCAACTCCACTCACAGAAGAATACGGGGGGTTAGTGCTATTTGTTTGGCTTTTGACAACAGAGTGCTGTTCTGTGAGGTTCTGCAGCTCTTCCTTGGGAGAGGCTGTCTGTGTGTCCAACCAAGAGCTCTGGTGTTCTTTATCTAATTCTACCACCTTGATTATCCCAGATTCTAAAAGAGTATCTACAGGAAATGACTGTATTATTTGGCTTAGAATAGATTTGGATTGTGACAAATGAACTTCATTGCCTTTTTCTTCATGGTTAAGAATCTGTGAAGATACGCTTCCCTCCCACGGTGTGAGCGACTGCTTCTGTAAGGCCGTCTCCGCCTCACTCAGTGCTGTCATTCCCATCTCCAACCTTGAGAACATGGGTGCAGTGAATATTTGCTTGATTACATAATCATACGCACTGCCATTTAAATCCTGTTTGGAGCCAGATACTTCACTTACTAAATGTTTTGTTTTGAAACTACTCTTTCTGTTCATTGGAAAATTCATTTCAGCAGCCTCTAAGTGTTTTTCAGAGACATCTTCCTGAATAGCTGAAGATTTTTCTGGTTCACCTTCTAAAAGGATGTCTTGAGTACTCTTAATTACAGAACTTAAAAGAGCCTGTGAATTTAGAATGTCTTTTGATGAAAGCCAGCTACTTATATCCTGTATTTTTCCAAACACTTTGTCTTCCGTACCACCTGACGGTGTGTGGCGCACACTTGGACATGGAGAGCAGCTTCTCTGCATTGCCTCAGTGCTTGCACTGACTTCTAGTTTAGAAAATAGTTCGTCTGAAAGGTCTTGCAGATTCTTACTTAAAATTGATTTGAGTACTATTGACTGTTTTAAATTTTCAATATCAGAGGTAAAATTTATTGAGCTTGAGGAGTGATGATGTATGTTTACATTTCCAGTCATTGATGGTTCTCTTCGGCAGCTTGATAAAGATGTACTTGGTAGTTGTTCCTCTAACTTTCTCTGCATATCCGAAGAGTCTACTGTGAGGCTGTCAGGCTGTGAGGCTGCTAACTTATTGTTACTACCTGAAGCTTTTGCTGTGTTGGTACTAGTATCTGAATTGACAGTAGGTTCACCACTTGGCAATTTATTCTTACTGTCTGAAGACTTGGGTGAAATGATACCAGGATCGTGGGACAATTTATTAGTATCTGAAGACTTTCTTGCACTGATAATAGAGTCACAGGGCACCTTGTTCTCAGTATCTGAAGACTTTCTTGCAATGATACTAGAGTCACGGGACAGCTTGGTCTCAGTATCTGAAGACTTTCTTGAACTGATAATAGAAGACAACACTTTCTCTAGATCTGAAGACTTTCTTGCACTGATAATGTCTTGGGACAGCTTATTCTCAATACCTAAAGACTTTATTGCACCGATAATAGAGTCATGGGACAGCTTATTCTCAGTATCTGAAGACTTTATTACACTGATAATAGAAGACAGTATTTTCTCAGTATCTGAAGATTTTCTTGCACTGATACTGGAGTCACGGGACAGCTTGTTCTCAGTATCTGAAGACTTTCTTGAACTGATAATAGAAGACACTTTCTCTAGATCTGAAGACTTCATTGCACTGATAATAGTATCTTGGGACAGCTTATTCTCAATATCTAAAGACTTTATTGCACTGATAATAGAGTCATGGGACAACTTATTCTCAGTATCTGAAGACTTTATTGCACTGATAATAGAAGACAATATTTTCCTCAATATCTGAAGACTTTCTTGCACTGATACTACTAGAGTCACGGGACAGCTTGTTCTCAGTATCTGAAGACTTTCTTGGACTGATGATGATAGAAGATAGCTTATTCTCAGTATCTGAAGATGTTCTTGCACTGGTAATAGAGTCATGGGACAGCTTGTTCTCAGTATCTGAAGACTTTCTTGGACTGATGATGATAGAAGACAGCTTACTCTCAATATCTGAAGACTTTCTTGCACCGATAATAGAGTCACGGGACAGCTTATTCTCAGTATCTGAAGACTTTATTGCACTGACAATAGAAGACAACACTTTCTCAATATCTGAAGATTTCCTTGCACTGATAATAGTGTCTTGGGACAGCTTATTCTCAATATCTGAAGACTTTATTGCACTGATAATAGACTCACGGGACAGCTTATTCTCAGTATCTGGAGACTTTGTTGCACTGACAATAGAAGACAACACTCTCTCTATATCTGAAGACTTCCTTGAACTGATAGAATAGTGTCTTGGGACAGCTTATTCTCTATATCTAAAGACTTTCTTGCACTGATAATAGACTCACGGGACAGCTTATTCTCAACATCTGAAGACTTTCTTGCACTGACAATAGAGTCATGGGACAGCTTATTCTCAACATCTGAAGACTTTCTTGCACTGACAATAGAGTCACGAGACTGCTTATTCTCAACATCTGAAGACTTTTTTGCACTGACAATAGAGTCATGGGACAACTTATTCTCAACATCTGAAGACTTTTTTGCACTGACAATAGAGTCACGAGACTGCTTATTCTCAGTATCTGAAGACTTTCTTGCAATGATACTAGAGTCTCGGGACAGCTTATTCTCAGTATCTGAAGACTTTTTTGCACTGACAATAGAGTCATGGGACAGCTTATTCTCAGTATCTGAAGACTTTCTTGCACTGATAAGAGAAGACAACTTACTTTCAATATCTGAAGACTTTCTTGCACTGATGATAGAAGACACCTTACTCTCAATATCTGAAGACTTTCTTGCACTGATGATAGAAGACACCTTACTCTCAATATCTGAAGACTTTCTTGCAGTGATACTAGAGTCACGGGACAGCTTGTTCTCAGTATCTGAAGACTTTATCGCACTGTTACTAGAATCATGGGACAACCTTTTAGTACTTGAAGACAGTGTTGCATTGCTGCTATTATCCTGGGTCAACTTACTGATACTAGGATCACTGGGCAGCTTAGTTTCTGAAGGCTTTGTTGCATTGGAACTAGGATAGGTTGACAGTTTATCAGATTCTGAAAACTTTGTTAAGGTGATAATAGGATTATTACTTGTAAATATATTTGTAATTGAAATGTTTGTTCCGTTGACAGTAGAATCATGTGACAACCTATTCTTCCTATCTGCGATCATTGTTGTGATAGTAGGGTCAGGAGTAAAGTTATTCTTGTTTGCCATCTGGATTGTGATGAGGTTAGGATCTCCAGCCCTGGATGTATTAGATTCTGAAGATCTTAAGTGGTGTGAGTAAGGAGGATCTTGATCTTCATGCTCGAAAAACTCTGTACTTAAAGTGCTTGGATATCTGTATAAATCTTGGTCTTTCTTCTTTCTGAATGACATTTTGGTATTTATATTCCTTAGAAAAGGATCAAGACCACTCTTGCTGAGTTTCTGAAATTGCAATATAAAAGAAGGTAAGAAATTCCTTAGCATTTATTTAAAATTATAATGACATTTCTAGTCAGCTTTCACAGAACAAATCAGTTGATTCATCCTACCACCTTTAAAAATCTTAGCATAATAATTTTATTAATTACTTGAGGATTTCATACAATGTATCCCAATCACACCGACTTCCTATTCCTCCTAGGTTCACCCTCCTACCCTTGTGCCCCCCAAAAAGAAAAAGAAAAAAAGAAAAATGCTTAAGTCTGTGTGGCAGGAATTACCCACATGACCAGGGCTTTTGGTGGCAGCAGGCAGCATGGGTCAGGGACATCGACATGGTTTCCAATGGCAGAATGATTGTGGGCATCAAGTTGGCCTCCAGCAGCAGCATGGATCAGGGACATCAGTGTGGTTTCCAGAGGCAGCATGAGTCAGAGATATCAACATGACTTCCACCAGTATCAAGACTCAGGGACATCCACATGGTTTCTGGGTTGCAGCACAGATCACAGAACTCCACATGGCCTCCAGCAGCAGCATGGATCAGGGACATCAACGTGGTTTCCAATGGCAGCACATGCCACAGGCATCAGCATGGTCTCCAGCCACAGCATGACCACAGGCATCAGCATGGCTTCCTGCTGCAGCAGGGATCATGGACATCAACAGGGACTCTGGTAGAAGTGTGGGTCATGGAAGTCTTTCGAGGAGATTTAACACAGAAAACGGAACATTCTTCAGCTCATATATCTTGTTATTGCTCCGAATCAGGGTGATCTTGTAGTTGGGCACCGTGTTTGGTGGCAGGAGCTGTTCAAGCTCCAGACAGCTGCACACTACCTTGCCCTCAGCATCTGCCTACCAGCTATCACCCCAGACCTGACTGTCATGCTCCAGCCTGACCTGTCATGTTCTCAGCTCAGGTCTCTGTGGCCCTAGCCTTCCTGCAGCCCAAGGACTGGCCCCACTCAGCTACAACATGCTCTTCCAGGCTTGCCGCATCTCCAGCTCAGTGTCTTCTCTGCCTCATGCAGTTCCCTTCTATTATCTTAGTCCCTCCCACCACTCCCCGCCTGGCCTGTTTCCTCCATGCTGCGTGCTGTGCTTTCTGGCCAAGTGTCACCCTAGCCGAGCAGGTGGCAAAAAGGGTGAGGTGGGCTGTCTATGGTCCTAGCCACCTGGCAGCCAGAGAGCTGGCCTCACTCTGGAACCACGTGCTTCTTTGTCCGCCATGACCGAGTCTCCAATTCAGCGTCTCTCCTCTGGGCCACAGTGGCCCTAGCCTCCCGGGTCATTACTTCGCCTGTCACCGCCGAGACTCCAGTGCCACATCTCTGCTGTGCACCCCACTCCTTCTGCCATCTTTTCTCTTTCTACTCACAGCCAGTTGAGTTTCTGGATCTGTCACCTTTCCAACCACCTTTATTTAATTCTTAAAAGTTTTCCAGCCAGACTCGATGCCAGATTAGCTCCTCCAGTCCGTGAACGAGTTAGGAGCTGGAGGCAACTGGAGCGGGCTCTTCCTACTACCCTGCCGCCATCTTGAGTCCAGGGTACCTCATCCTCCCACATATTTTATAAAGGGAGAAAAATCAACTATTTAAAATACTTGAAGTTTGAATGAAAATAAATTTGTAGTGAAAAAAAAAATCTTAAATTCCCCATTCTAACACTATTTATGTCCATATGTTTTTGTGCTTCTTGAAAATTTTTCTGGTGAAGTGCTGACATTGCTAGCTTTTAAAAGTACTTTTCTTTTGCTTATCTACTTATTTTTGAGATGAGATCTTTTTGTAATACCCGTGCAGGCCTGAAATGTCCGGGCTCAAATGGTCCTCTTACCTTACTCATCCTGTCTACAGTGAAATCTTCAAATACTTAAAAGCCACTTGTAAATAATTTCTTTTAATGGCTAAATTTAATCGTATTTGCTTAGACAGTAAGTAGTTAATGCCAAGGTCAAAATCTTATCGACTATAAATATTTATCATTTAATAGTATTCCAGAATTTAAAAAAAAAGAATACAGGTAGTAAATATCCATGACATTATTCTTTAAAGATCATCTTAGGGACATATATCATCTGCCTTTAAGTCTTGAGTTTTGACAATGAAGACATCCATTCAATCCTTAATATGCTACAGATGGTTTAAGAGAATAATGTAAAGATCTCTGGCTTACAGTGAAATTTCAGTATAATAACTGTAGGTCCGCACCCACTCTCTCCATCAGTAGGGGTGCTCCAGGGGTCTTTGCCTCATTGCCTGGTGTCCCTCCTCCCCCAACTGCCATTGCACTGCCATCTGTGTTTCTGCCATGGAGTAAATCCTTTTCCAGCAGCCTACACCCTCCTGCTGCCAGCTGCCTTTCAGGGCTGCTGCTTGACTTCCTCACTGCCATGCTGGAGATACCAGGGCCCTGGCCACACACACACACACACACACACACACACACACACACACACACACACCCCGTGACCACCATGAGCCCTACTGGTAGCTGGCACATTTCCCCTTTTGCAGGAGTCTAGGTCTACAAGGCCAGGGAGCTCTTGGATTTGAGACCCTTCTCCATAGGAAAACTCCCCCCAGGGACCCCACTCCCAGCCAGTTGCAGGGTCTCCCAACCTGGCAGAGCAGTGCAGAAGTGGCCCCAATGAACACACATGGCCCTAAGCTGGGCCCCTCAAACCTCTCCAGACTATACAAAAAAGGGCAAAAAAATCCCACCAATCATTGGCCACCCTGGGAGCTCCCCACCCCCACCCCCAAGGAACACCATATAAAGAGCAGCCTTCTACACTCTGCTCAGCTACTGCCTTCCTCCCAAGTGGTAGCAGCCATGAAGAGAAGTGAGAACACTGCCTCAGTTCAGCCAGACACTTCAGCTCAGCAGGGGATATTTCCCTTCAGAGCTGCAACACTGGGCCTAGTCCAGCTGAGCTGAGCAGAGCAGAGAGTTCAGCTAGGCTGGGCAAGCCTTCCTGCAGGGCACACTGTGAGAGCAGTGTGGTTCCTGACTTCCTGAATGTCAGGGTACCTTCCCATTAGGGATACTTTCCCCACCTCGGAGCTGTGAGAGCTGTGTGGCTCCTGGCTTCCCAAATGTCAGGATACCCTTCCTTTGGGGACATCTTCCCCATCTCAGAGCTGTGGGGTCCCTGGGCTCAGCTATTAAAGGCTGTCTCCTAAAATCTTATTCTCTATCTATCTATCTGGGTTTTTGAGACAGGGTTTCTCTATGTAGTCCTGGCTGTCCAGGAACTTGCTCTGTAGACCAGGCTGGCCTCAAACTCAGAGGTATGCCTGCCTCTGCTTTCTGAATGCTGGGATTAAAGGTTTGTGCCACCGCTGCCCAGCTCAAAATCTTAATTCTTGAAGTCCTTATTTAGGCCCTTGTGCGACTTCTACGTTGTCATATTAGGAAAAAATGCAAAGTCTGAAATAGCCTAACATGTTGCTTCAACTCAATTCAAAGTACGTTTTAATGATTATAATTTATTATAATTGCTTTTCAAATGCTAATACTCTGGTGATATATTAAGAATCTCCTGTTGTTGCTTTTTCAGAAACACATACTCCAAGGTTTCATTTCCAGATTGAAATTGATTAGGTCCCATGAGCTTGGGAATATGTATTTTTAAAGATAGCCAGGCATTTCTAATGAATAGTTCCAGTTTGGGAAATACATATATTATTTATGCATGTATTTATATATTTAAATATAAATTTATATTTAATATATTTTGTATGTATTTATATTAAATTTAATGTAATATATTTTAATGTAAATATATTTAATATAAATATATGCATAAATATATATATGCGCGCGCGCACACACACACACACACACATTAACATATAGTATTGGAGAAACCTAGTAATTGAGTATAATTGGTACCAGACTAAGATAACAGGACTCACCCGGTGTTTTGGTTTGAATTCTGTAGAGTCTTCTCTGAAAACTGGTATAGTATAATCTTTTTGTGCAAAAGCCACCTTGTAAAAAGAAGAAGTCTTAATTTTAGACAACTTGCAATACAGAAGCACTTTCTGCTCGTTTTACTCTCAATAGTCCCTAAAGGTATAGAAGTTGCTTAAAGCTAAATAAGAATTTTGTTTCATAATTACTTTGCTTTGGAGGTTTTCAAATATATAGTGACCTTCTTGCCTGACTTGTTAAATTGGTGCTCATGATTGCACAACTGCGCTTAACTACTGAGCCATTTCTCCAACTCCCTCTGAGTATTTCTTATTGAATTTTTGTGAATCTATTATTTTGCTATTCATTTACTTAGTTAATTTCAAACACTGAGTTATCTACAGTAAATAAGGCACTCTCCTAAGTTGTAACAATGGGGTAATATTTAAATATTAATCAACTTTAACATGCAATATGTACATTTGACTTTGAAGATATTAATGAATTTTGTGATGCTTGCTTTTAAGCAATATACTTTATTAAAAAATGAGAAATGTTCATTTAACTAGGTGTTCTAAGGGCTAGGCATGGCTGGTTGCAGGGACTCCATGTAATCAGGACTCTATCCATATCTCTCCATGTTGGTTCTCATAAGCATTCTCTCTTTACTGGGTAGGAAAACAACCACCACTAACTACTGATACAAAAAAAAAAGGCTTTTAAACCTCTTCCTCCTCCTCCTCCTCCTCCTCCTCCTCCTCCTCCTTTTTTTTTTGGTTGTGAGCCTAGCCTTTAATGGCTGAGCTATCTCTCCAGCCCTTTAAACATTCTCATGTAAATTATATGCTACCATTTTATCTTGGTGACAACATAAAGAAAGGGTCAAAGATTGCTAACCCCACTATGGATTGGGGTTATGGTGGTGTAATGGGGGTTGGTAGGCAAAAAGTATGTTAACTACATGGATAATTTTATTAAATGGCATTGAGACAAGGGTCCTTTGATGTTTCTTGAAACAAGTAATAGCATATGGCATAAATTACTCAGTTTTATGACCATGAAAATAGAAGAATATGGATTTGAATCTAGGTGTTTCTGCCAAGCTCCTTGTGATTACTTGTGCAAAATCTGCACAAGATTGGACCTATTGACTTCCCTGGCTAAAGCTAAGACAGAGGAGTGTGTAAGGAAACCTTGGTGCTGGTGACATGTGGATGACTCTGTAGTGTGGCCTTTGCCTAGGTACTGTAGACAATGGTATCTTTCAAACTATCAGAGGGTTTCAAAATTCTTAAGTGGAAGTAAACAATATATTAAAAGGAATTTAGCTGCTATTAAAATCAGAGATCCACGGGGAAGTGGGGGTAGTTTTGAAATTTGGAGAGGATTGTTTTCCATGGAGAAAAGAGGATCTCTGGAACTTTATTCCTAGTGGTACCTTAGCAGGAGACCTTAATGCCAGGAAGAAAATGGACCAGTGGCCATGGTTGGGTGAGCTACAATGCATTCTCCTAGCTTTACCTGAAGGAGCTGATATCTTGCAGACAAGATTTGTACTTGCACAGTTTCCCATGTCCCTCAGTTTGCTGAAGACCCCTCTCCCCGCAGTTGCCCTGCAGCTATGGCTATCATCCTTACCTTTCGGATATTACCGACAGTGTCAGTTGGATGTCTTTCCCAAGATTTCCTTAGGTTGATGGACTGTAGTTCAAGAAAGATGTCAGAAGCTCAAGTTAGAATCCATTTAAAACCATAGATGGGACAACTGTGGTCATGAAGGCTATGAAGAGACATTTAGCGCTTTTTTCTACTTAACAGGGACAATGAAGGGGGAGGGTAATGATGAGGGTTAGACTGCACTTGTGATCAAATGGTCAGAATGTAAGTCTACTGTCATTTAAAGAACATTTAAGTGTTTGGAAGATGAAAGACCAAAAAACCAGCAAGAATACACATGACCATCATTTTCTTGACTTTTCTGCCTGCTTTGTTGTTTGTTTTTGAGTGCATACAGGTATTCAGATAGTAAGAAACTCCTGAGACTTTAACTCTTTCCTTTAAAATATAGAGTTCTTCTTTTCATATTGAACATACTTTACATAAATGCTTGTTTATACCAGCCCCTCAGATTACTTTATATGAACTGTGCGAGAATTATGCATCCAGCATGAGTCATTTGACAGTAAAAGACTTTATGGATTGAAACATATGCCTGAATATTCCTTTTTTTTTTTTTTGCTTTGAAAGTAAAATATACTGTGTCTTAATTTTGAAGATGCTGGATATAAAACTCTTTTACTTAAAAAAGTGAACCTGTGAACATCTTGCTATGTAGGCAAGGAGACGTTTGTGAGGTCCCACTCTGCCCTGAGGAGAAAGGCGGTTAATGGTCACTGCGGATGAGACATTTTCTTCAACAGTTGACTGGTAAGCTGCCCATGCTCCTGCAAATAGCCTCTCACTGATGTTCCTGTAAGGAACCCCAGTGAAACTCTCTGCACCACCAAAAAGCTTTTACAGACATGAAAATACAGGGGGGCGTAGTAGGGATGAGGAAGGGATCCGCAGGAGGAGGAGGAGGGAGACGAGAGTGACTGAGACTGAGTATGATCAAAACACATTATAGATGTGAATGGAAATACAATGAAACCCATTACTGTGTATACTTAATATATGCTAACATATATTTTTATTCTAAGTTTTTTTGTTTATTCTATACTATATCACACACCACACCATACCACACCACACCACACCAATTTCTCTTGTTATTGCCAAATACTCTCTTTGTTAAGTAAAATTAAATTCCCATCCCTCCCATCTTTTCATGCATCCTGACTTTTGGGGAAGGATTTGGGATCTAGTCTATGCTAGCGTTTAAATGGAAGTTAGTTGAGCCATATCATCAGTTTTAATTTATAAATGGCTCAAAAGATGTGAAGGTGTTATTGAAGGATTGCCACCTGGATGAGCTGGGCGTGGAAAGGGGTGCGGTCAGTCCTTCCCAGTTCAGATTTGAACTCCAGGCGTTGGTCTCAAAATAAAGCATTTCTTTAACACACCGTCCACCTTGCTTCATAAAAATAAAACTCTTTCAACTTCAAATTACTCCAAAGCTTATTTTCTCAGAGAATTCTGAGGATTTTGCAACTTGGTTGTGAAGCTTAGCTGTTTAGAAATTTGTTCTAGAACTCTGAAATGTCTTCAATTTAAAAAAAAAAATCTGTTGCCTTGGTGATAGATTCTTTCAAACTTCTAAGTCTGGTTTATGTAATCTGTCTTATAGGCTATCATTTGAATTTCTCTTGGTTTTAAATTTCAGTTTTATGTGTGTGTATAGATCTGTCATCTTTAAGAAAGACGTTTACGGTAAGTTTTCTTTTACTTAAAAAAAAAAACAAAACACAAGACAAAACCAGACTTTCTTAAAATTATTTGAGCTAACGGTAGGTTCACATGCAGTTATAAGAGGTAACAGAGAACCTGTGTATCTTTAAATAGGGTCCCCCAGTAGTGGCATCTAACACAACTGTTGTATAATTTCTCAATGAAAACATCACCGTTATACAGATAAGATGCAGAGCATCCCCACGGAGTTCCAGCACCTTTCTGTAGTCACATTTATTTCCTCCTGGCCTCCGTACACAACCACTAATCTATTCTCCATTTTATAACTACCATTTCAAGAATTCTGTGAAAATGGAATCCTAGAGTCAATAATATTTTATAGTATAGTCTGTTTTACTTAGCATAATTCTCAAAATATTCAAAAAAGTTGCTTTATGTGTCAATAATTTGTTCTCTTTAGCTGCTGATTATTTCTCCATGGCTTATTTATTTACTAGTTGGTGGACATCTGGTTATTTGCTTCTAACTGAGTTATAAATAAGTCTGCTATGAACATAAGCTTCCAAGCTTTTCTTCACAACATATAAATCTTAATTTTTGTAGGATAAGTACCCAAGAATTCAGTTATTGGCAAGTGCAGATCTAATTTCTGTCTTCTATTTTTTAAAAATAAACTATTAATCTTTTTTTAGGAATGTCTATAAAATTTCCCACTCTATTTTTTTTCTGCATACTTCACTACTGTTTAGTTTCATTCTACTTTAAATTTTAGATAAGAGACTTAGGCCATGAATCATTTTAATTTCTGTCTGTGAACGTCCTGTTGCCCCGAACACTGTTGTTGGAAAGGTCTCTCTTGCCATTCCACTCTCTGTGCATCATTTTCAACCATTTCACTGTACCTGTGGGACTGGCGTGTTTTTGTTTTTTTTTTAAACATTTGTTACATGCATTCATTGTACTTTGTTGAGTGTCTGCCTTCGTTTTTATGTGTACCTCTGTGTGCTTGGTGCTTACAGACATCAGAAGAGGGCATCAGATCCCCTGGACCTGGAGTAAACCACCAGGTGGGTGCTGAGAATCGAACCCAGGTCTTCTGCAAGAGCAACAAGTGCTCTTAAGTTCTAAGGCATCTCTCCAGCCCCACTGGTACGTTTATCATCTCCTGCTGATGTGTGTGTCTCTTCCCCTGCCAAAATCACACTCCCTCTATTATTTATTACACAAAGTAATTACTTCCACATTATTTCTTTTAAAGATTATTTTCAAATATTCTGGGGTCTGTGCCTATCTATACACATTTTTGGAGTGATATTTTCTCTATAAAAGCTACAGTTTAGACCGAATTTGCATTACATCTTTGGAGCAGCTTGAAGAGAACTGACAGTTTGACTGTGCTGACTTTTCCATCAGGAGTGCAGTGGGTCTCTAGGTGTTCAGTGCCCTTCGCTATCACACCTCATTTGTTTGTACATGTTTTGTTACGCTTATAAGTATTCTATCTTTTCTGGACTTATGTTACTGTACATTAAATTTCTTCTGTATTTAGCATATAGGACATGGAAATACTATTAGTATACAGCTTAGTATATAGTATATATTAGTATTTAGAAATACTATTGATTTTTTTTTCACAACTGAACCTATATTTATCAGCTTTGCTGAATTCACTTACTAGTTCCATGATTTCTCTTTTGTAAGCTACCTGATGACTTCTATAAAGGCAGTTGTGTCATCTGGAAATGCAGTTTCTGTCCTTTCTCTTCTGCTTGACTTTTATTTCCTGCTTTTGCCATATTGCAATGATCGACACTTCTTGGACTACACTGAAAGATGACTATTAGCAAACACTTTGCCTTGTTTCTGATCTTTGAGGGTAAACATTCAGACTTTCACCGTTCAGTAGAAAGTAATATGTGAGTATTTTAAGAAAGTTAACCTGCATTATAAGTATGTTTAGGGTATTATATGTAATGGCTGGGTAATGAATTTCTGAAAGGCCCTTTCTCCCCTATATCATTATGCATTATTTCATTCTTTTAGTCTGTTGACACACATTTCTTTACTTTGCATAGGACTATTTAGGCTGTCTACTTCATCATGGTTGAGTAGAGAGTTTGTGCCCCATTCTGTGCTATGGCATTCATTTATAACAGCTATTAACTATACGTTTTGGCCAGTGACTGACTACATATATGGCAGTGGTCTTAAGATTATGTTACCTAGCGAGGTCATAGCTGTCTTGGTTTTTGCAAGTATACATTGTTGTGTTTGCACAATAAAATTACATTCATCAGAATGTATACTCATCATTAAATGGGACATCTTTGACTTTTCAAGGTGGGCAGGCAGGAGGTGGTTAACCATATGCACTCTAGGATCAAATCCCAACATCCCTATGCAGTTTATCTAAAGTCAGCTTCATTGTCCTCATGTTAATTAAAAACAGTACAAATTCCTACTTTGTGAGCATTAAATAAAAACAGTGCCTACTAATAGCTTTAAAATTGTACTCATGTTACAGTATAATGACATTCAAGTTAGTTTTTGGAGATTGCTGCACAGTAGATATTCCCATATATGTATCATGAATGGTGTCAACTTAATCACAGCTCATAATGAAAAGGCTAGTGCCTGAATCCACGTCTTCTAACTTGAAATCTTGGACTCCTGTAATAGCATGATATCTTATAGAAACTGTGTCCTTCCTTCTAATACAAGTGCAGATATGGAGTCAGGTAGAATTCTTGTGCTGTATTTTGGATGCATGAGTTAGTATGAAGGTGTGAACACCAAACACTAAAATTCCCAGGACAGCTTAATGGCTTGCTGGGACAACTGGTCTGAATATTAGAGGCAGTAATGTCCTAGAAAATTGGAGACTAAGATTTTACAGTGATTACTACATTCTGTTGCATGGAGTCCAATAAATTACCATACCAAACCTACTCTCTGTGAAAGAGACTTAGCATGAAATGTCAGTGCCTCAGATTTCATAACAGTTCATCATTAAATACTGCAAGAAACAGTACTGATGCTTCCTTAGGGCTTGGAAACTTTCCCCTGTGCGCATGGTTCTTTCCTTCTGAATGCAAAATCTGAGGTAGACGTTTTCTCTTTAATCACTGTTCATCTAGATATTTCTTGCTGTACCCTTATCCAAGCCACACAATTCCTATTTTATTTCTGAAATGTTTTGCCGTTAGCTTGACATGTGCATAACCGAGAGAAATCCAATAGTGAACTTTTAAGTATAAATTGGCGGTTGGGATGAGAAAATGGCCTTTTAAAAATGTTCAGATCACAAAGATAGGTCTATACCTGTGCTTCCTAGTCTGTGTTTTACTAGTTGTATGGTTTGCTTATTAAAAATAGCAAGGCAAAAGCAATGAGATAAATTGTAGGGCTTGCTAAACTTAATGCACATTTATATTTCTTTATAAATTTTATAAATGTAACCCTAAAATTGATTGACATGATGGCATGATGACGTGACAATATGCATGCGTGCATATTGAAGAATATCTGTCAGCAAGTTCTTAAGGACTGTAAGTAATAGAAAACAACATTCTTTAAAGGATATACCCATCGACTTACAGGTCTGCCTTTTTGATTGGTATTTTCTTGTCCCAAAGGACTATCAGATGTTGTTAACAAATCTGAAAAAGAATGAAAAAAACTCCCCAAAGTCATTTAAATTGGCTGATACTTGACACATATGAGAAGTGGGCTTTATAAACACATCTCTCGGCCATGAATGTAAGTTCAGTGGCCAAAGGCACACGAGTTTGTACAACTAGCCATTCAACTGGGTAGATGATATTGCCTCGTCTGGCCTTGTTTTCCTGATCTGCCAAGGGATTTAAGACCTTCTCTGGAGGAGTGTTGGTGATGTAATATCTAAAACACCTAACACTGTGCCAGGGGCATAAGAAGAATAAAAGCAGTGTGAATGTTACCGATATCCTTAACCATCACTAGTCCTCTCTTTATCCTGGTCCCTGGATACATCCATATCCTTGGGTCTTCACCTAGTACCTCTGTTGGAATGTGTGTGGTAAGAAAATGAAGTTACATGACACTGTGCTCTGTAAATTTTATGCACATAAGAGATTAGGTTACAGTATATATTTGTTTATGTTAAGTATCTCCACTTTTAACTCTTGTCTTGATGGAAGTCCAAAAATATCATTAAAACAATTAAAAATTTCATTATTACACTCCTAGAATGGTTACCTTCTGCTGGGGGAGGTAAATATTAGACATGTTGATGCAAAGCTGTGCTTCATAGTTTGTTTAATGGGTCATTTTCATACATCCTTTGGAGCTATGTCCTGTTCTCTGACAGACACTTGGGTAATTTTCCATTATTACTTTGCTATCCATACCCAATTGTGGGCAGACAATCTATATTCTAGATACCTTTCATGAATAATTATATATTTTCTTAATAATTCAATTTGTGATACGAGAGAGGCATCTTCTGCAGAAACCAAGAAAATTGTAAAGTGGGAGTGAAATGACCATGAATTTTAATGAATTATACTGTTTGGCTGGAATGTGCGTGCACAAATACCAGGCCTCAGAAGGTCTTGGGGAAAGGTGCTTAAAAGTAATTGGCTAGCCAGGCAATGATGCACACCTTTAATCCCAGCACTCTGGAGGCAGAGGCAGGTGGATCTCTGTGAATTTGAGGCCAGTTTGGTGTACATAATGAGTACCAGGATAGGCAGGGCTATGTTGAGAGACTCTGTCTCAAAAAAAAAAAAAAAGAAAGAAGGAAAGAAAGAGAGAGAGAAGGAAGGAAAGAGAAAGAAGGAAGGAAGGAAAGAAAGAAAGAAAGGAAGGAAGAAAGGAAGAAAGAAAGGAAGGAAGGAGAAAGAAAGAAAGAAAAGAAAGAAAGAAAGAAAGAGAGAGAAAGAAAGGAAGGAAAGAGAAAGAAGGAAAGAAAGAAAGAAAAGAAAAGAAATCGGGCTAGCTCCGTGTCCCTAATCTATCTACAGGTGATAACTGAAGGCAGTTGGCAAGGGTGCCCTGGGACCTCACTAGATAAATTCTTCAATGCACTATATTTTATTTTATATAATGCAAATATGCCATGTATCTTTGTATATAAAGTATTAGGTTAATTATAGAAGGTTGGTCTGCATGAACAAATTAAAATATAATGTAAGGTATAGCAAAACCACCTTTTTTTTGTTGATTTGTTTTGATTTTGATTTTTGAGACAAGGTCTCCCTATGCAGCCTTGGCTATACTGGAACTCGCTATGTACACCAGCCTAGCCTGTAACTTATAAAGATCTGCCTGCCTCTGCCTCCTGAGTACTGGGATGAAAGGAGTACACCACCGTGCCTGGTACTTTATTTTTTATTTTTATTTTTCAGGTTTTTTGAGGCAAGGTCTCGTGTAGGCCAAGGGTGGCCTCAAATGGCTTTATGGTTGAGGATAGTTTTGAACTCCTGATCTTCCTGCCTCCACTTCCTCCAGCTATACCTGTACTACCACAGCCAGCTAATGCATAATTAGAAATCCTATTTAAGTAGTGTTTGTTGTTGTTACTGTTTTGGTTGTTGTTATTTTGAGACAAGTTTTTATGTAGCCCAGGCTGGCCTCAAACTTGCTATCTAACAAAGATAGCCTTGAATTTCTGATTCTCCTGCCTCTACCTCCCGAGTGCTGTGATTACTAGTGTGGGCCACTATACCCGGTTTATGCTGTGCTGAGGACTGAACTCAGGGTTTCCTGAAAGCTCAGTATGCCTTCTGCCAACTGATTACATCCCAGCCTCAGTGACCTCATCTGTAACTAGAACAAAAGTGTCAGCTTCACAGGGTTTTCTTAGATATGTGAAGTATTCAGAGTTCTGGAGACTGACTAAGTCAATCTAACCAACAGAAAAATATGGTCTGAGCATATTGCTCCCTGCTTCAATTGTTTGTTTGAGGCAAAATTTCACTAGGTAGACTAGGCTAGCCTGAAGCTCTCCAAATAGCCAAGTCTGAATTCATAATCCTCTTGTTTTTGCCTCCTACATGGGATTAAAGGCTTATGTCACCAGGGCTTGCTGTCCATGTACATGGAGAATTGAAACATTTGCAGAACAATGACTTAAGAGCACACTGGCAAAGCAGAGACTTTATAACCTCATTTTATACAAAAGTATAACCTCAAAAGTATATGCCTCCCTTTCTGAGGACCAGGGAGCATAGTTGTAAATAATAGAACATGAGATCTGCTTTCTCAAGTTTACCCCAAAAGTTCTTCTATGGGTAGAAGACTCAAAATAGAGATTTTCAAGATATCCATCAGTTTTGTGCTACTAGAACAGAATACCCGAGGCTGGATAAATTATAAGGAACAGAAATTTTTTTTGTTACACTTCTAGCAGCTGAGAATTCTAAGATCAAAGGACTAGGATCTGGTGAGGGCTTTATTGCTGTGTTACTTCATGGCAGGAAGTGGAAGGGCAAGAGGGGGAAATGAAGAGAGAGACAAAAGGGGGGCAAACTCTATCACCGCAAAGCCATGCCTACAACAACAAGCCCGCTCTTGGAATAACAGTAGTGAATCATTCACCCTGTGGTCACGGCAGAATAATCTCTCCTTAGGGCCCATCTCCCAACACTTTTATCTTGAGGATGTTTCCAACACGTGCTTTCTGTGAAACGCATTAAAGCCAGAGCATTCTGCTCCTTGCCTGCAAAATTCTATCCAGTAGCCCCCAAATCTTAACTTCTGTTGGCCAGCAACCCAGAAGTCCAAAGTCCAAGGTCTTATCTACATCAGGCTTGAGTGAAACTTAAGATATAATTCATTCTGTGGCAAATTTCCCTCCAGCTATAAGCCTGTGAAGCAAGTTACCTGCTTCCAAAATAAAATGGTGGCACTAGAATGTGATCATGAGTCTCCAGTCACCTTAATCCCCAAGAAGAGGAACAGCATCAAACACTAAGCCTCCAAAGAGTCTTCTTTGAACTTCATGCCCCATTCTCTGGGCACTCTGGGTGAGGGTTGGGCCCCATGGCCTGTCTTCAGCCTAGGCATGAGCATTCCCAGTCTTGCGCCAACAGTTCTTCCATGATGATCTTTCATGCTGGCAGCTGTATGTTTTTGTTTTTGTTTTATTCAAGTTCTGCTGTGCATTGCCTTTAAGTGCGGGTCTCTGCAGTGTTGCTGCCAATGAGACAAGGCCCTACCTGGATCCCCCTCCCCAGATATCTTGCCAACTGTGTGCATCTGCACAGTTAGCGTTGTGTGGGTTTCTACCAGGGTATTCCTTTGGCCTCTGATGCAGTGGCATAGGCCATACTCAGGATGGCTGGGTCATGACTGCAGTGACTGGGGAGCTCTGTGCCAGATGGTAGGGTGGATATATTTGTGGTGGCATTCTGCAAATGCCCCCATGGAAACCATTGTCAAGGTTGTGACTTGCCTCAAAACTCTCTGGAATGCCTCTGGAGTCCATCTTATCATCCTGATGAAGAGAAAGAAGTCCTCTCTGTTCATCGTAACTTTGTCCGCCAAACATGCCTTTTCACTGTTGACATCCATCAGATCCCGTGTGTCCCTGATCTTGCCAGTCTGCTTCCCTTTTGGCCATAAATTCTTTCTTTAAATCATTTCTCTTCTTTAGTATTTTGCTATATTCAGTTAAAAGTAGTCATGCAACAACTTCAGTATTTTGCTTAGAATTTCCTTTTGTCAGATATCCTAGTTACCAGTTCTTAAGTTTTGCTTTCTGAGAAGCCCTTGGGCCTTGACACTTCTCAGCCAAAGTTTTTGCCGCTTTATAGCACGTGATCTTTTCTCTTGGTTCTGCTGTCTTGTTCCCTAAGAAGCGTCTTCAGAATTGCCTTTATCATCACTATCTCTACCAATATTCTGATCACAGCCACTCAAGTGACCTCTTAGAAGTTTCAGACTTTCTGAACAGTTTCCTCTTTTGAGCCCTCACCAAGATCAACCACACTAGTCCCTCTAGGACAGTCTACTGTTTTATAGCTTGCTCCTCCAAATTCTTCATCCCTAACCATTATCCCTTTTAAAGCTGCTTCTACATTTTCAGGTACTTGGAGTAAAAGTCTACTTGTCAATACCAATATTATGTCTTAGTGTATCTTGTACTATAATAATAAAGTCTACAAGACGGAGTGGTTTGTAAGGAACAGCAGTTTATGATTCTGGAAGCTGAGAAGTCCAAGGTCAGGGGCCCAGAGCTAGTGAAAGGCTTCCTGCTGCATCATTCCATGCAGAGAGCAGAAAGGCAAGGAAGGAAGAGGCAGGGGAAGGAAGGGAGCCAAACTCCCTCTCTTACAGAGAACAGACTCCCAAACAAGCCAAACGAAATTTCCCATTTGCTGTATTTGTTTTTAAAATACACCTGTGTGCTAGTTAGTGTTTTGTGATCTTGACACCAGCTAAAGTCATTTTGGAAGAGGAAATACCAGTTTTAAAAAATGTCCCTACCAGATGGGTATGTGGGCAAGTCTGTGGTGAATTTTCTTGATTGATGTGGGAGGGCCAACTTCACCTCTGGGCTGGTGGTGCTGGGTGCTATAAGAGCAAGCCACGAAGAGCATACCAGTAAGCACCACTCCTCCATGGCCTCTGCATCAGCTCCTGCTCTGACTTCCTTGAATGATGGACTACAAATTGTAAATTAATTAAACCCTTTCCTTCCCAAGTTGTTTATGGTCATGGGGTTTTATCACAGCAATAGAAACCCTAACTTTGACAACTTGTTAATCACATTTTGATTTGATTCTTTTCTCCATCGGTCCTTAAACTAAGACTATTCTTTGCATCCCACGAATGTATAAAGAAATGCAATTGCTTGCTCACATTCTGTCTGTAACATACACTATAGATACCTTGTTATTTTATCTTCATTCTGACTAATTACTGTTGTCTCTTCTGAAGGAATCTGTAGTCACTCTACAACTCTGATTGTTCCAGTTGTTAGAAGATGTTCGGGTACCACTTTAACATGCATTATGTTGGCCACCTTGATTCCTTGGGAATCTCATGTATACTTTAACCCAAGATAATTCCTCCAGAGGCCTCTGGAACTTTGATTCACCAGTATTGTATCATCTTCTTTTTCTGTGTTTATGCTGAACTAGTTGTTTAGTTTTTTAAATTGACGTTTGGTTTTCAGATATGTTGACTGTGTCTTCATAATGATATCACTGAGAAAAGATGCTTCATGAAGTAGAAAATTGTGTTCAGAGGTAGATCTATAGGTAGATAAAAACTTTGGAAAGAGATAAATGTAATAGGTGACTTCCTAATTACATTGTAACACCTGCTGAATGAAAGCTCTCTAGGACTCTCGTTTTCAGCTCCTCTGTATTTTGTTTTGATTTCCCATTGTTACTATGGGGCTGTGTTTTCATAATAAGGAAAAAATGGTATAATTTAGATCTTGAAGGAAATAATGATAATCATCACTTTATGTGAGTTAGTGTTCTAAACTTCAATGATTCAATATTTGAAAATTATAATAATTTATAAATAATAACTTACCTGAAAAATAAGGAGTTTTTCCCTTTTTACTCTTAGCCTAAAATAAAAATAAAGAGAGAAAGTAGATAAAAAACAGTGAAAATATCGATATAATTTTTAAAAAAGCATTATTAATGGTGATAAATTATATTGTTAACATTTGTCTCTGTGTTATATTAAACAGTTTGATCAGTGCAATTGGGGGCGGTGACATACACGGCTGCTGAAGCATTGTATAAACAGGCTGCTGAGCAGCGAATGCCTGGTATTAAAAGAAAATGGATATTATATTTATTATTATTAATCCTTTTCATTTTTTCAGTCCCAGGAGACAAAAATAATAACACTTTAAAGAATAAATAGAAACAAACCTACTAGAAAATAAAATGTCTATCAGAAAAATGCTTAAAGAACTGGTCCATGGAATGAAATGGTTAAACCCTGATGTATCAACTATTTTAGATATAAACCAAAACTTATAGCATATAAGGGACTGCTTAATGAGAGAGGAAGGAGTTTTTTAAAAAGGTAAATTTGGCATTTTAGGAAATCTTTGACTACTACAAAATTAATTCAAGACAGGAACAGTCTTTGCAAAATGACTTTGGATAAGTCAATAGACATACATAAGTACATCCTTCAACAGTCAACAACAGCAGTCCTTGAAGAAGGAGGAGAATTGCCTCTTAGAGGTAGCACCTTTTGAAGCTTCCAATTTTTAGCAAAAAGTTACAAGGTATATATGAAATATGACCCACTGAAGAAAAAAATGAGTAAGCAGGTAAAATAATAAATCACAAAGAAACGTGAAATATAACCTACAAGAAAAAGTAGAAAGCACCTCTGAGGAAGTTGGAGTGAACTTAGTGAACTTAGGAGGCATGCCTTTTAAAATAGTGTTCCTAGATATGCCCAGAAATCTAAAAAGAAACAGGGACACAAAGAAGGGAGAGTAGAGACCCCTACCACTGTCCAGTAAAACCTGGGGCCAGGGAACCCCCTAGTCATCTCAGAAAGAAAAGAAACATTGGCCAGTATTAAGTTATTTCTGTTTTTTTGCTAACTTGGGCTTGGTTTTATCGAGTTCTGTCTTGCTATTTCTTATGCCTTCATTGCATATGCTCTTCTTCTCGTTCATATTTTGCTTTGCCTTTTGCCTTTACCCCACCTCCTTCTCTTTAAATTAAAAAAAAATATGTTTTTAAGTGTATGCATGTCTTGCCTGCATATTTATCTGTTCACTATGTGCATGCATTGCCCACAGAGGTCAGAAGAGGACATTAGAGTCCCTGGAACTTGAGTTACAGAAGGTTGTGAGCCTTGTAACGTAGGTGCTGGGAATTGAACCTCTGGTCTTCTAGAAAAGTGACAAGTACTCTTAACCACTGAGCCATCTCTCCAGCTCTTTATTCTTTTTATTTATAAGTTATAAATGTCATTAATGTTAATAAACTTTAAAATCCTGGCTTATCCTATTAGTACCCTTGTTCGTTCATCGTCAAACCTTTTGGGGTGTGAGCAAAGTCCTGGGTTGCCCTCTTACTGCATGTCACTGTTTTCACTGCTGCTGAATGCTTTCTCTCTCCTACACGGGACAGGAATTGTCGGCCCAAGAGAAGAATACCATTAAGAAAACAGAATACAAAACAGCAACAACAAACGAATGGGGGTATCCATTGCAACAGATACACAAATTACAATGTAGAGATATTCAAAAAGAAAACTTGAAAAGCGAGCTCATAACTCCCCAGTAACTGCAACCAATCATAGTTGTTGAAATGCTAAACAAGAGATTTAAAAAAAAAATCTGTTTTAAAAAATGCCCAGTTGCTTCAAAGAGGACTTAAACAGATGAAGTAAGGAAGTCAATTCAGGACCTGTATGCAGAAGTCAGCAACACAGATGAGACATTTAACGACCTGGAAGGAAAATTAAGCAAAGAAATGTAAATCCTGAGAGGGTGAGGAAAGGCAAAAAAGAAATATTAGAAATGGAAAACTTCAGTAAGTCAAACTCCGTTGTGAGTTTTGATGAGAGTGATTCCTTCAACCTCGAATCAACGCGTGCGCAGTGAAGAGGAATCCCATTTTGCCGCTCACTGACTCAGAAGGCAGTGGCCATGCACCACCCAGAGAGTTTACTGCCAAAATCTGAGTTAATTTAAGGACCTGAGATCAGTGAATAACCACAGTCAAGGAGACTGGAATAGGAGAATTAAACAGAGAGGGTAAGGGAGGGATAAGTGTGTGGTGGGGAATAGCTAAAACTAAGAGCCATCTGAGGGACCACATAGAAACCTACTACAGTAGAAGGTTCTTAATATATATACATAAAGGAAAGAAACCTAAATGGAATCACCAAATTACAGAAGAAAAAACACAACTAAAAATCTCTTGCCACCAAGTGAAACCTCCAGTGCTGGCAATGGGTCACATCTAATTGAGTTGTTGGCCAAAGGGGCCCTATTAAAACCCCCAAACAACTTAGGATACTGCCAAGGCTATTGATTGCTCTCCACAAACTGATGGAAAGGCTCTACTGCTAAAGACAACACCTTCATTTCTCATCAAACATGGAAAAGTTGAGCTGGTGTCTACCTAGAGCTTTCACACTTACTGAATAGTGTTTGCAGTATTGGAAGATACCCTGAATGCTACTAGAGGAGAAAAGTAAACACCAACCCAGCTATAAACTCTTTCATATACAACAGTGTCCTGCCTACATGATATGCTGGTGCAAAAGTAGCACAAACATGGTGGGGGTAACCAATCATTATCTGATTGAATTTAAGGACCATTATATGAGATGGAACCCATGCCCAACACTGCTCAGGTGGCCAAGAACCTGGGACAAGATAGGTCATGGACCTAGGGGAAAACCCAATACTACTGTTCTGCTAAAGAAATGTAACAATATAATGATAACTAATGACATTATATTATATCCATAGACCAGTGTCTTGCTCAGTTATCATCAGAGAAGGTTCTACCTGGGATGATGGGAACAAATACAGAGATACACAATTGGAGCAGCCAGTCCTAAATGGAATATCTCCATCAAACCTCTCCCCTCGGGGCTCAGGGAACTTTGCTCAAGAGGATGTAGAAAGATTGTAAGAGCTTGTGAGGATGGAAGAACCAAACCAAACAAATAAAAACAAAAAGACAACAACAAAAAACCCCAGTGTCTTCCAGACACAACAGGACTGATGCAAACATCAACTCACAGAGATGAGGGCAGCATGCATAGGGTCTGCACATGTCCAAGCTGGATGTGGTCCTGGCACAAAATGAACTCAATGGTATTTTGAGATTTTTTTTTTTTTGGTCTTATAGTGCTTTGTCTGGGCATTCTTTTCTTTTTTGAACCTTACTGGTCTTTTGCTTATATATTATGCTATCCAATTTGGGGTTTTTATGGATTTCCTGTGAGGGCATATGGGTGTGTGTGTGTGTGTGTGTGTGTGTGTGTGTGTGTGTATGCTTCTTTTGCTTTTGCTTTTTGTCTGTTTAGTTCTATTCTTGTTTATTTTTTATTTCCCTATTTGTTTCTAAAGAGAATGGAGTTGGATTGGGGGGGTAGGATCTAGGACAGTGGTTCTCAACCTGTGGATCACAACCCCCTTGGGGGACAAATGACCCTTTCACAGGTGTCACCTATGACCACCTGCATATCAGATACTTACATTATGATTCATGATAGTAACAAAATTACAGTCATGAAGTAGCACAACAATAATTTTATGGTTGGGGGTCACCACAGCATGAGGAACTGTATTAAAGGGCCACAGCGTGAGGAAGGTTGAGAACCACTGATCTAGAAGGCGATAAGGGAATGGAAACCATGATCAGAATAAATTGTATGAAAAAAATCTATTTCAATACAAAAAAAAGATAAGCTGAAAGCAAGCTGGCAAACATATTCTAGTATCCAATAAAGTAAATTTCAAAAGTAGAAGAGATAATGAAGACCACTATTTAGTAACAAAGGGAATAATTCCCAAGAAGTTATAATAATTGTAAATACATATGCACCAAAGGTTGCAGTTCTCACTTTGATTTTTAAAAAATAGTGAACACAAAAGGTCATACAGTTCTTGATGCAATAATGGTGATTTCAGTTCCCAATTCTCATCTTTATAGAGGTTATCAAAACTAAAAATCAACAAATAATCTCAATTATACTAGTGACAGATCAAATAGACTTAACAAATACATGCAGAATATTCTATCCAACAGATGTAGAATACACACTGCTCAGAACCCTATGGGACTTTCTCTAACATATACCACATCCTAGACTACAAATAGAAAACAAAAGAATTTAAACAGTTTCTTATATCTCGTCAGAGTTCAGTGCAATTACACCAGAAATTGAAAGCAAGAAAACTGCATAGCTACACACGCATAATGAAGTCTAAACAAGGAAATCGGGCTTTAAAGAATACAGCTCAACACAAAGTACGACAAATGTAAAGCCAACGCTATTATATGAAGCAGAAAACCTGAGCACATCGCTTCTAAAATCTGGACTGAGAAGAAAGAGTGCCCCGTAGCTCTACTTTTACCCTATACAGTGCACTCAGGGATAGTTGAAGAAGTAAAATAAGAAAGGAAATAGTTATGAATAGAAAAGAAGAAGTCAAAGTACCCCCTTTTGTGGATGACAGATCCTATTCTTAAAAAAACTCCAAAGAGCCCACCATAAACTTTTAGAACTGTTGTGCATTTTCAGCCAAATAGCAGGCTACAAAATCAACACACAAAAAATCTGTAACCTTTTATATACCAACAGTATATATTTTTAGAGAAACCAATGAAGTGAAAAATCTCATAATAGCTTAAAGTTATCTAGGAATAAACCTAGCTAAAGTGGTGAAAGAGCTCTAGAATAAAATATTTCAAGACACTGAAGAAATTGAAGACACTAAGATGGAAAGTGTCCATAGATTAGTAAAATTACTATTGGAAAGATGGTTGTGTGGACAAGTGATCTACAGAGTCAGTACAGCCCCCATCTAAATCCCGACACGTTAGTCAGAACGGTAAAATCACGAGGCACAGAGTCTCAGTATCCAAGGCAGCCCTTGGCAAAAAGAGCAAGGCTGAGGGGATCATAGCCCGCCAGGTGTCACAACATGTTACACATGACAGCAGGTGTCACGCATATTACATATGGTGGGCAGCACGGTGCTGGCTCGGAAGCATGAGGATCACATGGCTGTCGCCACCTAGCTTAAAAATTAACATTTTCATGTGCGCCTTGCCTGCACATATGCCTGGTTCATGAGACCACAAGAAGAGGGCATCAGATTTCCCTGGAACTGAAGTTACAGCCATGTGGGTGCTGGGAGCTGGATCTGTGACCTCAGCAAGAGCAACAAGTGCTTTTAAGCACTCATCATCCCCAGGCAAAAGCCACTTGATTTTTGACAAATCAAGCGTTAAAAACATATAAGAGTGCTTCTTCAACAAATGGCACTGGGGGACTGCGTGAAAAATAATGGAATTACGTCCATATCTTTCACCTTGCATGAAATAAACTCAAAAAGGATCAGAGACTTTAATGCAAGATCTGAAACTTTGAGCCTACTAGGAAAAAAAAATATAGGAAAAATACTTTAAGACATGGGCATAAGCAAGGACTTTCTGAAAAGGAACAGAAAGGCTTCTCTACCACAGGGAAGCAGTCACCAGGGTGAAGAGAGTGCATGTAGCCCACTGCCAACTACATATCAGGCAGGAAGGTTAACACCTAAGATACATAAGAATTTTAAAAAGGACACACATGAAAAAAAAATCACCTGATCAACCAGTAAATAAACACAATTCTCAGAAAGGAAATACAAATGCCCAACAAATACCTGAAAAAATGACAAGTATCCTTCGCCTTCGCCAGAAAACGTGAATTAAAACTGCGTTTGAGATTCAGCATCACCCCAGTGGGAACAGTAAGCATTAAGAAACCAAGCACAAAGAGCTGCTGTGGCAGATGTCGGGGAAGAGGACCTGTACACGCTACTGGCAGAAACGCAAATGTGGACAACTGCTGTGGAAATCAGTATGAAGTTTTCGCCGGAAGCTGACCTTCTGACTCAGCATCACCTCTCTCGGCTGTACACCTGAAGGCTCTGTAAGAACACCACGAAAAAGCCGTGCGTATCTGTGTTCCCTGCAGCTGTGCTATTCACGGTAGCCAGGGAGTGGAGCCCGTCTAGACACCCACTAACGATGACTAAAGAAAATGTGGCCCATCGTTACAAACATACACGGTGGAACTTTACTCACAAAGTAAAATGAACTCAAGGCATTTGCAGGAAAACGGATGGAACTGGAAATTGTTTATGTTGGATGCAGTAAGCCAGACTCAGTAAGACACATACATGTTTTATCTCATACGCAGAACCTAGATTAAAAATTGTCTGTGCAAATAAAAAAATTATGCTAAGTAAAAGCCAGATACAAAATGCTGCATGTTGTATACCTTTGCTTACCTTCAGTATTTAGAAAGGGTGGATCCTTAGAGACAAATGCAGATTGGTAATTTTCAGGGCTTGGGGGATGAGCAAATGCTTGGTTAAAGCCATTTTCTCCAGCTGAAATAATTCCCAAATAGGGCTGAAAGATGAAGGCTTTCTTCTAAGCATGTCAGCAGCTTGGGAGCAAGTCCTGAATTCCTAAAGGAAGACCTGGATGGCAAATTATAACGTCCACAGAAATCCATCCCTTCTGCTCTGGAAATCCACTTCCTGTGTATATTCTGAAAGCAGATCCTCCAGGATTTCAATGGACTCTTCTTCCTAGGTGAAATCTAGAAGAAAGCTAGTGGGACTAACTATAGCTCCCACAATTGCTGCTGGTTTCAAGACAGCAGAGTCAATCTTCTCCCTCCTTTATTAGCTGTTTGAATTCCCCTAACCTTTACCTCACACGCATCTGATCATCTCACACACGTCTGATCTTGATGTCTAACTCCTTCTGGAACAAGGTAAACTTGTCTGTTATCACAATTAAACATGGATTCCTGAGCACCAAAGTAGTTCTCCTCCACATCTCCCATTTCCTCCATGCTCCTGCTGTGTAACAGCAACCTGGCTTGCTCTGAGAAACCAGCTTCATTGCCCTGACATCTAAGAAGACCACTACTTCCCCATGCCTGCAGGTACTTTGTAAAATAGAATTGCCTGGGCAGTGGCCATAGTTTATAGCTTAACGGATCTCTTCTTTCATCTCCTGATCAGAGTGTCCTCCATTTGGGGACTAAGACCTTTAAACCTACAGAATTCAGAGTCCTGGGATAGTAAAAAAATATCCAAATGATAAGATTGCCAGATGAAACACATGAAGCTCAAACTGAATCTCATGTAAACAAGATTTTAAAAAGTGTGTCTCAAATATTGGATAAGACAAATTCTTCATCTGAAGCTGAACCAGATTTACTCCTTTCTATTTGCTAATTAAACGACAGTCTCAGCAAGTGAGCCACTGGGAAGAATCACTTAAAATTCTAAGTGGCCAGTTTTGCTTTCATTCTCAGACTCATGTACTCTCTTAATTAGAATTAAAAAGGAAAGTGTACCTAGCAAGGTACTGTCTATGAGTTAGCACTCGGACCACCTTAGCAAGTTATTTCACATTTCATTATTCACTCGTGGCTTTTTGTTTTGTTTTTCTTTCTGAGACAGGGTTTCTCTGTCGTAATTCTTGTTGTCCTGGAACTCTGTAGACCAGGCTGGCCTCGAGCTCACAGAGATTCACATGCCTCTCCCTTCCAAGTGCTAAGATTAAAGGTGTGTGCCACCACCACCACCCAGTTTGTTTTGTTTTTTTAAGATAGAGTCTCACTGTAGCTCGTGGTCACCTGTAAGGTGCTTTACAGCTGAGAATGACCTTGAACTTGTGATCATCTTGCCTCAACTTCCCAAGTGCTGATATTGTAGACATGGTGCCCACTTCTGCACCTTCTTCACTGTAAAGTGGGTCTGATTAAATGTTACATGCTACTGTGAGCTACTGGATCACACCCTGCAAGTTTCTGAGTAACAGTGCTGATTGAGTCCGTGTAGGAAGTAAAGGAAATTCCATTCTTAGAATATTTGCATGTGTCAAAATAAATTATCAATACTTTGAAGGGAAAAGATTCTCAAGTAATCAACCTTATGTCAAGTTACCAGCTGTGTCCTCAAGAGACAAGCGTGTCTTGAGAGGTTCAGCAATGATCATTATTGCTCTCAGATCAGACAGTAGACAGAGTTCATAGCTAAATCAACCCTTGCACGCGGGAATTCACGCTGTCCAGCTCTTGCAAGGATCTGTTGTAGTCACCACAATCACTACTTCATTAATTCACCTACGATGCCATTCATGCGGCATCTAACGGCAGAAGGTACATGTTGTTAGCTGCCCGTCTTTTGTGTAGCTAGCTGTTCGATGGCTGTCCTCTGGTAGATGGTTGCTAATGGGCATTACCTTCAGACTTTGCGCCCATTCCACAGTGTCCCATCCACACATACGTCTCCACCCCCAGACCTCCTTGGCTTTTGTCTTCTAATATTTTTTCCTTCAAGATTTCCTGATTGGCTGGCCAAAATATTTACCACTACTCACAAGTTTCTATACAGTGGAACCTCACTGAATTCACAATAGTGTTTACCGCTGGGACAAAAATGGTAAATGTCAGATGCTAGAGATAAAGGAAACTTGGATGTTATATAGTTTGATTTGTTTTTATTTTAAAAGAGAGACTCATAAGAATGGCAAAATGGAAACAATATAGTATGTCCTCTTAGGACTTTATCATACAGGAAGACTCAGTCCCCTCCCGCCATGGTTACTGTTATCGGAGCACCCAGGCATAGTGGGAAAAGTGCCCACATAGAAGACTGTCCTTTGCAGCAGTGGGAGGATGGCTCAGTCAGTAAAATATTTGCCTCACAAGCACGAGAATCTGAGTTCAATCTTCAAAACCCAGTAAAAACGCTGGGCATAGTGGTGTACATTTGTGATCCCAGCACTGGGGAGGCAGCAACAGATGGCTGCCTTGGGCTTGCTGGCCAGCCAGCCCAGCCTAATTTGTGAGTTCTAAGCCAATGAGAGGCTTTGTCTCAAAGGAGGCAGATGATGTTCCTGAATGGCATTCGATGTTGCCATCTGACCTCTACACGTGCATGCACAAGCATACTTGAGCATATGTACACAATCATGCAACACACACACACAAATTTAAAGAACCCTAACTTTGGGTCAAACGTGTAACTTTTCATAAATTAATCTGGACTTTCAAGTATGACATATTTTGTCTAGAAAATACAGTTTCCAAGGTTCTGTCAAACAATTT
The DNA here is from genome assembly GCA_026225945.1 of Cricetomys ansorgei. NCBI lineage: Eukaryota > Metazoa > Chordata > Mammalia > Rodentia > Nesomyidae > Cricetomys > Cricetomys ansorgei. The sequence goes on along the minus strand of JAMJFZ010001562.1, from coordinate 196,648 downwards.
GATTTGTTTCCCTTCTCTCTCTCTCTCTCTCTCTCTCTCTCTCTCTCTTTCTCTCCTCATCCCTGTGAAAAGAAAGTTTTTTTACAACATGAAGTAGCCTAAAATACATTATTTTAAATGTGTCTAAGTCAGACACACAAAGAAAGATATCATATGATCTCACTTAATGTGAAATATAAAAAATAAATATTCTAATACAGAGAGATGGAGAACAAGACAGTAGTTATTGGGAATGGCACATGCAGATATGGGGAGAGGATTCAAAGTAGTAGATATGATAGATTAAGGTGGGTATAAAGCTAGAGTGCAAAACAAGAGGTAAATAATAAAATTATACTACAGGGGCTGGAGAGATGGCTCAGTGGTTTAGAACACTTGTTGCTCTTGCAGAGGACCAGTTTCAATTCCTAGAATCTACAAGATGGCTCACAACTATCCTAACCCTGGGATTGACAGACCTCCGCAGGCACCAAGCACACATGTAGCACATGTGTAGTACATATACATACATACATATACAGGCAGACCGTTCATAGACATAAAATTAAATTTAAAAAAGATGCCCTTAAAAATGAACTGATAACTCTAATAACAAGATGCATGCTGAGTGGATGTGAGCTACTCCTGCCACAAAAGAGGTAATTATGTAAGGGTGTGCTACGTGCTTAGCCTGCTCACTGTCTGCGTGTCCCGTAACATTAGGTGCTATACCGATAATATATACAAAGAGAAACAGCAACTTTTTGTGGAATAGTGGGCGTGCGTATCAGTCAGTTTTGTTTAATCACCATGCATAGGTGAAAACCTTATATGCTATAAGCACATAAACATTTTTTGTCCTCCAAGCCTTAATAAAGCTGGAAAAATTATCAGAAGACAGAAAGGAGAGAACTTTTTGGTGAGAGAAATGACTCAATGTATGGGAACCAAATAAGGCTAACATCCGACCTCTCACTAGAATAGAGGAAGGCCAGGGGGTAAGGGAGTGGAAACAGCTCCAGGGGCAAACAAACACTGTCCACCAAAGTTAGATTAAAAACAACAACAACGAAACCCCACACAAATACCAGGCCCACGCTTCTTCAATGCGTTTCAGCGCATTAGGCACTGCAGACAAAAATGCAGCTTAAGAACTGGCATCGCATGCATTCATGGCAGCTTTCAGTCAGCCGGTGTTGGAGAGATAGCCCCCCAGCACAAGCTCTGTGATGGTTCCAGAGAAACCTTATTTGAAGACTCCAAAGAAACTGACATTCAGTAAATTCTAAAGGCAACATGGGCACCGCATTCCACCAAGCCGACCGGCCAACCCCAAAGAAAAATGCCAGTCCAGCAGGATTCTTAAGGAAGCATTTGAAGGACACGTGAGATTGAAACACAGGGAAGAGAAGGGCGGAAGGAGGAAGAGCGGTGACATCATAGAGTTTGTAACAACGGAGTAAAAGAAGCCAAAAGGGGGGGGGGAGGTGGTTCTTACCATATCTGTTTGCTCAAAAAGAAGGGGAAGGAAATTCAGGCTTATGAGCAGAGTCATATTAAACTGGAGACCACATAGTAAAGGATGCATTCAAAGAAAATAGGGATGGATGTAAAGGTTCCTAACAAGCTAGTCTCACATACATACCTACTCAAGCATTTCACAAGTGGCGTGATAATGACCCTGGGGAGACAAGCATCTTAAGAACTTTTCCCACCACAGGCAACCAAGGAAAGCTGAGAGGGAGAAACAGTTCTTTCTCCCCAGGGAAGAGCACACCGAGTGGTTGTTCAGTATCAAACGCCCAGCCCTGAACACACACAGCAAGTGACTCTTCACTGACTGAGGTTACATTTAGGAATACATATGTCAACAAATGAATGGAAAGGGTTTAAAGGAGAGCAAGGCGGAACATATGGCAGTGCCCAGAGGGAGAAAGGGAACGGTGAAATGATATAATTATATGATAATCCCAAAAATGAAAACAGCGTTTTAAGAGAAGAAAATTCCACCCCAAATAGCACAGGGAACAGCCAATAAACAGAAGAGAAATGCTCTCTGGCTTACAGAAAATAAAAGCGGCGGCGTCTAGGAGGGTGTTGGATAGAAGCTCAAGTTGCTTCACACTTGAGAACCTCAAGTGAGGAAACTATGGCTGTGTATAAATTTAGGTTTCATCAGTATTGGTACCAGGGGCACACTGACAAGATGAAAGACTAGCATTTATCCTGGTTAATTATCTGACTGATAGACCAGTCTCTCCAAGCTCAGTAAGAGTCATCTTTCCGTACGGTCATGAAGTATATGTATATTTATTCTTCTCTTGTATGACACATCAGATCTTTTAAAATCAGATTGTTTCCAGACTGAAGACAGTTGGTACCTGGTAGACCCATTGTTGTCAAAAGAGGGTTGCAATCTGCCACACAGCCATGATGTGGCCTATGAGCAGAGTCATGCTAAAACCAGTGACCGTGGACTTCAAAGCTGTTTGTATAAGAAGGAAATGAAGAAAAGAGATGGAAATAAAGGTTCATCCTAGCACACTGCTAAGGATATTTTTCTTCAGCACTGTTAGGGGTTGGAAATGAAGTGTTCCCCAAAAGGCTTGTATATTCAAGGTGCAGTCCTCAGCTAGCTATTCCAATCGTTGACAGGTGGAAAGGTCTTAAGAACTCTGATCTGACCAATGGATTGGTCCATTAATCCACTCATGGCTGAACGGACTGTCGCCAGGTAACAGGAACTGCGGAAGAGAGTTGCTGAGGGATGCATCTGAAGGGCGTATCTTGTTCCTGAGCGTGCCCTTGTCGCCTCATCCTGGCTGCCATGAGATGGGCAGTCTCATATCGTCGTGATATTCTGACCCTCAGACCCAAAGAGACGAAGCCAGTCAACTCTGGACCTCTGACACTGTACACCAAAGTGCATAGTTTCTCTTTATTTCTCTCGGGCACTTTGTCACGACAATGGAAAAAATGGTTAACACATGCTGTGCTTGCTTTGTGTGACTGCCACAACCAATTACTACACGTTTGGTGACTTGAGAAAAATTTATTTTCTCACAGTTCTGAAGGACAGAAGTTCAAAATCAGTCTTACTGGGTTGAAATCAAGTTAAGAGGGCCATGCTTCCTCGGGAAGCTGGGGAGGATGGATGTGGGGGACCATTCTTGTGCCAATCAGCTTCTAGTGAATACACGTGTTCCTTGACTTGATGTAGGAGTTCTCCAAATGCCTCTGCTTCCTCTTTACCTGCCCTTCTGAGTGTCTGTCCCCATCTGACTCTCTCTTAGAAGGATGTTATGGTGGCATTTAGGGTCCACCTTGGTAACCCTCTGATATCTCCCCACTTTTAGGTCCTTAATCACATCTTCGAAGTCTTTGCCATATAAGATTAATATTTACAGGATCCAGAGATTAGAGCCTGTTACCTTTAGGGAGCACTAGTCAGTCCACTATAGCACATTTAAACTCAAATCGTTGTTTCTTAGCATCCATAGAAGATGGGTTCCGGGACCCTCACGACAATGCTAGAATCCTCAAATACCCAAATCTCTTAGACAGACCTCTCTGGTATTTACACATAACCTATGCACATCTTGCTATGTACTTATAACACTCAATACAATGTAAATGTCATCTTGTTATGTGCACCGCTTAGGAGAAATATACATATTCCATAAGACACATTTTGTAGAATATTTTTAATGTGCAGTTGGCTATATATGCAAGTGTGACATGTACATATGAATGGAGGACTAATATTCATATTCTAGGTGTAAATGTGCTACCTTTAATAAAAACTAAAAGGTGTTATAACTTGTCCTTCTTCCCTGTTATAAACTTGTGGAGAGGGAGAGACTCTGAGACCAGTAGAGTTCAGGGCTCAGCCATCCCAATTGGTGTCAGTCTTCCAGCCATTTCCCATAAGGCACCAGACAAACGAATGTGCCATGTTGGAGATGACAAACGTCAGGATGGCATGGCTTCAGTTGATATTGCGTGGAACAGAACTCCCCAGGCAAGCATAGAATCAAGTCTTGAGAGTAAAAATGTTTTCAGACATTAAGTTCTGGGATAGTTGCTAGGTAAGTATTTAGAAATGGGTACCAAGAGATGGATTGCTGATATAACAAAAACCCCAAACATGTGGAATTTGTTTGGGGGCTACATCTCAGTAAAAATAATTAAAGTACCCCCGAGAAAACAATTAGATGACACGGGAAAGGCACGAAGGTAATTTTTACCTGAAACTAAAAGTTGTGACCAGCTTTTCGCAATGACAGGAAGTCTGGCAAGGCTGCTTTCCCTGTTCACGTGGAAAGCAGAACTTGGGTATTTGGCTAGGGACTCTAGGTTTCATGCTGAGAGTGTCAGCTTCCTTGCGCTGCGTGTTACAAACTGCTTCAAATGGCGTTAACTAGAAGAGGGACTGTTGCTTCTTGAAGCAACATCCACAGGAATCGGTCCTGAGCCATAACTTGCTGGTGTTGGAGAGTAAAACAGTTCTTTATCCCCACTTCTAGGCGACGAGTCTCAAAGTTAGACGTGATCTCACTGCCAAGATAAACTAGAGAGCACTGCCAGTAAAATATGATTTCAAGGCCAAGAGAACAAGGTTTTAATATGATTTAAAACCTCAAAAAGATTTCATCAGGTGCCTAACAGACCATTTCTGACAGATATTATCCAGAGGATCCTCGGTGGCAACCTAAGCCCTGTCTGCTAGACAAACGCACCCGAATTTCTTGAGGCTACTGTGCCCAGCAACCAAACACTCAGCCCGAGGACATGCAGGCCCGGCTTTAAATATATGAAGGTGTGGTCGTTTGACTAACTGAAGTAGTTTGTTACGTTAGGTGCCTACACTTTAAATGAATTATAGTGTCTCAGACTGAAACGGTTTAAAGTGGATAGAGGTACTTACACCGACTTCCTCCAGAGACAGGCACTGGGTGCAGACACTAAACTAAAAAGTTATCTATGAAAAAGAAAGATTAAAAGCGTACAGCCAAGACCTAAGGGCACAATCAAGAACTTGAGAGATATTAATCTGCTGGCTGCTCTGTGTGTCACGTTTCACTCTATGTTTGGGACACGAAGGGTCTTCCAGCTTGCGGAACATACAAATTCTGACTCTGACTCACTCCTGTGTGTGGTGGACAGATAACTGAGAGCAGCCATACTTGAGGAACCTGTCACCTGTCCCTGGTTTAGATGTCAAAATTCTCTATTTCAAGCCCGAGTCTGTTAGAGTAATAGGCTGAGACTAAGGATCTGGGAAGAGAAGGGAGAATATTTTACATGTAAAGGGGATGTTCATTGCTAGGAAGTTCATCTACGGTAGCTTATACTCTAATACGGTCTCCAGTGACAATGCTTCCCAAGATTCAGTCAGCCTGGGATGCAGTGGAAGTGAATCTGGACTAAGTTTAAGTCAAAATCTTATAAAGTCCTATGGCTTCTGCTTCTGTGTTTTAGAACGCCTGGGCTGCCACATGAGAAGTTTGGCTGCCTTGTCAAAAGGCTACAGAGAGATCATGTGAATAAAGCCTCATGGAGAGTGTGAGGGATAATCCTGACATTACAGGAAGGAGGGACAGGAAGAGCAGAGCAAGCCAGGGAGAGGACAACAGAATGAGAGACTACCACAGTGGGGGATTGCTCACCCTGAGCATTTCCCAGGAAAGTGTCAGCCAATCTAGTGTCTGAATGATTAGGAGTCCATGTAACACCCAAGACGTTGGGAGGCAGAACTGCCCAGCTGCGCCCAGCCAACTCGGAATACGGAGGGATGAGGGGATGGTTGTTTCCAGCCACTGATGTTGGCAGTGGTTTGGTGCTCAGCTGGAATTGACTCACTTATCACAGGCAAGCTGAATGTTCTAGAAGTCAGCCTGAATATCCTACAGAAATTAAAAAGCAAACTATAAAGCATGGGAGACTACAGGCTTTTAAGTGGTTGGTATCCTGAAGGTAAAAAGGACTCATTTTGAAATCTAAGAAAAAAAAATGAAGTCATCAAAAGAGAAATTTAGACAAAGGGCATGGCCTTTACTCACAGTAGAAGAATGAAAATGACCAGGAAGCACAACAATTTTCATCATTACTTGAAGGACATATAATACTTGAGTGCTTTTGATGAAAAAGTAAAATAGTATCAGAGCGTATTCTACGTCTTAGAAATTTCTGAGTAAATTCAAGTATAATACTTAAGGTGCTGTGTCATAAAAGGCATAGTGGCGTGTGTGTGTGTGTGTGTGCTCTACATACACTCAAAAATCCCAGTTAGATTGCCTGCTCCTTTTCTGACTTCCTTTATCCTGGTCTCCCCAGCCCCACTGCTCACCAGGACTTCCACCTCCTCCCTGCCTCTTTGGGACTCAATCCCAGACTGCTCCTCATCAGGGACTCTCCAGCCAACACCACAGGTGACCCAGGGATCTAGTTGCCTGACTGGACCCTCCAGTTGCCCTATTTGACCCTAAGGCCCAGGAGCAATCCCCACTGCCAGGGAAAACTTGTCTCAAGCTCCCTGACTACTCTGCTGGAGGAGCATGGCTATGAAAGATAAATGGAAATCTCGGGACAGAGGCTAAAGCTCCGAATACTAGATAAACTGGAAACTGAGATCCCAAACCTGCTGTGAAGTTGTCCCTCTTGAACACAGCAAATACTTCTGCTTAAAGAGGAAAGGGGACTTGGAAATACGGAAAACCCAACCAACAAACTCCAGAAATGCAAATCCAAACACAGAAATAAAAACACAGAAACCAATAGTAGTATATCTCTTCAAAAACTACAAATCCCATAGTAATGGCCCCTAGTGACAACTACATAAATTAAAGAAGATGATCTGAACTATGATCGAATAACTAAGAGGAGATGGATGAAATAAAGTAATCAATCCAAGTCATGAAAGTAGAAAACCCAAACTGAAAAGATGCTGGCAATGGAAAAACCTCAGTTAAAGCCTCACCAAGAGCGTAGATCGTGTTGAAAACAAGGGATCAAGTATAGAAGAATACAGTCAATGAGAAATTTAAAACAAAGACGAATGGAACAGGTGAGAGCTTGGGACACCATTGTAGAGGAATATTTAATCGTTTAATCCAGCAACATGGCTGCTGGGGGTAAGGGTCACATTCAAGGCCTGTGTGATCTGGCTAGAATGCCTTTAAGTAACCTAACTCAGAAGGCAATGGTTAATCACAGTTCTTGGGGTGTAAAAGGAAGCAATCAGCTCAGAAGTAGGTCACGGTTCTCAGTTCAAGGCTCTCAGAGGTCCATGGTTCTCAGTTCAGAGTTTACAGTCAGTTCAGAGTTAAGCAATAGAGATTGAAATAATGGAAGAAGATTGAGTCAGAACATGCTGTTCAACTGAGAAGTGGAAAATCAGGGGCAGAATGAAGTACACAAGCCTTTAATCCCAAAGTCTGAGAGTGAATCAGGGTGAAGAGCAGGCAAAGTGATGAATCAGAGGAAGAGTTAGCAGAGTGAGTCAGAGTGAAGACATGCCCAACTCTCACAATACAAAGGCAGTTTCTCAGCTCAGAGAATCAGTTTGAAGCCAAGCAGAGCAGTTCAGTCAGAGAAGTTGCAGGATTCAGCCAGTGTCAGAAGAGTTCAGTCAGAAACAATCAGCCTGCTCAGAAGGTCAGTTTAAACCAGTTAGCTTGAAGAAGAGTTTGATCTAGAACAGTGAGTGAGTTGAATCATCCAACCAGAAGAGTCAGCTGAGTTCAGTACAGCTCTGAGTTCAGAAAGAGCTAATCAAAGTGAGTCAGTCAGCAGTAAGCTTCCAAGGTTGAAACATTCTAGGTTTAGGCTTGAAGATTAGATTGTACAGAGGCTAAAACCCTCTAGGTTGGAGGATTGAATTAGCAAAGAATAAACTGTCTTTTGCGCTAAATTTACATCTACACACCATGAAAAGAACTATGGGTGGAGTCTACTATAGCAAAGGAATAGACAATATCTTTAATAAAATCATGAAATGTAGTGAAAGAGAAGCCCATCCAGATATAAGAGACATAGAGAATGCTAAATAAATGAGACCAGAAAATGAAAATCTCCATGATTTGTCATAAAACATAAAACCCCCAATAAAACATAAAAAACCCCACAGAATAAAGAAAAGGTATATTGAAGTCTGCAAGAGAGAAAGGTCAAGATACTTATATAAGTAGGCACATTAGAGTGATTATTCGGCAGAAGCTTTTAAAGCCAGAAAGGCCTGGAAAGATTTCAAGTCTCAAAAGACCAGCACTGTCAACCCCAACTATTATACTCAGCAAAACTATCTATTAAAACTAAAGTTGAAATAAAAACTTTCAGTGCTAAGAAACAGAATAAAGGAATTTACAACTGCAACGTCAGCTCACCAGAGAATGCTACATAGAATGAAGAACCTTCAATATGAGGAGAGGGATAAACACACCAAAGAGGTCACAGTGAGAACAAACAATGCCAGGACAGGGAATTGAAACAGATCTGAGAAAATATCACAAAATCAATAAAGTGGCAGGAAATAATATACCTTTTTTTCAATAAGAACTCTGAATATTAATGGGCCCAGTTCTTCAATGAAGACACAGACTAGTAGACTGGATTAGAAAAGGGATCAATGGGGACTGGAGAGATGGCTCAGCAGGTAAGAGCACTGTTGTTCTTGCAGAGGACCAAGGTTCTATCTCCAGCACCTACCTACACACAGTGGCTCACAACTATGTAACTCTGCTTCCAGGGGGAACTGGCACCCTTTTCTGGACTCTGCAGGCATGAAGCATGCACGGATGGAGAAAGGCATTTCATGCACATGAAAGTAAATAATCAGGTATAGCCATTCTAATATCTGACAAAAAGACTTTAAACCATAGCTAGTCCAGAAGAGCTAAGAAAGGAAATTTTATATTCATTAAAGGAAAAACCAACCAACAGGACTTTACAATCCTAAACATACACACCAAACACAGGGGCATCCAATTTCATAAAAGAAACACTTTTAGATCTAAAACTACAGGTCAGCACAGTGGCAGTGGGTGACTTCAGTACCCCACTCTCACCAAAAGATAAGTCATCAGAAAATAAACTAAACAGAGAAACTCGAGTTAAATGACACCATAAATTAGATGGACCTAACATAGCTGCAGAGCATTCTACCCAAAGACTAAAGAATACACATTCTTTTTAGCAATCCACAAAACTTTCTCCAAATTAACCGCATAATTAGGAAACAAAGCAAATCTCGACAAATATAGAAAAATTAAAAATAACATCCTGCAATCGTTTTTACTTCAAAGGAAGAAATCTAGACGTCTTCAGCAGTACAAACTACAGAAAGTGCACAAACTCATAAAACTAAACACCACCCTGTGAAGTGCTAATTTGGTCAAGAAAGAAATCAAGAAGAAAATGTAAAATTCTTAGAATTGAGTGTGAATGAAAACACAACATACCCAAATCCATGAGGCTTGTTGAAGCCAGTTGTAAAAGGAAAAGTATATGACATTAAGTGCCTATGTCGATAATTTTGAGAGAATTCAAATGAAGAACTTAACTATGCGCCCTACAGCCTTGGGGGGAAGGGGAAGCAACAACTCCCCAAAGTAGACAGGAAGAGAAAATCAAAACCAGGGCTGAAATTAATGAAATAGAAGCAAACAAAAAATACAACACAAAAACTGATGAAATTAATTGATTCCTTAAAAGGATTAACAAGATTGACAAACCATTAGCTAAACTAAATGAAGAAAGAGGGTACCCAAACAAGGAAAATTGTTGAGTAAGAAAGTGAAACATTACAAGAGATGCCAAAGAAATTCAGAGAATCAGAAGGACAAATTTTAAAAATTTTAAAAATATATTTCACCGAACTGAAAAATCTAAAAGAAATGGATATATATATACATATATATAATATTTCAGCAAACTGAAAAATCTAAAAGAAATGGAGATATATATATATATATATAAAGATGAAATGAATAATTTATAATAGACCAGAACATCTAATGAAGATAGGAACAGTAATTGAAATAACTGAATAACTAACATCAAAAGTCCCCAAATTATTCTATGAAACAGAAAGTGAAGGAACATTTTCTAATTCTTTTTAAGAAGCCATATTACCACGATACCAAAAACAGACAAAGACCCAACAAAAAAGAAAATTGTAGGCCAATGTTTGACAAAGATGGGTGCAAAAATTTCTCAATTAAAAAAACCTGCAAACGAAATTAAGCACATCACATCACACATCAAACACATCCAAAAAGATTATCTGCCATGATTAAGTCAGCTTCCTCCCAGAGGAGCAGGCTTTGGTTCAGTATGTGTACTGTAGTAGTAGGTTTGTGTTCAGTATTCTACGGAGAGAATTCATCCATGCTTACTGCTTCCCTGTTCACAGTACCCAGGGAATGTAAACAGCCTAAATGTCTGCTGGCTGATGGGTAGATAATAGGACGGTGGCACATTTACGCAATAGAATATTATTTAGCTCTTAAGAAAAACAAAAATCATGAGATTCATAGACAAACAGATGGATCTGGAAACAATTCTTCTGAGCGAGGTAGCACAGACCAGCAAGACAAAAGGCTGCAGTTCCCCCTCTCATTTGTGGATATTTGCTTTGAAGCTTCAGACATCTATGCTCCATTTCGAATGCCCACAGAGGTCAGGAAATTAGTGAGGGGCGGGGGGAAGCATATTTCATGGGAAGGGAGGAAGAAATGAAGCTGTATACAGGGTTAAAGGGAGTAATGAAGCAAGGAGGGTTAATGGGGTAGGTGATGGGAGGGGTAACTAGCACTAAAGACCTTCCTAAAAAGTCTGATGGAGGCCTACTGCTGTAGAAGCTCCCTAAAAACAGACACACACACATATATAAAAGGAGTTTAAATGGAGTTACCCTGTAACAAGGAACAATGCCCCTATCAGATACCACAGGCTAGCAAATAAAAAGCCCAGTGTCGGGAATGGATTACCTCTTACGGAGTTGTTAGCGAGGACCTTTAGATTCCTAAGCATTTCAGGCTTTTACCAATGTTATTGGTTACCCTAAAAAACTTGATGGTAAGCTCCTATTGTTAAAGAAACCACACACTTGAGTCCTAGAACACGGGGAGATCCAGTTGGTACTCACCTGTAAGCTGCGTCCCTATCAGCTTTCACAGTGTTAGAAAGTGCTATGCACATGATTGGAGGAGTCAAGCAGTCATCAGTATCACCCAGCTGTGACCCCTGTGTGCTACAGTAACCACAGCCTGGCAAGACATGCCTGCCGGCACAACACAGGCGTGAATGTTGTAGGAGTAATCACCTACTTTCTGATTAAAAACTTGATCCACAAATTGAAACTCATACCTGGTGCTGATACTGGGACCAAGAACACCTAGAGAGGTCATAGGACCTAAGGGAGAACCTAATACTAATACCCTGCTAAGTGGACATAGTATTAAACCACCTCTTGACGGCCTATTGTTCCACCCATGAATTACTACATCTTTCAGCTTTCATCAGAGAAGGTTCTTTTTGTAGAATATGGCGATTAATGCAGCCACCTACAACCGGTCAAGGCGAAAAGAATAGGAGGCGGTGGAATGTTCATTCCTAAATGAGAGATTTCTATTACATCCCCTTCTCCCAAGGCTCAAGGATCACTGAGGAAGAGAGGAAGGGAAGTTGTTGAGAGTCAGAGGCAGTGGGTGAATAAAGGAAATAGTGTTTTTAGGACACAACAAGGAAGTTGAACATATGAACTCACAGAAGCTGTGACATCATGCACAAGTCCTATGCAAGATCAAACCAGGTAAGAGCCCAGCATAGAACGGGCAGACAGGCATGGCGCCCACCCTAACTGCGGAGGCATTGGTATCTGACAGCTGCCAAGAGAGGGCGAGGTGACTCACGTTTCCTTTAAATCCCTGGAAGGTTGGCCGTGTTCCAGGGGGAAGACAAACAGCCAAGAGTATACTGGCATTGTAAGTTATATTTGATGGGTTTTAAAAAAGAATTAAAGTTTTGGGTGGGTAGGAAAGGGGGCTTGGTTCTGGGAGGAGCTAGAGGAGGGGTGAATATGATCAAACTTGATTCAAGTATGGAAAATAAAGGATATGTGTGTGTGAGTGTATACATATATATATAAAAGATTGAAAGAATTAAAATCGCTAACATGGTAACAGAATTATAACTACTTTTATTTAGCTTCTGTTTCCATCTTCCAAACTTTTTCATGCGGGCGTACTGCCTCCACACCAAGTAAAGGATGGTATTCACAGCGCACTGCTTTAGCTATTGACTTAATGGAATTAAGAATCTGTTCCTGCCAGAGTTATTTTTTTAAAGATATATTTATTTTTTATGTGCTTTTGCCTGCATGTATGTCTGTATGAGGGTGTCAGATCCCCTGGAACCGGAGTTACAGACAGATGTGAGCTGCCATGCAAGTGCCGGAAATTGAACCCGGGTCCTCTGGAAGAGCAGATAGTGTTCTTAACCACTGAGCCATCTCTCTGCCTCCCCACCACACCCCAGAGTTATTTAATACAATTACATCTTTTGAAATTTCAGAGGGAGTTTAGTGATGGCTTTGTTTCCATCGCTACGAGGAAATGAGAGAGACACGGGATGTCAAAAGCCAGTGGGAGGTGCCTAACTCTTCCATGCCTACATTGCCTTTTTAAACAGCTGCCAGCAGCAGCGATTCAAATAGCACCGAGAGACTGGGGTAAGGAAGGTGCATTCGGAGAAAGGCTTTCCTCGTGTACCTGACATTTCCATTCAGAGCTTGAAACGAGGGGACACACATGCTATGTTTTCTAGCACAACAGTTATTTTTTAAAGAATTCTACTAAAATAATTTCTCAGGCTTTTACATTTCCTTTGAACTTATATTCATAATTGTTATTACATTTTCAGCAAAATCACACACTAACCCAGGGAGTTGATTCGTATTATGGACAGTTTGCTTTTCTTTCAAAAGATTTTCCCCCTTAATTGATCAGTACACACAGAGTAGGAATACTTAATATATTTAGACACATTTCTACTTAGAGACATTTGAATAATTTTGAATTTATTGGTATTTAATTGATTTAATTATTTAATTGAAATAATTATTTGGGCGTGCCTGTCTTAAGGGTTTGCTGAGGGGAGACACATTTAGTTCAACTCCTCTTGGATCTTGCCTCGGAAAGCCACCTTTTCATTTCAGATCTTGGGAACCCAAACCAGCCCTCCTCCCTTCAGTGGCTAAAATATCCGCTTTGATACCTCATTCTGCTGGAGAGAAATCTACATTCCTTCTTACTCCCTTGGGATTTACGGGTAAACGTCTCAACTTTACCTCTTGTAGAGATGAGGACGGTTTTAAAATGCTTGAAGTTTTGGGGATTAAGTGTTCTTCCATTGGAAACACTTTATTTTTCCTCTCTTCCCATAGCCTGTCTTCTGGTTCGGGAAGTCTTTGTGAACGTGGCATTTCGTCCTCTTCTATTATTTGCAGACTGTGGATGGGGGGCAGTGACTCGTCTATCGGTGTTGATTCACCACTTATATAAAGAGCAGGGTCTGGGTACTCTTGGTTAAACGGTTTCAAAGCTGGGATTACATGGCCTTCGTTACCACCGTAAATCTCCTCAAAATTCTCCAACTAAAAAAAAAAAGAACAATAAGATAAATTTAATTAATCAATATTCACTAATGAGTATTTAAAGTTAGTCAGTAAGATCCATTGTACGGTTGTCCTTCACATACTACCACTGATACTTTTAAGTTATTACATTCTTCAATAAGACACTGAGAAATCTTATGTGATGAAGCAGTAGTTTATGAAGCAGTGGTTTGCATATGTCTGGATTGCATAAACTGGAGACATCTTGAAGAAATCAGGGGTCTAATGTTTTACTGTCATTCTATAACCAATGCCATGAGACAGGGAAAACTTTGGCACCAGAATAACACAAAGGACAATATCACAACTATATCATAAAGTAAAGGAAACTAATATCAAAATAATACAAAGAGAGGGGAAATGAAGGCTAGCTTCTTAAGCTAAATAAATTCAATGTTATACAAAAGTCTCCATCTTGCTTCGCCCACTCCTTTCCTTGACTTGGGGAAAATAGTACATACTGACTCTTCAACTGAGATTTGGGCGTCAAAAGTAGCATTGATAAGCAGAGACAAAGCTTTTATTCTTCACTGATTTACATGAGAATTTATTCCTTAATAGAACAAATAATTATATTAAGTTAGTTCCACTTTTCACTGACTTCTATTATGAGATGTATACGTGTTATTCCATGGACAACATCCTGGTGAAAGTGAAAATGTGATCAGGTCTCCGACATCTGCTTCTCAGATCTTATACAGAACTTCAAAGTCCACCCCCCTTTCTTCCTTCACACCTTTAACTCTCCCCTTCCTTGATATACACTTTAAATTGGCACCTTGTGCTTAAGTCTGTTTCCATAGTGTAATTTAACTTAAAAGAAGAGCGTAGCTATTGTTATAGCAAAAATAACTGAGTGACTTTTGGGATGCCTTTTTAATTTTCACTTGTAACTATTCTTCTATTTTCAAATATCCCATTCCTTCATAGAATAATGACTACTAGAAATTTCCTTGGGCCTAAAGAGATGGTTCAGTGGTTAGGAGCATTGGCTGGTTTTTCAGGGAACCCAGGTTCGATTCCCAGCACCCACATGGTGGCTCACAACACCAGTTCTAGAAGAGAGTCAATGCCTTCTTCTGACCTCTGTGGAAACCAGACATGGATGTGGTGCCAATGCAAGCAAAACACAAAATAAAATAAATCTTTAAAAAAGAATTCTCTTACCTCATTTGGAAAAACTTCAGATCTTATAGGAGGGGTAACTGTTTGAAAAAAACGAGTACTTCGTTTTATTGAAATAATATTGCATTACTTACATGCACATACAGTGATAAACTATGCTTATAATTTTTCTCCCTCCAAATGAAGGGTAACTTGAAGCAACTATTCAAATGTAAACGTTGCCCTTATGAAACAGGCTGGCAAGTCTCTGGGAAGCTGAGGGAAACAGATGAGAAATAAGAAGATGGAATGGAACATGTACAAGTTGGGGTGTAACCTTTACACTGTCTCTGAACCCTGGGCCATTTTACATTCCACTAGCAATGTACAAAATTCCATTTCCCAGGTCCTAGCAAGCACTTGCCATCTTTTCACTTTTTGATAACAACTGTCTGATCAGGTTTTAGATGTTATTTTATTATGAGTTTGATTTACATTGA
Organism: Cricetomys ansorgei; assembly: GCA_026225945.1. Lineage (NCBI taxonomy): Eukaryota > Metazoa > Chordata > Mammalia > Rodentia > Nesomyidae > Cricetomys > Cricetomys ansorgei. The sequence continues at coordinate 181,390 of JAMJFZ010001562.1, read as the reverse complement.
AATGATGTTGCTTTCTCTTTGTAGAGATTTACGTGCAAGTCCCTAAGCCATTCTTAATCAGGTTATGTTAACTGATTTGCTATTGTAGTTAGTGAGTTGAAAAATTCTTTATATAATTTGGATATATATATATATATATATATATATATATATATATATTATATATATATATAATATAATATATATATATAGAAATTATATATAATAATATATATATAATTATATATAATAATTTCTTTATATAGTTTGGTAGCCACTTACCAGCTACACGGTTTGAAGATATTGTGTCCCATCTGTACACTGCCTCTTTATTGTTTACTGTCAGACGCTCATATAGTCTGTGTGGTGGTTTGAATAAGAATGGCTCCCATAGGCTCATAGATTTGAATGCTTAGTCACCAAGGAGTGCCACTACTAGGAGGTGTGGCCTTGATGGAGTAGGCATGTCCCTGATGGAGGAAGTGTGTCATTGGGGTTGGATTTGGGGGTTTCAAACGCTCAAGCCAGGCCCAATGTTTGGCTCTTCCTGCTGCCTGCAGATCCAGATGTAGACCTCTCAGCTACTCTCCAGCGCCATGCCTGCCAGCATAGCACCATGCTCCCTGCCACCATGACAATGGACTAACCCTCTGAAACTGTAAGCCAGCCCCAATTAAATGCTTTCCTTTTCTAAGAGTTGCCATGGTCATGGTGTCTCTTCACAGCAACAGGACACTGACTATGGCAGTCTGTTTTTGCTTTGGGTACTTGTGCTTTTGGTGTCTCATTAAAGGAATTACTGCTCATACCAATGTCATCAAATTGTTCTTGTATACCACATGCAAATCTTACAGGTTAAGAATAGAATTTTGCCATCTTCCTCTATGAATCGGGTGGCATGTATCTCTTTTTCTTGACTAATTGTTCTATTAAGACTTCTAGCACTGTGCTCGGTACAAGTGTCAGGGGAGGGTGTTCTAAGTTTAGAGAAAAGCTGTACATTAAAAATTGGGGGGAGGGGCGGGTGAGGCATAGCAGCACATGAAAAACAGAGGCCTGGTCTACATAGAGTGAGTTCCAGGGCAGCCAGGGCTACATAGACAGACCTTGTCTTAAAAGAATTGAGTAGTGGAGGTGGAGGGGGCGGGAGTGCTGAGGTTAGAGGTGTGTCACGCCCGGCTTAGAGACCAGATTTCAGTTCGCCCAGGCAGGCCTTGCTATGCGGCCAAGTACGGTTTTGGTTTCCCGTCTTCATCTCCAGAACCCTAGTGTTACGGGCATGCACTACCTTTCCGGTTTTAGCCCAGACTTTGCACGTACTGTTCAAGCACTCAATTACATCCCCAGTTTCAGAACTACCTCCTTCTCCTTCCTCCTCCTCCTCCTCTTCTTCCCCCTCCTCCTTCTAACTGCTTAAAATGATCTTTTCTGTGTCTCATATACAGACTTCATTGTATTGATACGTTCCTGTTTTGGGGTGTTTTATCTTGAAAGGGTGTGGAATCTCGTCAGTTTTCCCTGCATCTGCTGGGATGATCTTGTATTGTTTATAGCCTGGCTGTTAACATTCTGAATCTCACTGATCTTCGTGCAATGAAGCATTCTTGTGTCTTTTAGGGATAGATTCCATTTGGCCGTGACGTATGAGCCTTTTAATCTGTTGCTGGACTTTGTTTAGTCGTATCTTATCGATTCACCACCTCTAGCTATCCTTTTCCAACAGACAGTGTCTTTTTCCAGCACTGGCACTGGAGAACTGGGGGGGTGCAGAGTAAGTTTGGAGGTGTTTCATCCTCCAACTCTGTGTGGGGACTCACATCTCTGATCCCAGCATTGGGGGACTGGCCAGCCTGGACTACAGAGTGAGTTCTAGGCTAGCCTGGATTACATAGACTCTGTTTCAAAAAAAAAATTGTAGAGTTTATTTTAAGCTGATAGCAACTTGACGTCAGCTGTATGCACGCACTTCAGACTTCCTGCTCCTCCCTCAGACTTTCACATTTCATGTCTTATTGTGTGTGCGCAGAAGCACATGTGCATCCTGGAGCACGTGAAGGGTGTGGAGACCGTCGGCTGCTGGTGCTGTTTCCGTCCACCTTGTCTTTTTAAAGGCTTGCTATATCTATTTGTTTGGTGTGTGCATGCATGCACAACTGAGCGTGTGTGTGTGTGTGCACGCACATGTGTGTGTGTTATAGCATGTGTGTGGAGGTCAGAGGACAATTTGTAACAATTGGTTCTCTCCTACCCAGTGGGTCTTAGTTTCTGTGACATGTAGTTCACAAATTCATTTTTGAGACAAGGTCTTGTCATGCAGCCAGGCTGGCCTTAAGCTCACAGTCCTCCAGCCTCAGCCTCGCAAGAGCTGGATGCACAGGTGCGAACCACATGCTCATTTCTTCCTAAGTTTTGAAGGCCAGTTTAAATAAAGTATTCTTTGTCAATGCTCCGGTTTTTTCCCTCCAACAAGTTGAGTGTATCATAGTATTCCATAATTTGATATGGATTGCCATCCATTAAATGAGGTTGAGGTGTCTTTCGCTGCTTTCAGAATTTTCTTTGTCTTTGGTGTTTGACAATTTGATTACAAATACCTTGGTATATATTTCTGTTAGTCAGACGCCTTGGCTTTCTGGGATCTGGATGCCATTCTTTTCCAGACTTGAGAATCTTGCGCTATTATTTCTGGGATGTACCCCCCTTTCTCTCTCTCTTCTGAGATTTCCATAACACAAAGATTAGTCAGCCTGCTGGCATCTCGTGAGTCTGTCTTTCTTCACTCTTAAATTCTTTCTCTTTTTTTTTTTATTAGAAATAGGTTTTATTTAAAGACAATATATACTGGCTATGGTTTTTCCTCCCCAATCTCCTCCCAGATTCTCCCCACTTCCACAAACACCCACATCCTCTCTCTCTCTCTCTCTCTCTCTCTCTCTCTCTCTCTCTCTCTCTCTCTCTCTCAGACACACACACACACACACATTAGGATACAAACAGGCATCTAAAAATAATAACAATAAACAAAATTAGAAAAAAACATATACAGAAGGGCCAAAGGAAAAGCTCAAGGAACACAAATGGCCACAGATGCATACACATTCCCATACATAGAAACCCTATACAACACAAAACCAGAAGACAAAATATAGACACAAAGGGCCTGTGAGATAAAAGAAGAAAAATAAAAAGCCCTGACAAAGCATGATAATGCAAAGAACCTCCAAAAATGCCAGTGAGTTCATTTTGTATTGGCCATCTACCTCTGGGCGTGGAACTGGCCTGAGAGTGGTTTATAACCCATCGACACTCGGGTGGAGAGAAGTAATTTCTCATCTGCTAGTGGTTACCAATAACTAGGAATGGGGGCTTGTGTCTACTTCCCCGCTCCGTGCTAGGCCATATCCGACCTGGACCTTACAGGCCCTGTGCATCCCACGGCCTCTGGGAGGTCACATGTACTTCAGTTCTGCTGTGTTTTGAAGGCCTTGATCCCCTGGAGTCCTCCATCCCTTTTGGCTCTTAAACTCTTTGTTACTGTTGTTGTTTTTTAACTGTTTTTTGGTCTTTTTAAAAAAGATTTATTTACTTTATTTATATGAATGCTCTCTCTGCACGTACAGCCACATGCCAGAAGACAGGGCATTTATGCCATTATAGATGGTTGTGGGCCACCACGTGGTCACTGGGAATTGAACTTGGGACCTCTGGAAGTGCAGTAGTGCCCTTAACCACTGAGCCATCTCTTTCCAGCCTGGCTCTTACATTCTTTCTGCCTTCTCTTCTGCATGCTTCCTGGAGGCCTGAGGGGTGAGATTTGACGGAGACATCCCGTTTAGGACTGGGTGTCCCAAGCTCTCTCACTCTCTGCACATTGTCCAGCTGTGGGTCTCTGTATTTGTTCCCATCTACTGCAAGAGGAAGCTTCTCTGATGCCGGCTGAGCAGGGCACTGATCTACGAGTATAGCAGAATGTCCCTGGGAGTCATTTCGTTGCTACGTTCCTTTAGCAGAATATTTGGTTCTGCCCTAGGAAACTAGTCTCGGGTTCTTGGCCATTCAAGCAGTGTTAGGATGAGTTCCATCTCACGGAGTAGGCCTTAAATTCAATCAGATACTGGTTGGTATCTTAGTTACAGTTTCTATTGCTGTGAAGAGACGCCATGACCACAGCAACCATTATAAAGGAAAACATTTCACTGAGGCTGGTTTACAGTTCAGAGGTTCAGTCCATTATCATCATAGCTCAGAGTTCTGCATCTAGATCAGCAGGCAGCAGGAAGCAGAGTGTGTCCCTGGACCTGGCTTGAGCTTCTGAAACCTCAAAGCCCTCTCCCAGTGACATGCTTCCTTCAATAAGGCCACACTTCCTCCACCAAGGCCACATTCTTAACAGCACTATTCCCTGTGAGCCCAAGGGGGCCATTTCTTACACAAACTACCACAACTGGTTACTTCCGCAAGCTTTGTGCCACTGTTGCACTAGCATACCCTGCAGACAGGGCACCATTGTAGATGGAAGGGTTTGTAGCAGGATTGGCATTTACCTCTCTCCTTCAGCAGTATGCAGAGTACCTCCCAGTACCGTGAAAACTATTCGGTGTGAGTAGTGAAGGCCCTAGGCAGGCATCAGCTGGACTTCTCTACGTTCAATGAGTTGTGTGGGTGTTGTCTTCAGCAAGAGGGCTGAAGCTGCCATCAGTTTGTGGAGAGCCACCAACAGCCTTGGCGATAGGCTGGATTGTTGGGGTGCACATGTCTGGCCACGTGCACACAATAGCATGCATGTGGAAGTCAGAGGGCAACTCACAGGTGCTGGCTTTTGCCTTCCATCATGTGGGCTTCCAAGGATTAATTAATGTTGTCCGGCATGACGGCAAGGCAACCCACGTTGGTGGACTCATTTTCCTTGCTACTTTGTGCTGATATTTTTATACAAGACAAAACAGTCACTCCCTTCAGTGGTTAAGCATGAGCAGTGGACAACAGACTTTCACCAGTCAGTTTGGGCAGAGATTCGGCCACCTCTTAAACCTTCATTCTGGTCCAAACTACTGTCTTTGTTCCCAGCGGCCGTAGGTATCGGGTTCCATCAATGAGCCCAGACAAGCAAGGCTAAAGCCAGCGCCTCAGCACAGCCTCGGGGCAATTGGAATGTTTTCCTTCTTCAGGGAGAAGCAAGGAGCTGGGTTCCCTCACTGCAGCCACCAACCACTGTCTACTGAGCCAGAAAGTGGGGCAGTAGTACGTTATACCTTATTAAATATACCTTACTAAATTATATTCTTTGTTTTGTCTCCCTGGGGTGTGTGTCTTATTGTGTGTTGCTTTGTTTTTGAGACAAGGTCTTGTTTTGTAGGCCAAGTTGGTTTCAAACTCCTGATTCCTTCTGCCTCATCCACTCACGTGACTATATTATAGGCAGTCACCACTAGCCTAGTACATTTTTTTATTCTTTTTTTAAAAAAATTATTTATGTATATGAGTTCTCTGCAAGCTATAAGGAAGCATCAGGCCCCATTATAGACAGCTGTCAGCTACCATGTGGTTGCTGGGAATTGAACTCAGGACCTCTAGAAGAGCAGCCAGCGCTCTTAACCACTGAGCCATCTCCCCAGCCCCACACTTTTTTGTTCTTAATGTGCCCTGAGCATCTAGAGCATGCTAAGTTAACAGTGTTCTAGTACAGGCAAGACAGAAACCCATGTCTTATGTCCTGAGAAAAATAAAAATATTGGCTTATGATCTTATCCTCTCTTGACCTCACCAGTAGGTGTCTTGAGTATTCCTAGTGGCTAAAACATAGCAGGTTTTGTGCTCACTTGGTATTTGGGAGCCTATCAATTACTTTCTGAATTTCCTATAAAAGGAATCATCTTCTATTCTGTTGGAACTGGAGTATCTGTAGAGGGCCAGAAAGGTTTTAGGGCTTATGCTTCAGTGGCATTCTCCCTTTGACACATTTTTTTCCTAGCTGTGGTGTCTCAGATATAAAATATATAATGGCAGATTATTTTATGAATGTGGTGTATAAGATGGTAAGTATAAGAAGCAAATGGTGCTGGTTGGGTTGGTGGTGGTGCACACCTTTAATCCCAGCACTTGGGAGGCAAAGGCAGGTGGATCTCTGTGAGTTCAAGGCCAGTCTGGTCTGCTGAGTGAGTTCCAGGACAGCCAGAGTTACAACAGAGAAACCTTGTCAAAGAAGAAGGAAGAAGGAAGAAAGAGGAGGAGGAGGAGGAGGAGGAGGAGGAGGATGGCAACATGGTTATTACTTAAGCTCTAAGGGTCAAACTGACCCCTGGAGTTCAAAGTCAACCCTTATCAACTGATGACTATCTGAATTCTAATTAGCTTGTTAACCTGTTTAGTTCTTAGTTCCTTGTCTATAGCAAGGTAGATAACAGTGGCTTC
>JAMJFZ010001562.1:87500-172500 GCA_026225945.1 Cricetomys ansorgei | reverse complement strand
CCTAAAATATTGAATCTCTATAGTAAATAGTAATTAATTTAACACATAACAGTACACTGCTGCCCAATTATTACAAATTAAAAAACAAAATATCAACACAGTATGACTAGCATTTCAGGGTTGTGATAGTATTAAACGTTTTAGCTAGGATAGGAATCCTTTATTTCTTGATCAAAATGTGTAGGTTACACTGCGTATCTAAATTTCAAATGGAGCAGCAACATCCAAATATATTTTTAAATACCATTGCAGCCCAACAATAACACAAATCACTCAATTTAAAATATGTTGAAAGGTTTGAATAAATATTTATCCAAAGAAGATATGCAAATGGTCGGTGAGCACGTGAAAAAAATGTTCACACTATTCATCATGAGAGAAACGTAAAACAGAAATGCAAGGAGCCGACATCTTGACCTCATGATGATGCCGGCAGCATCGGGACTAGCAACAGTGACAATGTGAAAAACCAACAAGCAGTCCGGATTCAAAACCACGACAGATTCTCTATTGTAATGTAAGGTGACACAGCTACTTGTTCAAATAGTGTGGCGATTTCTCGAAACTTTAAACTGGGGACTACCATGTGACTCAGCTTCTGTCCCTGGGCACACATGCAGAAAAATCAAAAACATTTGTTCATACAAACAAGAAAGTCAAGTATGTTGGTCCACGTCTGTACTCCTAGCACTTGGGAGGATAAAGCGGAAGGGTTCCAAGTTCAAGGTTAGCCTGGAAGACTTAGTAAATGCAAGACTAGCCTCAATAATGAGACTCCCATCTCGAGAAAAGCAACAAAAATGTGTACACGAATGCCCATGGCAGTATCCTTCACCAAGGAGTAAGTGACCTAAATGCTCATCTGCAGCTGAACACACAAAGAAAATGTAGCGTATCCACGTAACAGGAATGTACCAAGAAACAAGTTAAATGCTGATGCGTGCTACAAAAGCAAACAAAACCTGGAAAACGTTACGATAAGGGAGGAAAAAAGTCAGCCCCAAAGGTCCACATATGTACATATAATTTCACTTTTATGAACTGTCTGGGCTAGACAAACATATACAGAGACAATAGATCAGCTGTTACAGAGGGCTCGCGGGTAACGGGAGCAGCGAGAGAGCACCGACCACAGCGTGAGGCTGCCTCTGTGTAGGCAGTAAAAAAGCTCTAAAATTTATTGTGGTGACAGGTGTGCCACTTGGTGGACACGCTGAATGCCAGCGAAATGCAGATCTTATGGTGGTCAATTGACTAGACCTTCCATGTTAGGAATAAACGCTTACTGAATGGTACATTGTTAACATAGAAAAGAACATGAACTGTGAATAGCATTTTATTTAACGGTAATAAGCAATTACCTGATCAAACATTTTTAATTGCCAAAGCACGTTTCTACTAAACACATGTATTACATGCTACACACGAGAGACACATTCAGTCGGTTACCTCAGCCTCTTTGAAAGTCATTTTTGGATTAATAAGGCTCCTTAAATAGTCAGATTTTTCTATCCATGTATTCAGACTTCTGTATTCTTCTTTCATTTTTTCCAACCTAAATAAAGTAATCAATTACAGATGAAAAAAGGCAAGTGACAGAAGAGCACAATCCATTTATAAGGAGTGACAAACTGACAACATTCTAAGGACCACAGTTAGAAGAATGACTGCAACACAGATAAGGGTTGTGGGTACGGGAAGTGATCGTGGAGAAACGCATCTCACAAAGGCACACAAAATACGCTTCTGACATTAGTGATGATGTATTTCTTAGGCAATAACTTCATTATCATTATTTAAGCTTTATAACCACATTTCAGATATTATTCAATTACGTATTATTCTCAGTGTTTTAAATTGCCTATTTTGGTCAGTTTGGGCAACAGATATTTATTTCTCACAATTCTCAGAGACAGGAAGTCTAAAACCAAGGAGGCAGCCTACACAGATTTGGGTGAGGGTCTTGTTGGCTTTGGGTGGCTACCATCTTGTAGGGATGGATACCGTGTCTTCTCCTCTTTTCATAACTCCTATAACGGTATTAATTGTATTTTGAGGGCTTCATCCTCAGACTTCATCTAATCCCAGTTATCTCTCCAAAGCTCTACGTTTAAACGTGGTTACATCAGATATTAAAACTTTTAACATTGCCAAGCGGTGGTGGTACACACCTTTAATCCCAGCACTCAGGAGGCAGAGGCAGGCAGATCTCTGTGAGTTCGAGGCCAGCCTGGTCTACAGAGTGAGTTCCAGGGCAGCCAGAGTTACAACAGAGAAACCCTGTCTCGGTTTCTAAACAGAGACAAAAAATAAACAATAAACAAACAAACATATTAACTGAGAAGGCTGATGGTATAGCTCAGTGGTAGAGCATTTACCTAGCATGCTGGAGGCCCTGCGTTCAATACCCAGCAACACAAATAACAGTAAGAATTGGGGTTATCCATACTTTTGTCACTGGATGGATATATAATATTTTTTTCAACAAAACATGTTTTTTCCTTTAAAAAGAGTCTTGCTTCTATAACGTGCATTATATTGGTAAACCGCTATGCATTGCTGAGCTCACTGAGAAGACATATTAATGGGAAGCCTGGGGAATGCCAGCAGCTGCAGGGCAGCACAGTTTCTGAATCATTTCAGAGCCCTGCAGAGAGTAACAGAATCCAAGTAGCAGCTCAGAAGCCCGCAAATGGCATTTATAACAAACCTGATAGCAAAGTATTTAAAACTTCCTTTAAAACCAAAAAGTTAGTACTGAGGATGTCCATATGCAAGAATTCATAGAACACTGCATCTAACCACAAAATTTCTTAGCTATTTTTCTCCTCAAAAGTCTGAGTCTAGAACTCTTCATACATTTATCCCCAAGAATGGCCGTGAGACTTGCCTTGGCCAATGGGACACCAATAGTGTGCCGTAAACACCAATAATGAAGCATAAATTTAGGTATGAGGGGCATCTGCACAGTGGTGCATGCCCTCCTTCAATGCTGGCTTCAAAATGCCATGCTGCAATGAGGACAGGCTAGCTCACCGGAAGCCCAGCTCGCAGCTGGCACCAACCGGCAGATGAGTGAGCAAGGATGTCTTGTTTAACTATTTCTGTCATCTGACTGTACAATCGGTCCCAGCCAGGAAGGAAAAATAAAAATGATACTGAAATGTGCAATACACCTACGTTGGGCTGGTTTCTCACACAGCAATGGATGGCCAGTAGTACTGCTTTTGTAGGAGAAACAGAAACCAACCTTGAAAACCAGGTGACAAAAGGAAAAGGACAATCATGCATTTGTCCCCCTTCCTCTACAGGAACTGTCAACACTGGGCAACCAAGAAGGAGATTTATAAAGTTATTCCACTTAACAAATAAAAACAAAATAGTAGAATGAGAGTAACACCATTTTGATATCATATTCCCAGAAACCCAGTATGATTGCTAACAAAAACTAACAAAACATTGTGAAGGCAAATACCACATGCTGCAGGAGAAAAGAACTCAGTATCGATCTTACCAAAGAAATTAGAATGAATTGAACCTATTCTTGCATTGTGTGTCCAGTTTGGGGTAAACAAAGCAAATGCCAGTCTAAGGATGTAGTCAATAAATGCAAGGTCCTGCCCTGAAACATCGTCACTTAAGGGGTTGTGGCTTCAACCAATGACTGTGGGGAGCACAAATATTTCATCTGCAGCAACCTTTTGTAATGGGATCTGATGCCCTCTTCTGGCATACAGGTGTACATGCAGATAGAGCATTCATGTACATAAATGAATCTTTAAAAAAAAAAGAACTTCAGAATCTAATGGTTAAAGACAGAAAAGGGTAAACAAATATAGATTAAATTATAAATCATGAAATGTATCCAGCCAGTGTCACGATGTTAGACTGCTTAGCCTCCAGAATTAAGGGAAATAAATGTCTACAGATTAAGCCAAACTGCCTGTGGTATTTTACATAGCTCTGGACCACTTAATACAGAGATTAATATGATCAAGGAATTGGAAGCCAGGGCTGAGGATTTGAGCAGAGAAGAAGGAACCACACAACTAAATTGAGGGACAAAATAAATGAAATGAAAGCTTGAATTAGTTCAACAGCAAATTAAAAAAAGAAAAAAAGAGCTGCTGAACTGGAACATAAACCGGAAGGAAATACCCAGACTGACAAAGGCGAATGAGAAGAACAGCACGAGAGACTGCAGAATAGACCGTTGAGTGAAAGGAGCAACGTGCTTTCTTCCTTACGAATGGGTTTTCACCTCCTTTTCTTGCCATAGCAAAGTGCCTGACGTGCCGAGAGGCGATCGATGCGCACACGAAGCAGCATCACCGAGTATCTCTAGACCAGCGGGAAGCCTGTGGCCCGACAGAAGGAATTTGGAATGATACAAAATGCGTGCAAATAAAATGAAACGTGTGCTCTTTACCTTTCCCGGGGTTTCTCACGGAGTTTTTCAAGTTCCACCATGGATGGCTGGCTGCCTTCAGCAACTCCAACGGTGACATTGAGGTCTGGAGACAAGAATGCTGGGTATCCTACTCGTTGTGGTGTAATAACATTTCTGAAAATGATAATGGCGTTAATTAAACGTCAGCACTGCAGGAAAGCTCACCCCTGAATGATGTGGTAACTGCTGTTTCGGATTGCTCTTCCCCTTGTGCTAGATCACCCACTACCACTGACGGTCAGGAAGACAGAGCTAAGACAGAAGGCAAGAATCAGAGTCCTGAGAGAAGTGCTGTCTTAGTTACTTGTCTATCAAGATCATGGGCAGCAGGGATGGAGAAGGAGTAGACCCGAAGGAAGGAGAAATGCAAAGTATTTGAGCCCAGGTCTTTTAGTCACCATTTTATAGCCAAAGCTGCCTGGGCGTCACTCACTCTTTCAAACAATTAACTCTGTGGGCTAGATTCTTTGCCAGGCACTGTATTCATATGTCTGTCTATACTGACTGTCTTCTTCCACCTTTGCAGCAAACCCACAGGATGAGAATTCTTGAATCCCTTTGACACACAAGAAAGCCAGGAGTAAAGAGATTAAACAATTCTCTTACATGTCTAACAGCTAGGAAGTGTCATGGCTAACATTTGATAGTTTTGTCAACACTAGTCTTCACTATTTACAGGGATGAGCACTTGAAGTTCAACATGTCCAAAAGAGAGCACATAACTTCTCCATTCTGTAATACGTTCTTTCCACAATGTTTCCTGGTCCAGGAAGGAGTAGCATCATATAGGTACCCAGTGTCCCCCAAACGCGAACCACCCTTGTCTTGTCCCTTTTCTGTCACCTTCCATCTCCCACCTATCATTCACAAATTTCAAGAACTATGATTAAACATTCTCAATATTTCACAGATTAATGTAATATTAAGGCTGTCCAGAGAAACAGATTATATGTATCTCCTTATTGTATTTTCCCATGAAGCTATAGAAGCTGCAGATGTGCAGCGTGGGCCAGCTGGCTGATGACCCAGGTCTGCTGATGATATAACTGTTCAGCGGCACAATTCCTGTTAAATGCAGACAGGCTCCCTAGATCCAATCAGTTAATTTTATCAGTACAATGCGACAGCATATCTTGTAGGAAGAAAAGATGGCCACAATCTCTGGAAACTAAGTGAAGATTTAAGTTTAGAGAATTGATGTATCTCTGAGCTTGGCAGTGAAGATGTACTTCTCCCCTTGTCAGCGAAAAATCAAACTATTTCTGATGTTCTTTATTAGGAAGGGGGGATGTTTACCAAATCTATAGCTCCATATCACATACAAGGGGAGATTTCATTTGCTCATCGATAGCACAGCTGGCACAGCAGCTGCAATCAGTCACCAACTGGTTCAGCCCACAGTAACCGTCTGTCATTCTCTGTCTTTTGTACAAGCTGAACAGACAAACTGAAGAGACATGTGGTGAGAAGCCTGCCCTGCAGTCCTCAATGCCGTAAGGTGACACTGGTCTCCACCATCGCTCCAGGAATTTAGTAGTCCTGTTTTCCTGGGCAAAGGGAGTTAGTGGGTGCCATTAGCGTCTATAGAAACCACTCACTCTATGGATCAAGATCCAGTGTGGTATTCCAGCGTCCACAGAACATATCTGTGCCAATCATGTCTTCTGGAACTGGGGGAACAGCACTATGACAGTGCGAGGCTTTAATACTTATTTGGTCGCCATGGTAACTAAATTGGGTGGTTTTAATTTTAATCCTTCTTACTAAATAAAGGCAAAGAACCTAAATAACATACTCAAGGTCACAGAGTTAGTATATGGGAAGGCCTGGCTGTGAGCCTATCCCGGCTAGCTTCAGTCACCACGAGCCTCTGTCTTTCCCACCTTGTTGCCCTTAAGCTTTTTCTCTGATATGTATTTTTCTTTAGCCCATTTTTACTGCTGAGGTCTGAAGACTGTTTGGAATACTATATTTTACACTGCATTTCCTTTGCAAATAATAACAAATGTCTTGGGTATGTATTGGGAGGTATGGAGTGCCTGTGGGGTGCAGGCACATACATGTATGGGTACATTACCCATGTGCCTGCCCTGGGTCAGAGGAAGACCTCAGCTGTGTTTTTCTACCACTCTCTGCCATAGTACCTTGAGACAAGGTCTTCCTTGGTAGTGTGGAATGTGCTACCATTGTCCTAAGGAGTACAAACTGGTAACCACGAGGTTCTCAGAAGCCCTTTGTTCTTATTCCCCGAGGACGACCTTGCTGGCTAATTTCCTCATTAAGCCACCTCTTCATTCACGAAGGAAGCACCCTCTTGAGACGTTCTCAGCTCCTTTCTCCAGGGTGACGCCTAGAAACTTAGAATCCCTCCCATCTTTTTGTTTGTTTGCTTGCTTTTCTCACGGTCTCATGTCGTCATCTGAACTCCCCACCCTCCTGCCTCTTCCTCCCAAGTACTGGGGCTACAGGCATGAGCCACCACACCTGGCTCTTTTTCTCTCCTTACTAAGCAAAGGCATTCAGTGCTCCCTTACCTGAGGGCCTAGCCCATCTCGGCTATGCTCTCAGGGTTCCTTAAGATAACTAATATGCTCCATTACACTTTTGAAATGCCACTTGATTTTAATATATTAATAAAAATTAAAACACTTACGTGATGGGATCTGTTCTCTCTGGAGGAGGTGCAATATTCATGAACATAGATGGTTCAATGATTTTTTGAAGAGGTTTTAACTGAATAAAATGTAAGCACATTTAGTTACAATTCGCCATAACAGGACTAACTTCCCCCAACTCTCGAAGGCCGATACAGTTCTTACATGGTGTATACGAGTAGAAGAGATTGAAGAAAGGAACTTAATTGATTGGGTACTAAACATTTACCATGCATTATAAGCCTTTAATTGTCTCTAATCTTTTGATTAAACTATGAGATAAGTATGAATATTTTATAGATCACTCTGAAGATCAGTGATTCATTCAAGGTTGCAAAATGGTGGGTAGCACAGTGCATGATTGTGCAACTTGGGCCATGAGTGTAGATCTTTCTGCCTCTCCACATAATGGGGCTCTTCCCACATCATCAAAACAGGTGAGCAGAGGGCCGTTATCACTGGAAGGTTCGTGGCCACACTGCGCTTTTATTGGGCAGCCAGTTCTTTCCCATAAAATACCACCCACATAAAACAATACTTGCCTGGGTTCATCTGAAAACAAGCTATCATTTTCTCTGTGTGTGCGTTTGTGTGTGTGCACGTATGCGTGCCCATTTGTGTCTGAAGGTGTTTGTGCGTGTGTGTGTGCGCTGCATGTATGGTGCAGAGGGCACCCTCCGATGCCATCACTCGAGATTTCTCACTGGCCTGGAGCTCATGGAGTAGGCTACATGGCTGGCCAGCAAGCCCCAGGAACCTTCCTGTTTCCAACTCCCCAGTGCTGGGATTACAAATCTGGAAACAACCTCTCTCTTTATGATTATTCTTACATGTTATGCTTATGTTTGGATACAAACTTGCCTCTGAAGTTGATACTCATAAACTATGACTGCTAAACGTAATTTACAGAAATAATGACAATATGGGTTCTAAGAAAGCATAATTCACGACAAGGAAAGAAAACAAGGGCTAGAGGAATAGCTCAGTCAGCAAAGTCCTTTCCACACAAACATGGACCTGAGTTCAATACCAAGGACCCACCCAAAAAGCCAGGCACGGTGGAGGGTGGTGTGTGCTTGTAATCCCAGTGCTGGGGAGGAAGAGACAGATGTTTCTGGATTAGTGAGAAATTCAGTCTCAAGAAAACAAAGTGAATGGTTCCTGAGGAATGACACTCAAAGCTGACCTCTAGTCTCCACACAAACATGCACGCGTGTGCACTCATGCACCCTAACATGTGTGCACGCACACACAGAGAATGAAATAACCAGATTACTACTCATGTAGTAATCTCAGCACTCACTAGTCTAAGGTAGGAGACCACGAGTTAAAGTGAACCTGGACTCCACAGGTAACTCGGGGACAGGCTGAGCTATATAGAAAGTCTCTACCTTTAAAAGCCATGCCTGGCTCTGTGTTGGCACCCAGCATTACAATAGGTGAACAAGTAAATAAACACATGGAAATAACAGTAAAAGCAGATACGGAAAACAAGCTTGTTTCTGGGAGCTGTCATCTGTACACTTCTGCTTTAAACGCTATTAATGATCATGATATACTGGAAACAAAAATTTAAACATAGTATTTAGGGATTTTTTAAAATTAGCACAGCAGCAGACTTATTTAGTAAGATTAATCTCCTTACTCTCAACTACTAATCAAAACTCACCCAAGACTATTAGGCAAAATTCTGAAATGAAAGGTCACTCCCTTTCGCAGCAGCCGCGTTAATGGGGCTGGGTTAACGCGTGCCTGGAGTTCTGATGGCCCAGGGACATCCAATCTCTGGTTGAAAGTGTTTAAATATATTGTATGATTTTTCTAGAATAATTATTTCTTCAATTGGAATTCTGGGATCGCAGACATGTGTCTATGATCAAAGGCTCCATGTTTGATGACTATTTCTAGGTGTAAAATTCCATGCTCAGTTAAATAGCTAAGATAAAGTTGTTTTTAATAATAAAAACAGTAAAAATGAAGTCTCATCATAAAGACATTTGAATAAAATATCATTATTTAAAATGTATAAGCAAACACATGGCAAAGTGGGGTTTTCTGTTTGTAGCTGAAGAAAGGCTCTTATAGCTCAAGATCAGAATGTGAAGCAGTATTTATTTTTAAATGATTATTTTTAAACACTTATTATTTATTGAGGGGGATGCATGTGCCATGGCAGACAGGCAGAAGTCAGATGACAACTTGTGGGCGACGGCTCTCTTTTTCCACCGTGTGGGCCCCTGGGATTGACCGCAGGCCACCAGGCTCACTAGAAAGTGCCTTTACCCACAGGGACACATGTCAGCCCCATACATGCTTATTTTCAAAAGCTGGCCAACTGGAAACAATAGGGGCTCAGACAAGGATGATTTGGTTGATGAGCTAAAGCAGAATAAATGTTTTTTAAAGAAAGGGACTAACCTGATGTGAAAATCCATAACCAAAGGTTCCGTAGGAGAACATAAATTCCACCTCCATCCTGCAGATCACCTAAACACGGAGAATTCATCATTTGATGATGTTGTTATAGAAGTGACATACAGTGCTATCAGACATTTACAAAAGTCCAGAATGAACCTTCTGGTTTAAAAACAAACCAGCCAACCAACCAACCAAACAAAGCAACAACAACAGAAAGACAACAGTGGTTCATTCACACAAAGAAATCCAAAGCAGGATTCTTGTCAGTTCCCAGATCGCTACAAGCCTTTCACTTTAAAATTAAACATGCTGATGGTCCAAACGCACAAAAGCTCAATTCACAATTAGTAGGATTACGCTAAGATATGTACATATCTTCTATAAATTCATGTATTCCTGATTACTTATTCACATGCCTTTCCTCTACACCCCACATTTGATTGAGACAAGCAATCTCATCTCTCAGCCCCAGGTTGGCCACGTGTGAAGGAAAAACATGTTCCTTGACCCTGATCTGTCCATGTTCAACTGCTTAAATCACTGACATTTGAGTACATTCTGAGCTAGGGACTATAAACATCTCTTCAGAAACTCTCCAGCAAGGCCCTTGAGGCTGTGTACTGAAAGCAGCCAGAGACATTTTACTCTCTCAGCCAATGATTTCTAATCCTCTCTTTCACAATTTACTAATAAGATTGAAGTTTTAAAAAATATCCATGCGTGTATATACAATTGTATGACAACAGTTAAAGAAAAAGAGGCCATGAATTTGAGAGAGGTGTTGGAAGGAGAAAATGGAAGAGAGGAATGATATTATATTGTAATTTAAAAATTTTAAATGTAATTTAAATGTAATTTTAAAATTACAATGTAATTTTTAAATTTTAAACTTAAAAAAATATTAAAAAAACAAACAGTATAAAAAAGTTAAATTGAGTCTAAAAGTGATACCAAATTTTTATATAAAAAAAATGAAGAATTTATGAGCAAATATTTTAATTTTTCTATTTCACATATTTTTACTAATTCACATGGCTATGGTTAAGGTAATTTTAAAAAATCAGGCTATAAACATAAAGTACAAGAGTAAGTTCTCTGTAGTGTTAGAATGTCAAGCATGCAATAAATCTTAGGAAGGTTTGTAAAGCTCTTACACTGTTCCTATGCATCACTTGCAATACTTCAGTAAAGCAGCCTTTCTAGAAAAAAAAAATTCTTAAATGTAGAATTATTCATGTATGTGTTTGTAGCTTATTTAAAACATACTATAATACAAAATCAGGTAGTTAATTTTTAAATATACATGAGCTCAATAGCTAAAATACAATACAATATGACTTTAACTAAATTAAGATACAAATGTAATGACTGATCAATAGAACAATCCAGCTGCAAATGACAGAAATGAATGTTGGTGTTTAAATAAATGCTAGCATTTCTGCAGAGGCAGAAGTGTTTCTGCTGGTTGGACTTCCCTTTCTCTAAATCAACCCCTCTTCCGGTCTTGAAGATTACGTGTGAGTCTCCAGGACAAGCTCCTGGATAGGTGGACGACTTCTCACACCCCGAGGGCATGGACAGATCTGAAACCTTTGCCATGCTTGGTCCCGTCTGTGGTTATCTGTCCTGTGAGTTGTCTCTCCCAATCCAGCGTCTCTGGGTAATTCCCCTCTCCCCCCAGCATTTTTACTGCTTCTGATTTCATGGTTAAGAATCTTATACACGGGCTGGATTCTCTCCATCACCATACAATGTGCTTCTTATAGACCTCTGAAGCCATGTGCTTCCTCAAAGCCACACAGACCAGCCAAGGTCAGAAAGAAATGTACAGTCCTCCACGTTACGCTCAGTTGCTCCAAATCACATCACCTTGTGTGGAAATTCAAAGTCGTCTTATCTTAAGCCTCGTGCTATCTGACAGTACTATTATTTCTCATACATTTAGAATGAACTTCCCTACACACGTGGTAAACAAAAGGGATCTATCAGATGTCAGGAGCCAAATACAACTAGACTGCGTTACAAAGATTTAAAAGCAAACAACAACAAAGCTGGTTTCTTTTTTACTTTCTCCTTTTTCTGTTGTTGTTGTTTGTTTGTTTGTTTTTTAAGACTATGTCTCACGTAGCCCAGGTTAGCCTTGAACTCATTATGTGGCAAAAGAAGGCCTAGAACTCCTGTTTTGTGTGTAGTGTACTAGTCCTAGGATTACAAGTATGGGTCTCCACGCAGCTGGAAAAAAAAAAAACCTGATATTTTTATACATACCTGTATTACTTCGTAAAGATGTGATTCCACAGTGCCTAAGACCAGTGAAGGCTTTCCTGGGTCTGCTTCTTGCATTAGTTCCAAGAAGATAGTATTCCGCTCATCATCTTGACGCCTGGGAACCTCAATATCAACACAGAGGAACAGAAGCATTAAACTTCAAGTCTGAATTTCAGACATAATTTCCAAAAAGGACACTCTGTCATGGGCATCACTAAGTAGTTTCTCTGTGTTAGCCTCGCAACTTTTCATCATTCACATATTCTAATGACAAAAGCAGGACCCATTTATGTCTAATATTTATTGTGATCCTTTTGCATCATCTATTGCCTACATTGTCTTTTTCACCTTCCGTGAGGAGTTGCCCTCAACACTCCACTATAGTTACATATCAAGAGGGAGTGAGTAATCCAGGAATCTTGAGCAAAAGAATGGTGCTGGTGGTATCAGAATGTTTGATTTCAAGTTACCCTAACAGAGCCGTAGTAACAAAAATGGCATGGTACTAGGACAAAATAGGCACAAACCAATGGAATCAAATACTGGGCCGAGACAGAAGCCCAGGCAGGTACAGTCGCTTGATTTCCCACAAGATACAAAGCATATGCGTTGGAGAAAAGACAGTCAACAAACAGTGCTGGAAAAACCTAAATATCCGTATGTACAGTAATGATCTTGGCCCCTACCTCTCGCCGTGTATAAAAACGGGTTCAAATTGGATGAAAGAGGTTAGAGTGAGACCTGAACCAGTGAAAGACCTAGAGAAAAGCACTTCAAGATACGCGCACGGGCGAGGACTTTCTCAACAGAACTCTAGTAGCTTGGGAAACAGCAGCAAGGGCTGAGACACAGGAATGCATCAAATCAAAAGGCTTTCTCCACAGCAGCAAAGTTCTCTTCGCCAGCTATTCATCCGATCGGAGACTAATATCCAGAATATATAAAGGACTCAGAAAACAGACACTGAAAGAGTAAATAACCTAATCACTAAATGGGCAAATGAATTGCATAGATATATTTCAAATGAGTAAGTACAAATAGCCAAGAAGTACACGAAAAAAAAAAAGTTCAACATTTTTAGCTATCGGGAAATGCAAATCAAAAGACCGGAGATTCAATCTCACCCCTATCAGAAGGACTATCATCCAGAAAACAAAAACAGAGGCTTGGGGGATGCAGGGCTTTCAGGGTACTGATGGGAATGGAAAGTGGGAAGAATGTTCCTTAAAAACCTAGAAACAGAACTAACACATGATCCAGTTACATCACCCCAGATATAACAGAATCCAAATCAGGGCACAGTGGGGTTAGAGGCCATGCTAACGTTGGCGCTTCAGTCTAGGTGTCTAGGAATGGACTGAATGGGTATCAAAAAAGTAACATGTATACAAACGAGGTTTTATTCAGTCATAGAAGAATGAAATTATATCATTTCCAGGAAAAAAACACAGGACTGCAGATCATCATGTTAAGCACAATAAGCCAGACTTACAAAGACCAGTGCTCACTCATAACTGGAATTTAGGGGAAAGGAGGACATAAAAGAAAAAAGGGAGCTAGCTATTAGTGATTTAGAGGGAAGAAAAAGGGAGGGGATGGGAAGATGAGTGAGGATAAAAGAGAGGTTAATATGATCAAGTATGTTCTACGCATATATGAAAATGTCAGGAGAAGCCATTGCTTTATTCAATTGCTATTCTAATGCAATAAATTAGTTAATTTAAAACTATGCCTTGTTTGTTGTTCCTTTTACATCTGCCTGCCTGCCCGCCCGCCCGCCTGCCTGCCTGCCTGTGTATGGGGAGCACCTGTGCCAGTGCTCTGTAGAGGTCAGAGGACAGCCTGTGGAGCTCAGTTCTCTCCCTTGACCATGGGAGATCCAGAAATCAAATTCAAGTCATCAGGCTTTCTGCAGCTGCCCTTTCTCACTGAGCCACCTTACTGGCCCTGCTATTGCTTTTCTAAAATTCATGCCTAAAAGTTGTCTTTCCTACTTAGTTAAAATGAAGTTTACAAAGACACATGGAGCACAGGTGACATGCTTTAGAAGTCCAGTAAAACTTAATAAAACATTTAAGAAATGACTGGTCTAATTAATGATTCCCGTCACTCTAAAGAATAGTTATTTAGAGAGTTATTCATTTATTTCATTGTGTATGTGTGTGTGTGCTTGGGTGTATATATGCACACTACATGCCTGGGGGGACTCATGGAGACAAGAAGTGGACATCAAATCCCCTAAAACTGGAGTTACATCCTGACATGGATGCTGGGAACCAGACCCAGTCCTCTTCATGAGTAGCAGGTACTCTTGACCACTGAACTGGTCACTATTTTAAAGAAAGCTTTGAGATTATATTTAAGCTTTTAAGAAGCTTATCTGTAGATAGAAGTATAGCAAGTTCCGGTTGAGAGGCAATTTCATGGAGCATGGTTTTAAGACAGTGTGCACACTCCAACTCTACTACACCCTAGCCCTATGACCTAACAAAGTTCTCTAACTCCGCAGTACCTCAGTTTCTTCATCTGTAAAGACCATAAGAGAGAGAGAGAGTGTGTGTGTGTGTGTGTGTGTGTGTGTGTGTGTGTGTGTGTATGGGGGGGGGGGGAGCTGGGGTTACAAAGACTGCAATCTGTGGGGAAACAGGAGTCTGTCTGAGGAGAGAAAAGAAAGGGTGGAAGAAGACAGATGAAAAGGAAGAGCAAGCCGGAGGGAAGCCTGATTTATAATGCTTAGAGCTTCACACAGCAGCACCTCAGGAACCAAGTCCACTGAGGCCAGGGCTTCACAGCTGGCTGCAGCAAAGGAGAAACACCCTGTAAACCCCAAGTGAAAAAGCGCTACGTTTGGTTCTTGTCTATATAGACATCATTATATTTAGAAGAGCTTGTTTTTGTCAAGACAGGGTTTCTTTGTATAGTTCTGGCTGTCCTGGAACTCACTCTGTAGACCAGGCTAGCCTCGACTCACAGAGATACGCCTGCCTCTGCCTCCCTAGTGCTGGGATTAAGAGAGTGTGCCACCACCACCCAGCCTTGAGAAGAGAATTTTAACATTACCTGTACAGAAAAATACTTTATTTCATCAAACTTGAGTATAAAGTTCCTTTCAGTGCTGGCAGTTTTCAAGTTGCGGAGTTTTGTGCATTTCACGATATGGTTTATAGAGACACGAACAAACATATTAGTATGCTGCTGTACAATGACTGAAAATAGAATATTTAGGAAACAAGATGTGCTGTAAATTGATCAAATAACACACTGCGTTAAACAATCCAGGCCAAGATATAAAAATCAATCTTAGATTATATTATACAGCAGAAAAAGAACCTTCAAATCAATACTGTTGCCTCTGGCTGCTAGGCACAATACCAAGAGGAAGAGTTGGTTCTTTTCCACACACCCGTCACGTCTCTATTCTCACATCTCACCATATTCCCTTGCAGATTTTCTATGTTTTACTTTTAAGGTGACTAAGTACATACAACATATAGTTGGCATTATTTTCTATAAGTTTTTAAATAAGCATATAAATTGAGAATAATTGAATCGTAAAACAGAATTTACGGCAAAGTTCTACTCTAATTCACTTCACTATAGTCTTCATTTTTACTGTACTGTATTGCTTTCATAGTGCTTTTTGAATTAAAAAAAATGTTTTCAAGACTTGAGTATCTTAAAACATCTCTATATTTTTTTCAAAAGCTCCCCTTATATAAAAGGAAGAGAAAAGAAATACCATAACGAGAGTGGTTTAGAGCCATGTGGTGGTGGCACACACCTTCATCGCAGCACTGGGGAGGCAGAGGCAGGTGGATCTCTGTGAGTTCGAGACCAGCCTGGTCTACAGACAGTCTCCAGGACAGCCAGAGTTACAACAGAGCAAACCCTGTCTCAAAAAGCAAAACAAAATAAAAAACAAAAACAAAAAACAGAACACACAAAAAAATGAAGACAGAGAAGGAGAAGGGGAAGGGGCAGGGGCAGGGGCAAGAGAAGGAGAAAAGGAAGAAGAGGAAGAAGAAGAGGAGGAGGAGGCGGGGGAGGGGGGGAAGAGCAGTTTAGAAATCGGAGTAGAGGAGTAGAGCTTACACCTGTAATCAACACTCTGGAGGAGGAGACAAGAGGACTGAGCGTTCAGGGCCAGTCTGGGCTATGTAGCAGGACAAGAACCAAAACACCAAAAGAACCAAAGAACCAAAAACAAGACATTAATGTAAAGTAAATTCTTTTAAAAATGTATTAGCATTATATCTAAGGACATAACATATTTTTCCTTTAACTTACATGGTGATTGGGGTAAAACACAGATAGCCAAAAGCTTTTTTTTTTATTTTATTTTAACTTCTACACTGAAAAAGTGAGATTTATTTTTGCTGTCCTTGAATCTGAAAAGTCATTTATGATCATTTTAACGCATAATGTTAAATTATGTGCCAACTAAATGCAACTAAAAATGTCATCAGGGTGAATGAGAGAGACTTTCATTGACGTGTAAAACTTAAGGGAACGTGAAAAACTGTGGTAACCAAGATTTTTTTAAAAGCATGTATAATATTTTTTAAACTGAGAGTGACTGCAGGAGGGTATCCGTGGTCACACAAGGAGAGCAGCATCCTAGCCGCCACCATCACCCAGCGGAGTCGGCCCTCGCAGGCATCCCCACTGGAGCGCTAGACATCTCAGTCCCTTTGAACTGCCAAACAGCAGCCACAGCTAAGGCCCTGTAGAGCCTAAGTCCCTCTTGGGGGTGAGTAGAGCGTCTGATGATAAAATGGTTAGTATTTCAAGCTGCTGTGCTTTGGAGTGGTTAGTAACTCAGCAATGAGTGACCAAAACAGCAAGACGTGGTGATACTGTGATCTGTAAAGCAAAAGGATACACCTATGGGAAAACTGTCTACAACTCTTTATGCGAACAGCCAGGCAGCCGACCTACAACAACCAAAACACAAACACAAAAGGCAAACACATTTTGTTAAAGTTAGTATAAAGTCTTACACTTTACGCTGAACTGTATTTAAAATTTTAAAACACACTTTTTTGTTTTTTGTTTATACTAAAAGTATGGTTTCTTGGGACTGGGAAGAGGGTTCAGTTAAGAACACACCCTACTTCCAGGGGATTCAAATTCAGTTCCCAGCACCCACATCAGGTGGCCAGTTCCAAGGAATATGTCTGATGCCCTCTTCTGGCCTCCATGGGCACCAGGGATGCATGTGGTGCTTGCATATACATATATTTACTGATACACACATTAAAAAAAAATAGAAAAAGCTTATAAAAACAGTTTCTTCTTTAAAATTTGTATTATATTCACTCTCTCCCTTCTCCCTTTTCTCTCCCTCCCCCACCATGTGTGTGCATGTGGGGGAGGGGTATGTGCATGTGTCTATAGATATATGTGTGCATAATGGCATGTGTGTGGTGGTCTGAGGACAGCTTGCGGGAGTCGGTTTCCTCCTTCCACCCTGCAGGTCCTGGGATTCAAACTCAGGTACTCAGGTTTATTAACATCAACTGCCTTCACCCACTGAGCCACCTCACCACCCCAAATAATGTTTCTTCTAAGGATGCATAAAAAAGCCACATGAAAACCTATTACTTCTGAAGTTGGAAGGGGGGGGGTGATGAATGGGTCAAATTTTCTTCACATACATTTTAATTAACAGATAATAAATATCAACTGTGTTTCATATCAAACCAGAAAAAAAATGGACAGGCTTATTGAAGGTTACTCATACATACCACATCTCCAAATGGTATCAAATTTGGTGTTACTTGCTCTACTACCATTTCTTCACTCTGGGACCCCTGAAGAGTTTTTCTTAGCATCTATAATGAAAATAAATTAATTTAACACTTTAGAAGAAAACTTAACTGGAGAAAACATTATTTCAATTCATTATTTCCTGAGTGTCTAGTAAGTATCTGGTGTTCTAGGCAGTGACTGTAACTATGGATAAGAAACTTGTTCCTATCTTCAATAAGTTAATCAATAGACAAGCATAGAAATAAAATATGCACAATTAAATATGGAATTATCAAGGATCAGAGAAGAGAAAAGCACATATGTATATGAACAATGGCCATTCGGTTTGTTAATGAACTGTGTACAACAGGATATGCTGAAACATTTATGAGATCGCTCCCTCCAGGCGCAGCTGTGTGGCAATCAACTGAGCCGGAATGTCTACTCAAGTATAACTATATCAAAATGAGAAACACAGGGGAAACATGGAACACACTAGAGAGGGGTCATCGTAATTTCCAGATTTCCTCTAAGGAGAGAAATAAAAGATTCCAACACAAACCTATGGGGACAGAGAGGAAGACAAGAAAATGGTAGAGGAGTGGGGACAACAGAAGAGACAAAATCAGGGAGGAAGTCCAACACTACAAAAAAAATCTGACGTCAGGTGGTGCAAAACTGAAGAGAGAAGAGTTCTGAAGGAGAAGGCCTGGATATGGCCTCTTTCAGGGGGAACTGCTTCTGGGTAAAGAGAGAGAAGCAGTGTCTCCTGCGTGCAGGACAGCAAGGAGGAAGAAAGATGTCATGGGGGATTAAGGAGATCAAAACAACAAAAAAGAGCAACCCATTATGTTTACGTTACCTTTTCGCGGGCCATCACTTAGAAGCTCATTCAGAGACTGCATTTCAAGATGCTTTTAAAAAGTATGATACACTTGAATCATGTGTAAAAAGGTGACTGGGGAGAAGAAAAAACAGATCAACTGCTTTAAAACTTATTATAGGAAGAAAATCGGGAGAGATTTTTATTGGTGACAATTCTTCCTTCAGAAGCCCCCTCCTGAGGTCTAGTTGTCATGGCAGGTGGAGGTGTTATGCAAGCTGCCCCAGAAGAAAAGCGATCATGAGTCCTGCCTCAGTGTACAGCTTATGAGTCACAATAGCTGTTAGTCCAGCAAGATATCCCCAACGGAACAACAATGACACTTTTATCTTGCAGGTAACGGCAGCTGTCTAATTGAACCTAAGGCTGGTTTAATGGGAGGGAATTCATGTCCAGCACTGTAAATCCAGCCAACTATACTTGGCTAGAGAAGTCACAAGGCACTAAAGGAGAGCCTCTAACTACCACGTTTTTAAACTAATATAGATTCTAATTATATTATTCCAAAAGCTTATCCTTATACCCACAAATAAATGTGCCTCTTACCCCATCAAAGACTTTTTTATTTTTGCAATAGATGGAGACGGTTACGTAGGGTGCCCAAACCCAACTGGCACATCTGTAATGCCACCACACCCCCCAGGGGGAAAATCATGGAAGGAGAAGAAAATTGGAAGAGTCAGAGGACCAGGACACCTTGTGGGGAACTGAGGAAACCTTGAGCGAATGAATAAAGAGCAGGCGAAGTCCTGAGTGAGTCTGTGCTGTTGACGTGGGCACAGCCAAGTCAAGGACCAGTGCCTCAGACCCGTGGGAATTCAGCAGAGCCTCACCCTGGGTCAGGCTGAGAGGGATGGCAAAGCCTTCCTCTGGGCTCAGTGTGAATGTTGGCAGTCTGTGAAAACTAGCAACTGTAGCAACTAGCAACTGTAGCTGCCTCCCCCCGGATGTTTACAGCCTGAAACTGCTCACCTACAGACCTCCTACCATGACTAATTAATTCCTCTCCCTTTTGCTCTGTGGAATAGACACACTGAGTTTCTGGGTTGTTGTGTAGTGGTTGCAGCTTCATCAGAGCACAGATAACCCATGTGACCCCAGCTTTTCTGTATGTGTGTCTGTGTTTCTGTCAGTTCTTTATTTCTTTACTGCTCCGAGTCAGATTTCCAGGGTTCCCGGATCCAAACCCTGCAGGCTGTAGCAGCACCTTCCAGTAAATGCTGTTTAGAAGCCATGACAGGGAAATCGTACCCGTGTAATCTCAACAACGTGATTGCCTGAACAAGACCTGCATAAGACACCAGTCGGCATGTGATGTGAACGGGGAAGTTACGCAAGGTCCACCTCCAGATGAAGAGCTACAGGCAGTTAGTGGCTGCTGAGAGAGGGAAAGTCCATTTCCTCCAGGGACAATGTCCCTCAAAGATGGTCCGATTCCAAATGGTCAGGCCTGGATACATGTATGTATCGAGCAACACTAAATGGATTCAGTGGAGTGAATTTACAGCAGGAAATTCAACAATGATGCAAAAAAGAAAAGAATGAAATGAGTGTTGATCAACCCAAAAGAAATAATTTTTTAAAATGATAAACCTATCTCAGAAACTATAGAAATTCAAAGTGTCCATGGCAGCATGAACTCAAATAAAATTTAATAAGGGCAATGGAAGAGTCAGGAATCAAGTGGAGAGAGTGAAAATGAGACAGCGAGGTATGTACAGAGGGCTAGAGCAGTGTCTTTTAACTGGAAGGAAAGATAAAAGACATCACTGAAGAAGAAGAAACAAACACTGGGTAAGAACCAATACTAAAATTACAATCTCCAAGAAAAATTTAGGCAATAAAAGGAAATCTACATATTTATAGGACCCAATGTGTATCTGGAAAAACTGGCTCACCATGATCTACTCCCAAGGTGTGTTAAGAAAAATTATTCGACTCTGTAAAGACACTCCATCAGGTTAACGTTAATAGGTTGCTTATTGCTTATAAGAATAAGCAATAAGACTGACTTAACTCTACTTATTGCAATAAGTTACTATTAAAGAGTAACACAAAAGTCAATGCAATGCTGTAACATCAGAAATACAAGAAGGATAAGCCAGAAAAGGAGGGTGGGGGTTCAAGAAAATATGGTGAAGAGGCAAGTAATTATTCCCAGAGTATACCTTATATGAATTTAACTTCTGAAAGTATATCAGTGTTCTGTCTGCAAAATATAAAATCTGCACATCAATTTTAGAAGTATGGACATTTTAACGATATTAATTCTCTCATCAGTGTTTCAAAGTTTTTAGTGTAGAGATACTTTGCCTCTTTGGTTAAATTTATTCCTAGGAGCTTCATGTTTATAGCTCTTACAAATGGAAATGTTTTCTTGATTTCTCCTTCAAGTAGTTTTTTGTAAGTGCATAGAAACATGAGTTTTGATGTTCCTTTTGTAGACCCCAAATTTATAGAATTCCTTCAATTAGTTCTGACAGTTTTGTGATAAAATTGCCTGTGTACAGGGTCATGTCATCTGCAGTGACAGTTTGACTTTTTCCTTCCCAATGTGGATGCATTTTTTCTTGCATTATTGCTTAGGCTTGAACTTTCACCACTGTGTTGAACAGAAGGGCATCTTGACCTCATTCCATGTCTAAGAAGAAAGCTTCCAACTTTTTTAGTATGTTTGCCGTGGGTCTGTCATATATGGCCTGTACTGTGTTCAGATACACTCCTTCTGTGTTGAGTTTCTTGAGAGATTTTTTAATTATGGATGGTGAATTCTAAGTAGGGAGTATAATAGTCTTATCAGTCTTGGAAGAGGGACATTGTGAGATGGTTGATAAAATATATACGATTATGGCTAAAAAGGGTGAGATAAATTTCAAGAGATCTATTCAAGAGATCTATTTCAAGGGCATTTATGAATGAACACACACACAAATATATATATATGCGTACACACACACACACACACACATATATATTTGTGTGTGTATATCAATATTTTCCCATACTCTTGCTGAGGTGCCAGAGCTTTCAACCCCACCGTATAACAAGAAAGGAGCACTTTCTAGCACCCACATAGCATCAGTGGACACCACCAACAAAGAGGACATGGATTTCCAGCCACACTCGGTAGTACTGGAGTACTATCCCCTTCTTGCTGGGGCGGTATCTGCGGAGGCCTAGCAGAGTACAAGAGCGTTTCTCCATCTCCAGCAGTTCCAAGGCGACCTTCTGCTGCAGATTGTATTTTCCTACTACAAGGAAAAAATAGAAGCAGTAACAATAACACAAAGATCTCTAAACATGTGGAAACTAAACAACATACTTCTAAATAGCCATGCCAGGGAAGGTAAAGTACTTCTAAAGAAGAGAGGCCAAGGGGACAGGGTAAAGCTGTTTATTAAAAACATCCGACTTGCCACGTGGTGGTGCCACATGCCTTCAATCCGGCACTCCGGAGGCTGTCTCAAGAAAGACAGAGAGAGAAGGAGGAGGGGGAGGGGGAGGGGAGGAGGAGGGGAAGGGAGGAGGAGGAGGAGGGGGAGGAGGAGGAGGAGGAGGAGGAAAGGGGGAGGAAAGGAAAGGAGGAGGAGGAGGAGAAAAGAAAAGGAAAAGAAAAAGAAAAAGAAAAAGAAAAAGAAAAAGAAAAAGAAAAAGAAAAAGAAAAAGAAAAAGAAAAAGAAAAAGAAAAAAAAGAAAAAGACCAACCAAACAAACAAACAAATCTAACTTTAGCTGGGTGGTGGTGGTGCACGCCTTTAATCTCAGCACTCTGGAGGCAGAGGCAGTCAGATCTGGGTTTCTGGTATTGTAATTAAAATTTTTAATGTGTAAAGCGAACAAAGGAAATTTCACTCCTTCCCTTCATATTTGAATTTTCATTTCTTCTTTGTCTAATTATTGGTGGCTAGGGTTTCCAGACCATATTAAATACAAACACTAGGAGCAGATACCTTCGAAATGTTCTTGAAATCAGAAGACAAGTTTTCTGCTTTTCACGACTGAATATGAAGTCTACTGAGGCCTTCCATACATGGCGTGCTGAAGACCTACTGTGTTCTCATGCTCATGGTGGTAGCTAAGACAGAAGCAACCCATGTCTACTCATGGCTGAAGAAAATGCAGTCTATACTCATAATGAAATATGCTCCGGCCTTTGAAAAAAAGGAGATTCTGCCCTTTGCCTGACATGGGTTAGTCTGGAGAATATTATTCTAGGCGTCCTAGATGGACACAGAGTGACAAGACTTCCGTGACCTCATTTATGTGTGTAATCTAAAAGTGCCAAACTCTCACAAACATGGACTAGAAGGGTCGAGGAAGAAGGGGAGAGCAGATGGACAGGTGGGGAGATGTTGGCTGAAGTGTTAGATGTGGGCTTTCAGCTAGATGAGCTGAGTGAGTTTCAGTGATCTATTGAATAGTGTGGTGAATATAGGTAATAATAATGTGTTGCATATTCCGTGCAATACATAATTCATTGCATAATGCAGAATTGCCTGGCATGCACGCCAGGGATCCAGTACTAACATTTTTTTCCATTAAAATTAATAATAAGTATCAATAAATGATTTCTAAAGCATTCACTATATCTATAATCATTTTGTTATTGTTGTACTTGACTCTCTCTCTCTCACATACACACACACACTCATTCATACACACACACACACACACACACACATACACATTCACACACACATTCATACACACACACAGACACACACACACACACACACATACACACACACATTCACACACACACACACAGACACACACACACACACACACACACACACATTCACACACACACATACACACACACAGACACACACACACACACACATACACACACACACACACACACATTCACACACACATTCATACACACACACACAGACACACACACACACATACACACACACATTCACACACACACACACAGACACACACACACACACACATACACACACACACACACACACATTCATACACACACACACAGACACATACACACACACATACACACACACATTCACACACACATTCATACACATACACACAGACACACACACACACACACACACACACACATTCAAACACACACACAGACACACACACAACACATACACACACTGTAGTTTGAGGTAACTACTTACAATTTCTGTATCACAAGATATATCAAACTACATTCTGCATATGTTTAAGTGAAAGCTCATGCTTTTTATTTTATTTATATTCTTTATTTTTGAAGTCTGTTTCGGTAAGTCAAGTCTCACTCTGTAGCCCAGGCTAATGGGGAGTTCACTCTGTAGCCTAAGCAGTCATCAGAACCACAGAGATGCCCCCGTCCCAGCTTTCCAACTGCTGCAGGCACAGGCATGAGCTCTGTGCTCGGCTGGGAAGTCTATTTTGAACATGTGCTTCAATAGATAAAGCATAATTTGGATCCATTTTGAAACCTCCTTTCCAGAATGCCTTGCTCAATCTATCCTTTTCGGACTGGGCAACGGTTCTACCTCCCTCCTCACACCAATGCTTCTGTATTTTCCTTTCTCCGTCAAACAGCTCTCTTGAACAGCAGCAACAGCAGCAAACATAAGTACTCGTTGAATTCCTATCAGAATCTTGAGCAAAGGTTCTAAATGCATCTCAAAAAAGACTGATACCTAGAATTTCTCCTGAGCCTCAGGAGAGTCTGATTTGAGATAATTTCACTGAGTTTTTCATCTCATAAATTCAATTCCACTTTGGGAAACCCCAGTGACACTTCTGCAAAAAAAGTCTGTGCATCCTTTCGAATTGCCTACATGCCATCCTCTGGCGACTCTTCTTACCTCTTCTCTTCCATTCCAGAGATTTCTTTGAAAGCCCACTAACCCTCACAGTTACCTTTTCTCATAATGGTTTTACTTGCTTGTCCTAATTGAACCCTCATTATTCTAAGCTAATTGTTTACCCATATGGTGACACAGCCACGTGTCTGTCGCCAGCCTGATTCCAGCTTGAAGTATTCTTGCCCTCAAGTGGTAAATGCTGGTGTTGAAGACAAACAGGCAGAAAGTAACTGCAGTTTCATCATTATACAAAACAGTTTCCAAGAAGGAGAATCTTTGTCTTCAAGCTCGCTCCAGACCCACACGTTTACAGTCGAGGAAGAGTCAACTAAGCTCATTAGCCAAGTCTTCATTATGAAAGGAAGTGGGAACAGAAAATGAATTTTAACATTCTTTTTCCCTGCCAAGTTTAAGAGCAATGACTTCACTTTACCATCTGGGGTTCTTTGTTCCCATGAAACAAGGACCATCATAAGCAAAACAAAGCAAAACAAAACCAGGCACTGTCCCTAGAGTTGCAGGAGAAAATATTGTGCCTTACCGCTTTTCACCAGCAAAAAGGTAAGCCTAAATGACTGACTCTGTGGCGTGAATGAGCATTTCTAGGAAGCGCTCAGCGATCAGTGGGGTTTGCACCGGAGCTTCATGCCTGCACTCAAGTTTAGAATATCCATCCCATTTGCCAATTAAGTGGATCAGTCGATTATATTGCCTTGTCTAGTAGAGCATCTAGTCTGATACCCAGTATCTAGACATATCTAGATGGACATGAAATGGACATTAACAATTCATGGAACAATTTTAAGGTGGTAAATGTGGAGGATTAGAATAAATTTGGTTTTTAAAAAAAGAAAGCAAATGGAAGGTGGGGAGACAGGAAGATCCCTGGTCCTCACTGGTTCTCAGTCTGCTCCAGGTTCAGTGAGAGGCTCTTTCTTAAGGGAACACAGTGGAGAATACAGAGCACTATGCCCAGTGTCTTCCTCTGACCTCCCACATGTGTTCACACACACTTATGTGTGCATGCACCATAACACATAAGCATATACACAAAAATTAAATGAAAAATTTAAACCAAGGTCTGAAATAAACCGACATTAGAACTGGGTTTTCAAAGCATGCTTTTCAAACATGGTGTTGATTTGGTTTTGTACTAATAAATGAAATATAGTTAAAATCAACTAGAAATCTTCCTTCCTTTGCCGGTCTTTTTGTTTTGTTCGTTCGTTCCCCTCTTTCTTGACCCATAGTCTAATGACTGCTAGGCAAGTACTCTGCCACTGAGCTCCTGCCGTATTTTTGCTTTTTATTATGAGACAGGATTCCCTAGGTTGCCCAGTGTGGCCTTGAGTTTATTCTGTAGCCAGATATGCGTTGAATATGTGAACTTCCTTCCTCTGCTTCCAGAGTAGCTGGGATTTATAGGCCTATGCCAGCAAGTCTATTTATCACCTAAAATTTTTAGGTTCTTTGAAATTTAGAAATAAATTTATAAACTTATACATACACGAATATGTATAAATATGTAACAGACATTGGTTGTAGGTATTCATGTTTTCTACTGAAATTGTGACATCAAAAGAATTTAGAATCACCCCATTGTGTCACAATTAGATACTTGCAATTATTATAATTATTATTTTGCTTTCTTAAACCGGCTTGTCTCGAGGCACAACAGTGCCATATCACATGCATGCGACATGAATATGAACACTGGGCTGAAATCAAGGCATTATTGGGGCCATCCTCACTCAGGATGCTGTAGGGGAAGATCTGTCCTTGCCTCTTTGGGCTCATTGGCTGCATTAGAGATAGTATGTCTGCTTCAGCAATCACACTTCCTTTTCTTCCTCTGAGCATCTGCAGCTCTTCCTCTCAATCTCTACTCTGAGGACATCTGTGATGTTTCTGGAGCCCACTCTGACAATATTCCCCTTCTCGGGCTTCTGAATTCCATCACACCTGCAAAGTTTATTTTGCAGTATAAGGTAATTATGCAGCTATAGCTATAGACTATGTTCTTCCAACATAAACACTTCTGAGGAACTGGAAAGTTCCTTCAAAGACACAAGTGGCCTCAGCTGACAGAGCCACCTAGAGGTTATGCAAAAGCCACCACAGCCTACCCTGCCGGCACACACATACCAATAGGGTCTACCAAGCCTGTGAAGGATCTGCTCCCTGGAATACACAGAAGTCAGCCTGGGTCTATAAGACGCACACACATACAAATCAAGGAAACATGACACAAAACAAGAACAGTTTCATAATAAGCAACCCCAAAGAAGTGGAGATTTATACATTTCTGGAAAGGGCATTCTGAATGACTGTAAGGATGCCCAGGGAACCACAGAACACAGATAGCAATCCAACAAACATCAGAACAGCAAGACACAAAAGTTTGGAGTTTAACACAAATAGGAATGGTTAAAACAGCTAAAAATTCTAAAACTGATAGTCACAATCAATAAAAATTTTAAAAAAAGCAACAACAGTGGACCTGATCAAACAGAAGAAAAAAAAACAAAACATGTGGGCTCCAAGAAAGTGATTTGAAATTATCCAGTTACATAATTTACTTACTGGTGGAGGTAGATTTATAGAAAAAGTCATAATACCATAATATTGTAACAGTGGGATGTAAATCACTTACCTCTGATATAAAATTACAAATGTACCGATATGATACTTTGTCAATGAATACACAAGATAGCCATACGTAAACAGTATCCTCAAACCAAAATGAGTGGGAAGAGTAAAAGACTAGTTTTTTTTTAATGTGACCAAAGTTAAGCTGTTATAAACTTAGATCATAGCTATAGGTATTTTATGTAAGCCACACAAGAACCACAAAGGAAAGAACTACAGTAGATACACTGAAGAGAAAAAGAAAGAGGAAGAGAGAGAGACTTTGGCCCTATAGAGAGCTGTCAAATCAGGTGGGAAGGCAGGGATAAAGAGCTAATGCATCTAAAGAATGATGAACGAGACGGCAACAAGAGGAACTCAATAGTAATTGCTTTATGTATAAGTAGATTAATTCTCCAATCAAAAAACAGAATAGTCAAGTGATTAAAACAAAGCAGGAGAAGCACAATCGAGACCTGCAATCTCAGCACTCGGGAGGCTGAGGCGGGAAGACTGGCCTGCCCTACACAGTGAGACCCTGTTACACACGAGAGACAAGAGAGGTCGAGATGTGATAACCAGTGGGTCAAGTCTCAAAGAAGATTATGATAATTGTAATTATATATTCGTTTAATATCACAGTACATAAAAGTATTAGTATATCTTAAGAGACAGATAGCAATTTGATACTATTGGGATTCAAAATTAAAAAAAAAAATTTTCTCAGTACTGGAGCCTGATTCCAGAGCCTCAGATGACGTATGGCTACTCTCGTCGTAATGAAACACCATGACCAAAAGCAAGTTGAGGAGGAAAGGGTTTTTTTGGTTAACTTTTCCACATCACTCTTCATCAATGAAGCAAGTCAAGACAGGAACTCAAACAGGGCAGGAACCTGGAGGCAGGAGCTGATGCAGAGGTCATGAGGGGGTGCTGCTTACTGGCTTGCTCAGCCTGCTTTCTTATAGAACTCAGGACCACCAGCCAGGGAAGGCACCACTCAGAATGAGCTGGCCCTCCCACATCAATCACCGAGAAAATACTCTAAAGGTTTGCCTACAGTCAATCTGATGGAGGCATTTTCTCAAACGAAGGTTCCCTCCTCTCTGATGACTCTAGTTTGTGTGAAGTTGACTTACAACTAGTCAGCACAGCATGTAAGTGTACTACCATTGAGTTACACCCCAATAAGTACCCTGTTGTTAACAATGAACAGATTTTCCAGGCTTAAAATCAGTAAGGAAACATTCGACTCAACGCTACACTTTACACCTGTAGAGTGAAGCTTTGCCAGGGAAAAGCCCTACCTCTGCGTGGTTGCGTGCCGCTTTGATTTCTGGGAACAGCTTGGAGGGGGATAAAAGAGGGATAATTGAAGGCGGCAGTTGACAGTTAGAAGTTAAGAATTAGACCTGAGAGCTACTGCAGAGTTTCTGCAGGATAGGGAAAAAGAGAGTACAAAAACTAGGAGAAGCAGGCAGAAATAAAGCCGATAGTGAAGCAGGCAGAAATAAAGCTTAGATATCTTATCCTATTCCTTCCCATCCTTTCATTTCCTCCCTAACCCTATCAGCTAACTGAGGTTTTAAAAGTTACAAGATAGAAATCTAACAGCCGGGAACAGAGGGACAGAATCAAGCAGCCAGTTAGAGAAAAGCAGCTTTTGAGAGCCCAGATTCAAACAGCAAAAGACAGCTAAACCCACACACCCTCTTTTACTAGAAAAACTGTTACATTTTAGATAGATACTTTTTTTTTTTAACATACACCAAGTGAGCGTGGTAACACACAGCATCCCATCCAACAGCAGCAGAACCCACACTCTTCCAGGGCACGCTGAGCAATCTTCAGGATAGATTGTGTGAGGTCAACAAATGTGTTACACTGCATCAGGTATCTTTTCTGACCACAGTGGTGTGAAAGTAGGAATCAGTAAGAAGAAACCTAGAAAATCCAGAAGCATATGGAAATGACATGCAATCAATAAGCTCCTGCCTAGATAACCAATAGGTGAAAGAAATGAAAAGGAAGTTTTAAAATACTGTAGATAAACAAGATGGTTCTACAACATCCAAAACTTATGAGATGCTGCAATGGAAGTTCCAGGGGGAAAATTAATGACAGGAAGTGTCTATACCAAGAAAGAAGTTCTCAGTTAGGCTAACTTTATAACTCAATGAGGGAAGTCAAAGTAATAAACGAAGCTCAAGGAACAGAAGAAACAGAAAATATTAAAGTGCAGAAAAGCAATTCGACTAATTAACAAAACAAAGAATCATATAGCCAAAAAGTACCACAAGTATTCAGAGAACTGTTATTTTTTATTTTAAATTTTATTTAGTTATCCTCTGTATATGGGTGTTTTGTATACACACATGCCTTTGCAACACATGCATGTCTGGTGCCTGAGGAGGCCAGAAGAGGGTGTTAGATCCTCTGGAACTTGAGTTACAGATGGTTGTGTGCTGCCATGTGGATGCTGGGAACCAAGCTCGGTCCTCTGGAATAGCAGCCAGTGCTCTTTACTGCTGAGCCATCTCTCCAGCCCTATATTTAATTTTGATATGTATCACAGAGGAGTATATACTAGAGGAGTAACATACAGTATGTGTTTTTAAAGTTTGGGTAGTAATTAAAGAAGTTTTGGAAAACTGGAGAGAGAGAACACAAACCTGATAGGGAAAAAAATGATTTGAACCTTCAATTCTTTCTCTCAGATTTTAGATGTAATAAACAGAAATCAATGATAGTTTATGGAATGGAATACTAGATCCCAGCATCCAAGAGGTGAAGCCATCATGATGAAGACAAGACCCAGCATTAAGAGTGTAGTGAGAGCTACTGAAAGGAAGTAAAGAGCTTCGAAAGAATTGTTGCTAAAAGTTACTAGTTATTCACATTTTATTTTGTTTTGTCTTTGAGACAGATTTTCACTCTACTGTCCAAACTAGCCCTGAAGTCCTAATCCTGATGTCTTAACTTCTGAATGCAGGAACAACAGGTGTATGCCATCAAACCTGTATGGTAATGTACGTTTCTACTGTAACAACATCTCTTAATCTAAGTACTATGTATAACCAATCTTTTCAATTTTCTTAGTAATGTGCATTTTAGTAAAACTTTAAAAAATGTCTTTAAGGGTTGGCAAAACGGCTCAACAGGTAAGGTGTTTGCTGCCTAAGCCTTATGAGCTGAGTTGACCCCGGAGCCCACAAAATAAAGACAAAAGTAACTCCACAAAATCATTCTCTGACTTCCACATGGACATCGTGACAGCCCCATGTTGTCACAACGTCCTAGGCTGCTTGCTCTCTGTTTCTGTCCAAAATACTGTATGTGGGGATTTGAAAGAGAATGACACTCATTCCCGGACAGTGTAAGTGTTTGGTAAGGGTTAGGAGGAGTGTGTCACTGGGCGTGGCTCAGAGGTTTTCAAAGCCCACACCATTCCCTGTTAGCTAGCTTGGGCCTCCCCCTTCTTTCCTTCATGTTTGTGGAT
The DNA here is from genome assembly GCA_026225945.1 of Cricetomys ansorgei. Taxonomy (NCBI): domain Eukaryota; kingdom Metazoa; phylum Chordata; class Mammalia; order Rodentia; family Nesomyidae; genus Cricetomys; species Cricetomys ansorgei. The sequence goes on along the minus strand of JAMJFZ010001562.1, from coordinate 142,115 downwards.
CAGATATAAGCTCTTAACTACAGCTCTAGCTCTGCCTGCTTGCTGTTTGCTTCTTGTCAGGATGGTCATGAACTAACCATGAACCCCAAATTAAATGCTTTCTTTCATAAATTGTCTTGGTTGTGGTGTCTCTCCAGAGCAATAGGAAAGTAACTAAGATAACAAGACCATAGGCAACTTGGAAAGGAAAGGGTCTATTTCATATTACAGCTTTTAGTCAGTCCATCATGGAGGGAAATCAGGGCAGGAACTCAAGGTAGGAATTTGAAGACAGGAACTGAAACAGAGACCATGAAAGAGTGATGCTTACTGGCTTGCTCCCCATGGCTTGCTTAGCCTGCTTTCTTACAGAATCCAGGACCACCAGCCCAGGAGTGGTATGACTCACAGTGGGACGAGTCCTTTTACATCAATCACCGATCAAGAAACATGTGGACAGGTCAATCCAATAGAAGCAATTCCTCAACTGAGGTTCCTTCCTCCCAGTGACACTAGTTTGTGTCAAGTTGACAAACCATAACCAGTATGATAATAAATACAATTTTAAATTAAAAAAAATATCTGAGACTTCTAGTCTCAGATAGTCACTTATCCATCTGCTTTTACTCAATTCATCCATTTCCTCTTTTCAAAACTCACTATGTAGCCAAAGATGACCTTAAATTTCTGATCCTTCTGCCTCCACCTTCTGACGATGAGGTTACAGGGGCTACTATGACTAGTTTAGGAGGGGCTGGGGATTGAACCCAGGGCTTTGTGCATGTTAGATAAGCACTCTACAGTTTTTCCAGCCCCTCTGGCTGCACCTTCAATCTACGTCACCATATCAGTGCCTCTCCTTCTCCTCTAAAGTGAGGACTCCAACAAGCTCACAGCTAGGAATCAGTTCAAATAGTTTCAAATCTGAGCACATTCCTGCATTTAGTCTTCTCAGTCAGGAGGTCTACGGTGGAAACTCAGAAATTAAAAAATCTACATTTTAGAGATTAATTATATTTGTGTGTACGCATGTATGTCTGTTTGTGGCTGTGTGCCCATGAGTACAAGTGACCTCAAAGGCCAGATCTCCGGGAGCTGGAGTTGCAGGTGGTTGTGAGCTGCCTGAAGTGGAAACAGAATTGAACTCAGAATTGAACATGCAGGAGCCATGCATGTTCCTGACTCAGCCACCTTTTCAGCATCCCCAAATCAACATTTCGACAAACACCTCAGAAGACTTGGATACAGATGAACAAAAAAGCTGAAAGAAACAATGACCTTGAAAGAATTCTATTAATGATACCAGGCCTATTTGTTCATATTTGTGTGTGTGTGTGTGTGATTATATAATTACCCTCAGTGAATAATAAAGACTAGGGTTTTTTGCTTTGTTTTATTTATTTATTTTTAATTTGGGATTTTGAGACAGGGTTTCTCTGTCCAGGTAACTCTGGCTGTCCTGGAACTCACTCTGTAGACCAGGCTGGCTTCGAACTCATAGAGATCTGCCTGCCTCTACTTCCCGAGTGCTGGGATTAAAGGTATGTGCCATCACCACCTGCTAAGACCAGTTATTTTTATGTGAAGAAAAATTTACATTAAAAAGGATCACCATGTCTCTCAAGACAATATTAGAAATCATCATTCCAGTAAATAAAACCCAAATTCTTTAAGATCACACAATAAACTCAGCCCATGATTTAAATTTGTAAGCATATCTCTCTTACAAATCTGTGATTTTTAACTTAACATGTGTTAAGAACTTACCTTTTAGCTAACCTTTAATATGCTCTCAGTTTGTTGTAACAATGCTTAAAAAGCATGCTGTATTTTTGGAATTACAAGGCTATCTTAGAAATCAAATGATTAATTTAACAGAGATGGAGCTCATCTTTTTTATATGTACCACTTGTTCTGGACAATTTAACTGTACTATTTCTTAATAACATAAAGCCAAGAAGAGGATGCAAAATTTCCTAATAATCTTATAATGACCCTTATATAAAATGAATTACAATTTGTTTCTCCCTTTCTATGTACCTCTCCATCCTCTGGGTATTACTAAATACTGGGATGAAGATTAATCCTCCAGGGTCATAATTTAAGAGCCTTGGTGATATCTAAGTGTAGTGGCATACACCAGCATCCCATCACGTAAGCATAAAGGGCAAAGGGATTGCCAAGCATCTGAGTCCAACCTGGGCTACTTATCAAGTACCACGTCAGCCAGGGCTTACGTAGTAAAGCAAGAAAACAACAAACTAAAGACCCTCCACAAAAAAATAACTAATAACGTTTCTAGTGTTTGGCACATAGCCAGATAAACGACATCTCAGCGATGGTATTGATTGCAGTGACTCTCTGCCGTTAAGCAGTCACATCATCATCTCACAGACCATAATCACTGTCTTCAGAGGCTGCAAGAAATTAAAGTAATTGCCTAGGGTCTCCAGCGTCGCCACCTTCCGAGCGAGGGAGGCCTCCTGAGGGAGATCTGACCCGCTAGCCCCAGCCTCCCAGCTCTGCCGCACACTCACATTCAGCAGCCGGGTCCCTGTGCCTTTGCCTTTGCCTTTGCCCTTACTCTTGGCTCTGTCCTTCTCTCTGTCTGTTTCCGAGTGTGTCTTGCCGTGTTCGTCTGCATATCGGACTGAAGAGACGTTGGATCCCTTGCCCTGCAGACTTTCTGGGGGGTTGAGGGGTGTGTCTTCTGGAGGATAGGGGTCGGCAGCAGGGAATTGGCCCGTGGTTTGCTCACGGAGGACTGCCTGAAGGCATTGGACGTGGACAAAGACGTAGCTGAGAACTTCGGGATCCCAGCAGGGAGCAAAGATGGGCGGTTGGGAAATGTGGCTGAGGCGATGGAAGACCTTTGAGGTGACTCCTGAGGGTTACTGATGGAAACCCTCCGGGTTCCCGGAGGAGGCAACTCCATTGCTGCATTCTCTTCAGGGCCCTGTCTGCCACTAACCTAACCGCTGCCTGCTGTGCACGCGCTGCTGATTCCCACACTTTCCTGGACCGCGCGCAGAACGCCTGGGCTGGGCTGCTGTCCCCTGAGTTTGGAGCTGTGAACTTAGCAGGCAGGACCAGCGGTGGCTCCTCGTCAAGCAGTTTCCACTTCCTCCAGGAGTTAGAGCTCGCTGGCGGGCAACCTCCTCCACGCTGTAGTAAATACTACTTAAGCCTTGGGAGCCCGCTCATCTCCACACCGTTTCTTTCTAGATTTATAATATCAGACATCACTTCCTGTGCACCAATGTGTAATTCCAGCGACTTACTTGGACATCTGTATCTGATTGTGCCACAAACACAGGACATGTCCATATGTTTACCTTACCTCCTGAGCCTCTAGTATGTTCCAAATTCATCTGATGTAGTAATGCCACATTCACAAAGTCCTGGCCTTTGAAAAAAATTGTGTCCCTGATACAAGAACTCTACTTTCCAGCGCCTATCCTGGGACTTCTCTCATATTGAAAAGTACGATAACTTACTTACTCCATGGTCTCCGGGGATGCTTTGCCCATTCCTTCTGCTGTCTCAATATTAAAACAATTTTACCATTACACACAAAACAAACCCAGAAACTTCCAGAGCATTATTGGCCATTTAACATTTAAAGATATTTATTTGTACTTCTAAAAAATGTTGTACTTCTAAAAATATTTAAAACATTTTAAATGTTTTTCTACCTTGGAGCCAGTGTTTATTGCTCTAATCTTGGAAATATAATCTTCTTTTAGGCAGGAGTCAGCTCAAAAGTCACCTTTAGAGTCTCAACCACTAGAAATTCCATTTTACAAAGCCGCTGCTCACATCCAACCTCACCTACAGACCTTTCCTGGACTCTTCCTCTCCCAACTCTCTAAGTACATTAAGAGCCTCCAAAAGGCAGATAGTGTGTTTACCATATGCTCTCACATACACCCCAAAGACAGGATTAACTGCTGTCTCCAACCTTCTGCTTGACATGCCCTTATAGTGAGCTCACACTAGTAGCTGCTAACCTCTAAAGACAGAACCTGGTTAGGAACAAGAACCTGGTCCTCGCTTTTCCCTTTCAAGCTACATGGCATCAAGTCCCAAGACCCTTAGTTCTATCGTGCTGCCAGTGTGGGTCTATGCTGCATGGTGTTTAATCACCACCCAGAGATACTTGTGTTACCAGCTCGTTATGACTTCCTAAGGGTTCATGTTATGCAGCATAAAGTGTACATAACCTCATAGACGAGGAAATCTTGGGTTTTGTTACACAGTGAAAGATGATTTTATTTGTACTGTAAAACTATTCCCATGCTCCATTTACTGGCTCCTTTAGGAGAGTTCGGTTCTGCTGGGTGGTTTATCAATTAGCTCTATGCATTTCCCAGAATGCTCAATGTTTTCTGGCCAGAGCCTGAGTAGTAAGGGACAAATTTATCACTGTTTGAAATTTCTGGTTAAGTACAGAAGCTCTGGGCATTGGTTTCTGGAGACACCTGTTGGAGAATAATAGCATTACTGGTTTACAGTGAAATACGTGAAATACATAAAATACAAAGGAAAGGTGAAATACTTCAGGGTCCGCGAAAGCCTGATTCTTCTGAATTGTTACTAAGTCTGAAAACTTATTTGAACCTAATAGAAGGTGGCAACTAGCAATGCTCTTTAGGTGGGAGAGAAATGAAGTCTTGTGAGCAAATTTATATCTCCAAACATTTTAGTCCCCGAGTGCTACACAGTTTGAAAATAGCAGAAACGTATTTCTCACAGCTCTGGAGGCTGGCCAGTTCAAGACCCAAGTGCCTGTCTGCTGAGGGTCCAGTCTGCCTCCTAAAAGGTGACCTGAGCAGTATCCTCTGGATGAGGAGCACTGTGCTCACGTGATGGGGGCAGGAGGGCAAAACTGGTGACATCCTTCTGTGTGTCTGACAAGAGTTTCACCTGCCTAGGTCTTTTGGTCCGGACATTTAGTTCAGAATGTGGTAGAGTGCTCCGCAGATAAAAATGCTTGCACAAGCCTGGTGACTGAGTTCGATACCCAGAACCCTTATGAAGGAGGAAGACATCTGACACCATATAGCCGTCCACTGGCTTCACATTCACTCTTGGCAGAAGCCTCTCCCCCATCACTTACACAGAGATGATGATGATGAAAGATTTTTTAAAGTGCTAAGCTCATCACCGTTCTGGCCTTTTGCGTGTGTGTGTGTGTGTGTGTGTGTGTGTGTGTGTGTGTGTGTGTCCCATTTCTACCAGTAGAAATCACATCCATTTTACAATCTGACCTCATCTACAAACCTTTCCTAGATTCTTCCACTCCTAGCTCTAAGTAGATTAAGAGTCACCAGAGGCAGACAGTATGTTTACAATGCGCTCGTACTCCCTAACCCTGCTCCCATAAACCAGGCTTCATGCGCAGAGATTCAGACTTGACAGGTCTGCCACACTCATCTACAGCCTTAGCGATTTGCCTTGAGTTAATCACCGAGACACTCATTGGCAATGAACTTTCCTAATCATCATGGTCAAGGGAATCTTTTGATATACACTGATGGATTTTTGCTTGTGAAAGATTTGTATGATTCTATTTGTTCAGGGACTGTGAGCTTGCTGGGGTGTATCAGGAGATCTGAAATCCAAGTCATATTCCAAGACCTGAAAGAATTCAAAGGTCACCCTTCCAAAGTCAGTTATTATAGTGTTAACACAGCTAACTTTATCCATCAGCAATGCAGGCTTCCTCATCTCTATGCTTTTAGGATCAAACCTGCCAGTTTAGCTAATGCAGGGCTGCTATCATATGTGTCTGTATTTAAAGTCTAGTATATATACAGCTGGGTCCAAATCTTTCTTTCTTGAGGCTCTAGAGGAGGATCTGCTTCCTTGCTCATCCTTGATAGAATTCATGGGGCTGAGATATCTGTCTTTGACTGTTGGATAAGAGTCTGTTTCTAGCTGGGTGGTGGTGGTGCACGCCTTTAATCTCAGCACTTGGGAGGCAGAGGCAGGTGGGTCTCTGTGAGTTTGAGGCCAACCTGGTCTACAGAGTTCCAGGACAGCCAGTTACAACAGAAAAAAAAAACCTGTCCTGAAAACCAAAGAGTCTGTTCCCAGACTTTCAGGATCACTGAAGGCCCCTCCATCTTTATAAGCAGAACTTATAAGCATCACAACTGCCTAACAACTCTTTGATGAGATAGGAAAAGGTTTAGTCATTTAGAAAACACTGGGCTACACTAGCCACTTGCAGAATGGAGGATACTCTCCCCATTTCAAGGTCCTGGTTTCCTGTGACTCAAAAGAAGAACCAGGACCCTGCCATCTCAGCATTCAGGAGGCTGGGGAGGGAGGATCAGGAGCTTGAGGTCAGTCTGGGATACATAGCAAGACCCTTTCTCAGAAAGCAAACAGAAACAGAAGGGCCTCTGTACCTCTGGAGCATGTGCCTACCAGAATGAGACTCGAGGTTTGATATCCACCAACTGTTAAACACCAGCATGGAGACTCTACACAGGTTAGCCCAAAATCCCAGGCCTGAGATGGTTCATGGCCCGGCTTCTCTTTTCTATGCTTGAACTTGCTGTTGTTGCTTTTGGTTTCTGAAATGGGCTTTCACGTAACTCAGGCTACCCGCAAACTTGCTGAGTAGCTGAGGGTGGCGCTAACTCCTGATTCTCCTGCCTCCTCTACCCAGGTGCTGAGTTATAGGCACACGCCAGCATTCCTCAATGTTACAGATGTTTTTCCCAAAGTTCCCTCGAGATTCTGACGTTTAACCAGGAGGAGAATGACCAGATCAGATTTTAAAAGGGAACAATATTCAGTTTATAAAACTTTTCAAACAAAAAGATACACGTCTGTTTTATTAGTCGTGAAGTAAAACATCTTTTAATTCAAATTACATCATAATTATTACATGATACATAACCACTTGGCCAGACTCAGAGAACACAAAATTTACACTGCAGTGTTCAATAAGGAGACATCAAAAATATATACTGAAGGCGTTTCCCTTCCACCCTGTTCCCTAAATTGACATTTAAACGTGATACATATTTTATTACACTGAAGCTATGGCTTTTCTAAATTGGTGCTTTTTAGATAATGATTACAAATACAGCAAATTTGAGAGAACGGGAGACAAATGCTTTCACTGCTTGCTTGTTTTAAGCCCGTTATCTCCTTTTTCACTAAGGTGGTAAGAGTCTAGAAATCAATGTTTGGGTATAAAGACCAGACATAATGTAAACACTTTTCATAATCTTCAGAAGCATCTCAGCATTATATAACAAAAGCTCAACTGTGAATACACACATCTTATGGAACACACTTACAAACCCGAGTGGGGCAGCTCAGGCCATTCCTGCAGTGAAGGTGACTGGCATTATGACAGTGCTTTGATCCCTCTATCCGGGCACTCTTCCACGTCAGAGAAGAACATTAACTCTGAAGAAGAAAATGAACATATCACACTTAAAACAGTTTCCAAGCTCCTCAAAAATGTTTTGCATTTTAGTCACAGTCTGTTGAAATACTGATTTATGCATAGTAATACAAAGTCCTTAAGCACAAGTGTGAATTATTCAGGGAGTTTTTAATATAAAAGTCAAGCTTTTTGTGTATGAATATGTGTGTAGCGTACACATGTTCATATGAATGTGTGCATGTATGGGCACATACATGTAGATGCTAGAGGTTGATGTCAGGTGTCTTCCTCTATTGCTCTACACATTATTTTTTGAAACAGGGTCTCTCACTGAACCTGGAGCTCACCGATTTGGCTAGGCTAGCTGGCTGGCCGTGAGCTTGGGCCCCACTCGTCTCTTCCCTCTCAGTGCTAGGACCACAGGTACACAACACTGTGCCTGTCTTTTACACAGGAACTGGAGATCTAAATTCAGCTCCTCATGTTTGCATAACAAGCACTTTGCCAACTGACCAGCTACCCAGCCCCGAAGCCTAAGATACAGCAAACCGAATAAAGCAGCAGGATATTTAGTGGAACAACATGAGACTTTCAATGTAAAAAGATACACCCATAAATAAATACACAAGGAAATTGCATTCTGGTTTGGTATAATCTGGTACACATGTACAAATGGGCAACACTAACTGGGCTCAATAGGCTGTATATTTATATACGTACACATACATATACACATATATATATTACATCGTAAATGTAACAAAAATAATTATAGTAGAAAAGGTCATGAATTTGGAAGGGGGACATGGAAGGAGTTAGAAGGGGAGGGAAATGATGTAACTATAGTACCCATGTATGAACAGATGAAAAAGCGGAAACCCAGGCAAAGAAGTACAATGTACAATAAAATACCAAGTATTCCTAGAGTGTTTGCTGACGAGCTGGCTGTCTGCTAATAGGCGTTTTCTCCTTTGGGTGTTCTAAAAAGCTATTAATGACTTCAGCGGTCACTGGGCACTTTATTAGACATGAAACAAGAGTCTGTGCCAACAAGACAGGAATCACTCACTCCTGTGTGTGTTGCAGAGGCCACACTGATGAAGCATGCCTTCATCAAGTGAGGAAGCTGAGCACGGGAAAGCAGAGTTAGCAATGCCTGAACGTTCCACGAAGGCACGCCTGGGCACTCGGAAGGCTCCCAGGCTCCGACCCTCTGCGTTCCCCTGCCTGTTCCTTCTGCCATTCTGAGACACCCTGTTATTTTCATTGCCCTTCTAATATTTTATCTTAAATGTATTTGCTATTAAAGTATTATTGGAAGGCTTATGAAATTGTGAGAGAAATTTCAGAATGCTTATATCTTTTTATTTTAGTACCTTCACTAAGATCCACGCCTGGCCTGTAAGACAGAAAGAGCCAGGACAACCCAACCAGAAGGGCTACCACCAGATTCATTATGATCCATGGCAATGGATCAATTGGATCAATTTCTGCTGCCCTGGAGAAGAGAAACGCTCATTAGAAATGCCTTCATTTTCGCTCACGTGTCCAAATTTTAAAAAGAAGTCCTCTCCTAGAGAAATACCAAGTATGAAATAAAGTGTGATTCTCCTAAACCAACCAAACAACAACAAAAGAAGCCCCACCACGTATCTGCAGAGTTCAAAGCCTATTTGAACTCTAAAAAGATCTCTGTGTATGAATGAAAAGTTAGTGTTCCCCTCAAAAAAGCCCTAACGATTTCCATTGCAGCATCACGGCAGTGTTCTGCAGCTGGCAACCTGCTTGTCTCTTAGCCCACTTCCTATTCAATGTGTCAAAAAAGGTTGCCATTCTGGAATTCCAGCCATCCTGCCAACCCAGCAGCTGGTCACTCATCTGCCAATGCCGTGTCTCCCATATTCACTTCCCAATGCCGCCTGCTCAGATCCTGCTCAGATCCTGGGCTCTATTCCAGCCAGCCTCTCCAACTGTTCTGTGGTGTTGGGCTCTCTACCTGGGGTGATGCATAGAGCACCTTCAATCCATCCCAGGATGACTTGGATTAAATGTTAAAATGTATTTTTGAAAAAGAAAAAAAAGATAGTTCATTTAAAAATCCAGATAGAGGCTGGGTATGGTGCATATAATCACAGCATTTAGGGTGTACAAGTAGTCTGATCAGGAGTTCAAAGCCAGCCTCAGCTACATAAGGAGTTTGAAGCTAGCCTGGTCTACCTAAAACTACATGTCAAGAAAAACAAAAAACAAAAAAGGTAGTTTATCCGGCAACCCACAGAACAGGTACTTTCTTCTCATGCTTTATTATAAACAGAAATGTGGCCTCCTTAAGATCTACGGATGAAAATGTGAAACAGTATTATTATTCTCCCCGTTGCTGCTGTCACCATTAACAACTGCTAAAGCATCACTGTGAATTCTTACCAGAGGCTCCCATTAACAGAAGGTGTGTAAAGGTGGATTCTGTCACTTGTCACTTGCTGACTCAGAGATAGTATTAGAGCAGCAAAGTACACTAAGGAAAAAAATAAATGAAATTAGTAATAATGTTAACTCTTGTTCATATTGAATTCATAGATTCTCTAAGGTCAAAATAATCCACACGTTAGTGAATGATTATACAGAAGCAATTCACCAACTTCAATAGGCAGCTTTGTATTATCTGGGCATCGGCATGGCACAGTGCGACAAGTGAGCACTGCGCTGCCATTAGACCTGGGCAAGAAGGAACCTAGAAGGTCTTTTAAAAATTTAAATGACTTGCTCAATAAAATTCTTGTAACCTAGAACAAAATGTATTGTAGGTTGCCAGGAATACATAGAACGGTACTTAGTACTTGGGCCATGGCAGCTGTGTCTGCTGGATGCCAAGCAGTAAATACAGAGGCTAAGGCATGAAGGCCAACCTTTAAACCTTGTGATTTTTGATGCAGGGCATTAAACCTAGGACCTCACATATGAATTCAACTTCTGAAAGTCATTTAGATGAGCCTCTAATGAAAACCACTTGTAAGCTAGGCACAGCCATGTCTGCTTGTAAATCCTAGCACTCAAGGGAGAGGAAAGGGGATGAAGAATTCAAGGTTGTCCTCACCACACAGAAAATTCAAGGCCAGCCTCAAAATAAAAACAACAAAAAAGAATTCTATCAAAACTACTCCTACCTTGTTTTAAATCACACTGATCTATAATGATTTATAAGAATAATATAAAACTACTGTAAAATATTTTTCTTGAATTTCATTTCAAAATGACAGTATAACTCATCAATTAGAACACAGTTAACAAGGTAAACTACTACTTACAGAAAGAAGCTAAAGCTGTTGGCTCCAGGGCCAAAAAATTCCGGATTGCTAGTGATGCTTTAGCAAAGTCAGTCCTAAAATGAAAAGCAAAAGCTGCCTGTCACTGTGCAGCTGTAAACATAACACGACTCTACTGCCTTCGCTAGTTGCTCCCTCCTCCAGACCACTGGGACCAGGTCCATTGTCCCTGACGAGGCTCTAAGCAGCTAATGTTTAAACTTACACAAAAGAGTATCTACCTTATTTACAAAGGCCATGTAAAATATCCAACAAGAAGACTGTTTAGTATTACGACATCACGAAGAAACAAATCAACCCTAATCTGCAAGCTCCATTAGCTTCCTCCTCTGTCTGTTAAAGTATTGGACTACAGTGCTGTTTGGGTTCTGTCAACCTGACAGAGACGAAAGGGAACCATAACTGGAAAAACGCCACCACAGGGCTGGCCTGTAGGCCGGTCTATGGGGACATTTTCTTGATTAAGAATTCATGTGGGAGGGCCTAGCTCATTGTGGGTGATGCCACCCCTGGGTTGTATACATAGTATGCTGTGCAAGCCACACAGAGTAGACCAGTAAGCAGCACTGGTCTCTGCTTCAGTGCCTGACTCCAGGCCCTGCCCTGTTGAGCTCCTGCTGTGAGTGCCCTGATGAGGGACTGAAAAGTATACAGTAAACACTTTCCTCCCCAAGGTGGTTTGGTCAGTGTTCTACTACAAAAACAGAGAAGAAAGTAGGACAGTAATATAGGCAGGATTTTTTTTTTTTTTTTTGGTGATTTTATTTCATTTTATTTAGTTTGTGTGGGCAGGTGGGTGCATGTGCATACCGACAGACAGACACACACACACAGACACACACCCCTCAAGCTACAGTGCACATGTGGAGGTAGAGGACAACTATCAAGAATTGGGTCTCCTTCCACCACATGGGTCCCAGGTTTGAACTCAGGATGTCAGGCTTGACAGCAGACATCTTCACCCACTGAGCCATCTCTCCAGACATGCTGAGTTTTAAAAAGTGGGTTGACTTCTGCTCCCCAGAATAAACAGAGGATGTCTAATCTCTAGTACTTATGATGGTGATTTCATTTGGAAACAGGATCTTTGCAATTACAGCAAAGCTAAGATAAGGCCGTGCTAATCCAAAGACTGGCTTTTTAAAAAAAGGTAATGTTAATATCCTCTCATGCTATTTTGGAAACTCATAGTTGGTGACACATTTTGTTCATTTCTTGCCGAAGAAAAAGTGAGAAGGACTCATAGTCACAACAGTCTTACCTGTCAAATGCTGAAACTGTGCTTAGAGCCAGAAGCAAGTAGAGAAGGCTCTGGAATGGGTTTGCTAAGGGCTTGTACTGCTGCAGGAGGTTGGAGAGGTTAGACAGCTGGTCTCCTGCGAGAACATATATCACAACAGTATTCCACACGGCACAGCCAGCCAAGAAGCCGTGAGAAAACAGACCGATCATCCTGCAGGAAAAGGGTTTTATTATGGATCAATCAGTAAAATAAAAAGCTAAAGAATTTTTAATATCTCTTCATATATAATAAATCCAACATATTATGAAAAGAACAAGTGCAATGTCTACAAAAATTAATCCATATGCCATTTTAAATTGTCAATTTTGTTGAAAGTACAGCCAAGACTTTTTTCTGTTGTTTTAAATGCGGAAATTCAATTAACAAAGAATGTCAACGAAAAGCAGCCACCTGAAGGCTCGGTGCACTGAGAGTGCCACATCGCGGGTGGTCCAGGACGGCTTCATATCCATGGACACTTCTATGTTTTCTGTGGTCTTTATCAACTCCGAACGGTCTGCCGCCTGAAATCTCCCTAGGAGCACAGAGCAGAAAGATTACTAATGAATGCTTACTAACGACTTGTGAGAAGGAAGCCACCCTGCACCTGCGCCTTGGCCGGCGGAGGGGCGCGCGGCGCGGGAGAGACCGGCTCCAGCAGCCCGGAGGGCTCTCCCAGGGGCCGCGGGTCACGTCCCGCCTGCAGCCCCAGATCCAGAGGGGTCCGGCGCCTCTGGCTCTGCAGGCACGCACAGGTCCGAACTCAAACACATACAATTAACTGAAATAAAACAGAATCTTTAAGGCAAAAAAGAAAAGGAACCTACAAGATGACGGCTGAGGTGAAGGCGCTGCCTCAGATCAAGTCTAGTGACCTGCGCTGGGTCTCCAGACCCAAAAGGGTGAGGAGCCGCTCTGCGAGCCGTCCTGACCCTGCATGCATGTCGCTCACACACATCACACACAAGCACACATGCTTACATTGTTTTTAAAGGAGGGGTGAAACTAAGATTGAAAGTTTGCTTTTAAAAAAAAAATCTAAAACTTCTCCTTGACTTTAACTTTTTTTTTCTTTCACCTTTGGCTGCTTAGACATACAATTTCTTCATCTTAAAAACAAAAAACAAACAAACAAAAAACGATGCATAGCCAATAAGCTTTCTTCTCAACCCACAGCTGATGCTAAAAATAGCAATTTTAGGAATGAACTGTATTTAACGAAATATAACAACAAACTTTCAACTCAGAATTAAGTTTAAAAGCCTTTAGCATGACAGTCTCTAGAAGTAATTTAGATATTTTAGGAATACTAAAATTAAAATGTGGGGACTAGAGAGAGATGGCTCAGTAGTTAAGAGCCCTGGCTCCTCCAGAGGACCTGGGTTCACTTCCCAGCACCCACATGGTGGCTCATAGCCAGCCATTACTCCAGTCCCAAGGATCAAATGCCCTCTTCTGACCTTTGTAGGCTCAAGACATATATGTGGTATGCATAGGCAAAACACTGGCACGCATAAAATAAAAGGTCAGGTTTTCTAAAAATAAATAATTTAAAACAAAAAATTTTATTCTGGATGGTGATAGTGCACAGCATTAATCCCAGCACTTGGAAAGCAGAGGCAGGCAAGTCTCTGAGTTTGGCCTGAGCTATAAAGTGAGTTCCACAGAGAAACCCAGTCTCAAAAACCAAAATCAAAACAAAGATGAAAATGTTTAGACTATCAAGGTAAGCTATTACTTGAAAAATTCTTTAAAATTCTTGGGGAAAGATGTTGGAGTGTGCACCCCAGCTCTCTGTGTGGGCAGGAGAGATGAGGGAGTGTGCACCCCAGCTCTCTGTGTGGGCAGGAGAGATGAGGGAGTGTGCACCCCAGCTCTCTGTGTGGGCAGGAGAGATGATGGAGTGTGCACCCCAGCTCTGTGTGGGCAGGAGAGATGAGGGAGTGTGCACCCCAGCTCTCTGTGTGGGCAGGAGAGATGAGGTAGTGTGCATCCCAGCTCTCTGTGTGGGCAGGAGAGATGACGGAGTGTGCACCCCAGCTCTCTGTGTGGGAAGGAGAGATGAGGGAGTGTGCACCCCAGCTCTCTGTGTGGGCAGGAGAGATGAGGGAGTGTGCACCCCAGCTCTCTGTGTGGGCAGGAGAGATGAGGGAGTGTGCACCCCAGCTCTCTGTGTGGGCAGGAGAGATGATGGAGTGTGCACCCCAGCTCTCTGTGTGGGCAGGAGAGATGATAGAGTGTGCACCCCAGCTCTGTGTGGGCAGGAGAGATGAGGGAGTGTGCACCCCAGCTCTCTGTGTGGGAAGGAGAGATGAGGGAGTGTGCATCCCAGCTCTCTGTGTGGGCAGGAGAGATGAGCATGTGTGCACCCCAGCTCTCTGTGTGGGCAGGAGAGATGACGGAGTGTGCACCCCAGCTCTCTGTGTGGGCAAGAGAGATGACGGAGTGTGCACCCCAGCTCTCTGTGTGGGCAGGAGAGATGACGGAGTGTGCACCCCAGCTCTCTGTGTGGGAAGGAGAGATGAGGAGTGTGCACCCCAGCTCTCTGTGTGGGCAGGAGAGATGATGGAGTGTACACCCCAGCTCTCTGTGTGGGCAGGAGAGATGATGGAGTGTGCACCCCAGCTCTGTGTGGGCAGGAGAGATGAGGGAGTGTGCACCCCAGCTCTCTGTGTGGGCAGGAGAGATGAGGGAGTGTGCATCCCAGCTCTCTGTGTGGGCAGGAGAGATGACGGAGTGTGCACCCCAGCTCTCTGTGTGGGCAGGAGAGATGACGGAGTGTGCACCCCAGCTCTCTGTGTGGGCAGGAGAGATGACCGAGTGTGCATCCCAGCTCTGTGTGTGGGCAGGAGAGATGACCGAGTGTGCACCCCAGCTCTCTGTGTGGGCAGGAGAGATGACCGAGTGTGCACCCCAGCTCTCTGCACAGCAGGAGAGAGTTGGGATATTCATAAAGTTCTCCTGAGAATCGAGGTGCAGCAATCCAGAAATGGATCTCAAGAAGCAGGCAAGATTTCATCCCAAAACCCACTGCTCAGATATTTTGAAGGATGAAAGAATAATTAATTTTCTCAAAAGAAGTTTACTGGGTAGCCAACAGCACCACTTATGCCTTTTATGATCAGTTTCCCAAATGGGGAGGTTTTTACACTAAAGAAGCAAGAAGAATAAAAATGGCTGGGTAACACTGCTTGGAAGAAGAGGGGATGAGGGATGGCCCAGCTGGAAAAGTGCTCGCCTTGAAGCACAACATGACCTCAATTCTGAGAGTCTACTTAAAGTGCCAGGCATGGCGGCCATGCCTGGAACCCGGCATTCGGAGGCAGAGGCAGGACAATCTCCAGGGCTTGGCGGCCAGCTGGTCTAGTTCGGTGAACTCCAGCCCGATGAGAGATCCTGTCTCAAAGGAGGTGATGGTGTTACTTAGGAAACACCTGAGTTGGGGGAGGGGAAACTGTGATCAGAAAATATTGTTTGAAAAAAAACAAAACAAAACACTATTTTTATTAAAAAATAAATAAATAAAATCCAACTGAAAAAAAGCGTAATGACTATAGTTTTGTGTGTCAATTTTTGTTCATATTGTTTTATTATTCCCTCCGTTCAGGTCATCAGAACTATAATTGCCAGGCTAAAGATAGCCTTGCAAGCTGGGGGTGGGGGAAGTGAGGGGAGGTGGTGGTGGCACCCGCCTTTAATCCCAGCACTCAGAAGGCAGAGGCAGGCGGATCTCTGTAGTTCGAGGTCAGCCTGGTCTACAGGGCGAGTTCCAGGACAGCCAGAGTGACAACAGAGAAACACTGTCTCAGAAAACCAAAAAAGAAAGAAAGAAAAAAAAAAAAGATACCTTGCACAACATTTAGAGCAGTTGTACTCCAGACAAGAAAATGACTTACGGCTTTTTTCCACAAACACTTTGCCGACCGGCTGGCTAGTCCCGGTGGGAGCGGTGAACCGAGAGCGCTGCTCCAGAGTACTTTGCTCATCCATAATTATGTCTTCATCTTCCACTCCCAGCTCATTGGCATACTGTAGTTCCGCTGGCTTGGTTCTCCTGAAATCAGGGAAAATCTTTGAAAAAAATGGATAATGCTTGAATTTCTAAAGACCTACATAAAAAAATATCCATGAATATAATGGAAAGAGTCCTGAACCTGGAGCGAAGAAAATACGCTGTTTGCGCAAATAGATTTCTGTGGACCTCCATTTTCTCATCTAGGAAATGGTTATTGACTGACTAGACATCTCCTGACTTAAAACTATGAAATTCTAAATGTAACTGATTATAGTTTGTAGAGTCCTTTCTAAATACAAACATTAATGTTATATAACTTCCAGGGTAATTTTCAAGTATGGTGTTATAGTTTATATGAGACTTATTTTTTCATATTAAAACACAATGGTTATGCTTATTGCAAAATATTTCAAATGTCATTAACATGAGGAAGCAAATCACAGCAGCTTATCTTTAATGACTAATCTTTATCTCACTTTTTGTAATTTGTATGAGAATATTCTCTTTGTTTTATGCTTTTTTAGAGAAGACTCCTTAGGCTATTTCCATACACTCTTCTTTCCTTAGTGTTCGATCCTTTTCACATTTCTTATCGCCTTGGTCTAGTTCATATTTCTGTAATATGACTTATTTGGACACGTACAGATACAGTGTTTTCTAAGACCCAGTGAGCTGCGATTTAACAGCTAAATTAAACAGCAGCCCTCCCTCCGAGGAGCAGCCAGAAGGATGAAAAGACTATTACTTTGCCTTCCTTCGAGGTTTTGGAACAACTGCCTCCT
Source organism: Cricetomys ansorgei (assembly GCA_026225945.1). Taxonomy (NCBI): domain Eukaryota; kingdom Metazoa; phylum Chordata; class Mammalia; order Rodentia; family Nesomyidae; genus Cricetomys; species Cricetomys ansorgei. The sequence goes on along the minus strand of JAMJFZ010001562.1, from coordinate 125,323 downwards.
CAGCTGGTTCCACATCGATGCCATTTTGGTTTTGTAGTAAACAGGGACTAGATGACTTTTCCGTGAAGGAAGTCTCCAACTCTGAAAATGAGATGTGTTACATGGTTACCAGGTAACAAGAGAAACAACCACACGGTTACCAGGTAACAAGAGAAACAATCACACGGTTACAAGGTAACAAGAGAAACAACCACCCGGTACAAGGTAACAAGAGAAACAATCACACGGTTACAAGGTAACAAGAGAAACAACCACCCGGTACAAGGTAACAAGAGAAACAATCACACTGTTACAAGGTAACAAGAGAAACAATCACACGGTTACAAGGTAACAAGAGAAACAACCACCCGGTACAAGGTAACAAGAGAAACAACTACACGGTACAAGGTAACAAGAGAAACAACCACACGGTACAAGGTAACAGGAGAAACAACCACACGGTACAAGGTAACAAGAGAAACAATCACACGGTTACCAGGTAACAAGAGAAACAACCACCCGGTACAAGGTAACAAGAGAAACAACTACACGGTACAAGGTAACAAGAGAAACAACCACACGGTACAAGGTAACAAGAGAAACAACCACACGGTACAAGGTAACAAGAGAAACAACCACACGGTACAAGGTAACAAGAGAAACAACCACACGGTTACAAGGTAACAGGAGAAACAACCACACGGTTATAAGGTAACAGGAGAAACAACCACACGGTACAAGGTAACAAGAGAAACAACCACACGGTACAAGGTAACAGGAGAAACAATGGATGACTCTTGTAGGACAGGAGAATTTTAAGACTTTCAGTTGGATGATTCTTTTCTACTAAGGGCAATGTTGCTGTTGCTTGAGACAGGGTTTTACTATGTAGCCCCAACTGACCGGGAGCTTACTGTGCAGATCAGGGTCACCACAGACAGCTAGAGGCGGGGGCCAACACGCCCAGCTAGGATTAGATTTCTTAATTTTTTTTTTCCATATTGGTTGACATTAAAAGTTGAAATTATGGGCTGAAGAGATGGCTCAGGAGTTAAAAGTACTGGCTGCTCTTCCAAAGTTCCTGAGTTCAATTCCAGCATCCACATGTGACTCACAGCTGTCTATTACTGTAGTCCCATGGAATCTGATACCCTCTTCAGTGTGCAGTCAAAACACCCATATACATAAAATAATAAATACATTTACAAAATCTCATAAAATTATACATTTAAAGTATAGAAGAATAATTTTTTTTTTACATGAAAAACTTGGCCTGGTGTGGTGGTACATGGTTTTAATCCACCAGATTAAAGCATTCAGCACTTGGCACTCAGAAGGCAGAGCCAGGCAGATCAGTGTGACTTTGAGGCCAGCCTGGACTACATAGTAAAATCCAGGCTAGCCAAGGCTATATAGCGAGACTATCTCAAATGAAACAAAACAAAACACTAATCCCCAGGTTTGGAGCACCTCTAGGTTTGGCAGAACTCACAGGATTCAGAAGTCTTTACACTCATGGTTACAGTTCATTACAGCGAAGGAACAAAAGCAAAATCAGCAAAAGGAAAATGCAGATGGAGCAGACCCAGGTAAAACAGGCACAGTGCCCAACAGTCCCATCTGTGGAGTCGTGCAGGGTACCTGTTATTCCAGCAACAAGTTTGGACAGCCCAGGAGATGTCTCTGTAGGGAAGCCCAATCTTTCAACTGTAGTGAGCCCTTCAGACTGTGGGCCTAGACCCTGCTGTGAGCCTCTGGCTAAAATTGCCTAGTTCCTGTATTGGGAGATCTTCTGAGCAAAACTGAGTCATGAAAATATTAATGACTGCCTGAGAGCGGCTTGTTTACAGGGAAGCCAAAACCCTCTGAAGGAATGTTTCTTCTCTGGCCAAACATTTAACTTCGGAGAAGCTATTGTCCTAAGCATCTAACTCCACTGGAGAGAGGCTGTCTCCCCTAGGTAAGCATCCCACCTCAGCAGGGAAGATGCTTTGTTCTGATACCTATCTGGGTTTCAGGGTGTTTTACCTATGCACTGTCTCGTCCTGTAATTAACACCTTGGTTCTAACCCTGCAGCTGCACGTAGCCCCCTGACGAAAGGGGTATAAGTTTGGAGAGAAAAATAAAATTTCAGCTCCATTCCATCTGAGCTCAATGATGCTGTGCGTGTCTGGTCTACTCCCTTCCCTTCACGTTTCTTTTCCCCTCTCCTCATAAGGCCCTTGAGTCTCACTCCCCATACAGGTACTTTCCAACTTGCCAGGCCGGCCCTGGCACTCAACATCCAGGGTTTTACTGACAGCTAGTCACATGGACTTACACTTAGCAAAATTCCAGATTCCCAGAAGGGAAGCAGGTGTTCATCATAAGTTATAGCACATGCACACAAGCACAGAGGCCACTCTTACAGCTCAGCAAACTTTTGTGTAAGTGGGGAACTGTTTATCATTCAAGTTTCCCAAACCTCAGACCAACCAGGAGAGCTGGCCAAGAGTGCAGGGATCTCAGACATACCACCTTAACTCTTTTGTACCCAGTGTAGACATTAAGTTCCAAACAAGTCAACAGAGCCATCCAACCGTTAGCTGGTCTTCTCACCTGGAAAATACTAGTTCCCTGAGATTGCCTCAACCCTTCCAATTCTATTTTAGTAAAATACAGCCTAGGTTAGAATAATACACAATAGTCATACTGTGTAAAACAAAACAGGAACCAGAGCTTAAAAATCCTAAAATTAGGGCTAGGGGTGTAGCCCAGCTGGTAGAGCGCTCGCCTAGCATGCATAAGGCCCTGGCTTCGTCTCCAGCATTGCAAACACTAGGTGTGGAGAGGCCGGAAAGTGGTGAGGAAGGAGGATCAGAAGTTCAGGTCTATCCTCGGCTATATCAAGGTGAGTCTGGGTTACACAAGACCCAATCTCAGAAAAGGAAAAATACTAAAACAGGACCTGCAAGTCTGAGTGCAGTTTAGAATGGCTAACAGTTTCCCCATGGCCCAAACTTCCTTTGGTCTGATTCTTCTTGGTGGCTGGTTTTTTGGTTTGGGTTTTTTTGCTAGTTAGGTTTTTCCTTTACTGTGTGCTTTGTCTTTTTAAGACAGGGTCTCACTTCTTCGCCCACACTGACCTGAAACTCATGGTCCTTCTGCCTCAGACTCAAAAGTGGTGAGATTACAGGTGTGTACCACCACACCCAGTGGGGTCCAGGATTTTCTGAAAACGGCTAAGACGTTTTTAAACAGATATTCTTCACAAATTAGGAATTAGTATCATCTCGATTTTCAAATTTGTATCCTAATCAAATGATTAAAGGCTTGTTTTCATCAAACTGCATTTAACGCTGCATTTAAGTCTGTCTTCGAACTGAGGCCCGGCTCATCTGAGAGTCATCGGGTTTTCCCTCTGCTCCCTTCTGCTCTCTCAGTGCCCCGGGCATTGTGGTGCTCACGCCAATGCTTCCTCCAGCTGTGCTGGCTTCTTCTCACTCTAATTCCTACCACTCTTCTCCTGTAACTTTTCTACTTCGTCAGTACCTGCTGCTCTGCAGAAGCACAGAAACTAATCAGTCAGGGGAAACACTATGCATTCAATTCTCCTCAAGGGCTAATTGGTGTTAACAGCACACAGCTAACATCATATTTACTCCTTCACTTTGTTTTATGTTAATAGAGCCGGTCTGTTGTCCTTTTCTAATTACTATAAAAATAATACATGTTCTTAAATGAAGAAAATAAAAACCGCATTTTGTTCTTCCTTGTAAAAAGACAAAAATCTAATCACTGTTAGCATTACTAACTTTTCCACTGTTTTCACTGAGTATCTGTGTGCTTAGACCTGTGTTCTGGATTGAATTATGCTCCAGAAACACATATGCAAGTCCTAACACCAGAATCTGCCAACATAACTTCATTTGTAAACAGAGTATTTGCAGATAATCAAGTTAAGATGAGGTCACGCTGGGTGAAAATGGGCTCTAAATCCTATGACTGGCATCCTACATGAAGAGTGTCAGGAAAAAGGAAGGGAGGGAGGGAGGAAGGGAGGGAGGGAGGAAGGAGGAAGGGAGGAAGGGAGGAAAGAAGGGAGGGAGGAGAGGGAGGGGAGGAAGGGAGGGAGGAAGGGAGGGAGGGAGGAAGGGAGGAAAGAAGGGAGGGAGGGAGGGAGGAAGAGAGGGAGGAAGGGAGGGAGGAAGGGAGGGAGGAAGGGAGGAAGGGAAGGGGAATGGAGGGAGGAAGGAAGGGAGGAAGGGAGGAAGGGAGGGAGGGAGGAAGGGAGGAAGGGAGGAAGGGAGGGAGGGAGGAAGGAGGAAGGGAGGGAGGAAGGAAGGGAGGGAGGAAGGCAGGGAGGAAGGGAGGGAGGAAGAGAGGGAGGAAGGGAGGAAGGAAGGGAGGGAGGAAGGGAGGGAGGAAGGAAGGGAGGAAGGGAGGAAGGGAGGAAGGGAGGGAGGGAGGAAGAGAGGGAGGAAGGGAGGAAGGGAGGAAGGGAGGGAGGGAGGAAGGGAGGGAGGAAGGGAGGGAGGAAGAGGGGAGGAAGGGAGGAAGGGAGGGAGGGAGGAAGGGAGGGAGGAGGGAGGGAGGAAGAGAGGGAGGAAGGGAGGGAGGAAGAGAGGGAGGAGGGAGGAAGGGAGGAAGGGAGGGAGGAAGGGAGGGAGGAAGGGAGGGGAGGGAGGGAGGGAGGGAGGGAGGAGGGAGGAAGGGAGGGAGGAAGGGAGGGAGGAAGAGAAGGAGGAAGGGAGGGAGGAAGAGAGGGAGGAAGGGAGGAAGGGAGGAAGGGAGGGAGGGGATGGAGGAAGGAAGGGAGGAAGGGAGGGAGGGAGGGAGGGAGGGAGGGAGGAAGGGAGGGAGGAAGGGAGGGAGGAAGGGAGGGAAGGGAGGGAGGAAGGGAAAGGGAGGGAGGGAGGAAGAGAGGGAGGAAGGGAGGGAGGGAGGAAGGGAGGAGGAAGGGAGGGAGGGAGGGGGAGGGAGGGAGGAAGGGAGGGAGAAGGGATGGAGGAAGGAAGGGAGGAAGGGAGGGAGGGAGGGAGGATGGGAGGGAGGAAGGGAGGGAGGGAGGGAGGAAGGGAGGGAGGAAGGGAGGGAGGGAGGGAGGAAGGGAGGGAGGAGGGAGGGAGGGAGGGAGGAAGGGAGGAGGAATGGAGGGAGGAAGGAAGGGAGGAAGGGAGGAAGGGAGGGAGGGAGGAAGGGAGGAAGGGAGGAAGGGAGGGAGGAGGAAGGGAGGAAGGAAGGAGGAAGGAAGGGAGGGAGGAAGGCAGGGAGGAAGGGAGGGAGGAAGAGAGGGAGGAAGGGAGGAAGGAAGGGAGGGAGGAAGGGAGGGAGGAGGAAGGAGGAAGGGAGGAAGGGAGGAGGGAGGAAGGGAGGAAGAGAGGGAGGAAGGGAGGAAGGGAGGAAGGGAGGGAGGGAGGAAGGGAGGGAGGAAGGGAGGGAGGAAGAGAGGGAGGAAGGGAGGAAGGGAGAGGGAGGAAGGGAGGGAGGAAGGGAGGGAGGAAGAGAGGGAGGAAGGGAGGAAGGGAGGAGGGAGGGAGGAAGGGAGGGAGGAAGGGAGGAAGGGAGGGAGGGAGGGAGGGAGGGAGGAAGGGAGGGAAGGGAGGGAGGAAGGGAGGGAGGAGGAGGGAGGAAGGGAGGAAGGGAGGAAGGGAGGGAGAAGGGATGAGGAAGGAAGGGAGGAAGGGAGGGAGGGAGGGAGGGAGGGAGGAAGGGAGGGAGGAAGGGAGGGAGGAAGGGAGGGAAGGGAGGGAAGGGAGAGGGGTGAGTTCCAGGCTAATGTGAGCTAGAGTGTAAGATCCTGTTTCAAAAGAGAGAGAGAGAGAAGAAAGAAAGACAGAGAGGGGGAGGCAGGTTGGGATGGAGGGAGAGAGAAAGAGAGGGGGAGGGAAAGAGGCAGGAAGGAAGGGAGGGAGGGAAGGGAGGAAGGAAGGGAGGGAGGAAGGGAGGGAGGAAGGGAGGGAGGAAGAGAGGGAGGAAGGGAGGAAGGGAGGAAGGGAGGAAGGGAGGGAGGAAGGGAGGGAGGAAGGAGGAAGGGAGGAAGGGAGGAAGGGAGGAGGAAGGAGGAGGGAGGGAGGAAGGGAGGGAGGAAGGGAGGGAGGAAGGGAGGGAGGAAAGGGAGGGAGGAAGGGAGGGGAAGAAAGAGAGATGGGGCAGGGATTGGCGTTATGTTGCCTCAACTAAAGGATGCTGAAGATCATCAACAGTCACCGGAAGTTCCAAGGGACAAGGAAGGCACCTTCCCTAGATGCCCTGGAGGGAGTGCGGCCTCGTGGGTACCTTGATCTTGAACTTCTGTCCTTTACAACTATGAAGGAATAAATGCTGGTTGTTTGAGGATCCCAGTTTACATCAATCACAGGAAATTAATAAAGTGTACTTTGTGAAAGCGAGACCCCCTCAGTACATACTGCTTTATGACCTTTGCGGCTGAGTCAACAATACTTTGCAGACGGTTTCCCAAGACACTAGCTTGCGTGAACAATCCTTCTAACTGTATTTGCCTTACACCTATTCAGATAAGTTGTGATTATTTAACCAGAACCACAGCGCTCTGGTGGTTAGCCATTTCTACTTTGAAGCTGATATCCTTTGATTGTATCAGTGCAGATGCTTCTACTCTTAGACACACGGGCAGGCTGAGGCAATGTGTGAGCCTATGGTGTATGTGCGCGCCTCTGCGCCCTTGCACCAGGGTACCTGTTCCCATCAACACTGGATTGTATTTTTATATTGTGGGCTTTTTGAGACAAGATCTTGCTTTGTAGCTCAGGCTAGCCTGGAACTCATTATATAGCTGGCCTACACCTTGCAATCCTCCTGCCTCATCCAGCCTTGTCAGTGCTGGGATTACAGGTATGTACTGTGCTCAACTTAACACTAGATTTTTTAAAAATTGAAGTTTAAAAAAAAATTTAAATTTAAAAATTTTTTAAAAATTTTTTTAAAAATTAAAAAAATTTCCAACCGATATGCATACACACACACAAATACAGTATTTTTGTTTACATTGAGAGCATTGCCTGAGTCACATATACTAAATAATTGGTGACTGTTGTTATCAGGTTACTGTTAATACAGATTGCATCCTACCTCTACTAATCTGAATTGTCCATTTCATTTACTAAATTTTTGCATGCACTGAGATCTGAGCCTTCTGTTTTAGGCCTGAATTTTTTTGTACTTCTTCATATACTACATTTACCTGACCAAAGAGACCTGACAAAAGGCCGAAGTCATTGGATTTGAAGTGTGGGTATTTTAAGGAAAAAAGCAAGAACCCACCTCTGGGAACAAAGTTCAAAATCACAACCTCGGTCACAGTCTAACCTTGGTTTCCTCACATACCCGGAGGTGGCCTTGTCTTCTTCTGTCTCCGCTGAAGAGGAGCCTCCTTGAGTTCTGCGGCCGGTGGCTCGCTGCTCTCAGACCGCCGATTAACACCAGGCTCAGCAAGGCCTTCCGAGGAGGCAGCAGCTACAGGAAGACAGGAGAAAAACAGGTCAATGTGAGCAGAGACCACAGAGTTAGGAAGATGGGCAACGATACCCACAGCACTTTCTGGATACCAACACCTTCTCTTTCTGAACTGAACCTCGATGAGGACCTCATGCCTCTCACCTCTAACTTGGGGCTTTATGTTGAAAAATAATGTGGGAATAGGAAAGCTGAGGAAAAGGGAGAGGGCTAAAAGGAAGACCTATAAAACGAAGAGGAGGAGAGACCGCTTCGGAACATTCAAAAGGATGCAAACAAATTAAAACTGACGTGACAGACAACGCTCTTGTCCTAAGATTTGATCAGTTCATTCCTCCACTAGGACGTTAACACATGATGGGGTTATCACGAGTTACTAACTAGAGGTAACAGGTCACTTAGAACTTTCAACTCTTCCCCTAATGAAACCTTTTAACAGAATTTCAACAGAATTTGGGAAATTTAACTCATTCTTGACTACCTGCTCTTGCCTGCTGCTATTCCTTTCAAACAAAACTGAAAAATACACTGAAAAGCAAGGGGAGAATATTTATTCTTAGCCTCACTAACACTTAGAGGAAAGCCAACTCTGGGCTCCATGTAGGTTAGAGGAAGACCATTCACCCAACATCGGGGACCTGCGTTCTCCTCACACTGGGGAAAAATACCTGAGAAATGCAAATGGAAGATAAACTACTTTACATTCACTGAAGTAATGAAACTGACATTGTCCAGTGTTGCTGGGGATTCAGAGGTGGTGACGCTCCCATGCTTTATGATGGCAGAAAATAACGGGAACTTCTTTGAAGGCAAGTTAGCAGGACCCACGGTACCAACAGCACACACCTTCTACCGTCAGCAACTCTGCTTTAGGAACACCTTTGCCCCACCACCCACTGCTGTAACTGGAACTGCAGCACTGTTCGAAATGAAATCTTGAAGCAAATTAAAGGATACTAAGTTAAAGATTAAGTAATATTATAATACTACACAATCACCACTTAGGGACACCTAGAATACTCTATAATAGCCAAGACCTGTAGAATGACTCCTTTTATACAAGAAAGAAAAAATAAAACAAAACAAAACTCATCACTACATAGACTTTTTAGGCTTATGAGAGGGGTTAAGTAAAGAGGGAAGTTCAGAGATCAATCAAATGTGACTTTGAGGTTTCAAGCCCACTAAGAAAACAATGAAAACCAAAAACTGACCATTGGAGGTGATGACTCCTGGATGTGTTGAGTCTGAGTTACTAACAGACTACCCAGGATGACCTGTTAGGTATTAGGTAATTGTGGCAAAGGGGGCTCATGGGTCCATTTGTTATTACAGCTTGAAGACATGGATGGCATGACCCTGCCTTCAGGGTCTTGCTCTAACATAGGAGAGTTAAGAATCCCAGGTCTCTAAATCCATTATTGTGTTCAAGGGTCTCGAACCAAAAGCTTAAAACCACTTACATTGTCTAGGGACAAGAGACCAAAATAGCCCAACAATATTGCAAATATTAAGCATAGGTGGCTCAATGGTTTATTCTATGAACACATCTAGTTACTCTCCAGGCTACCCATGACCTTGCCCCCGTCTTCAACATATTAGTGATCTGGTACCCCTGGAACCTTGACTCTCTGTAATCCGTGATGCCCATCCTGCCTAAGGTCATGGGAAAACCTGTGATCTCCCACAACACAGAGCATCTTACCTAGTGTGCTTTTTGTTCTGGATTTCTTTTTCTTAGGATGACTAAGTGGAATATCATCTATAAAACAGAAAGAACACGGGCAGAGAATCAGATGGAATAGAACTTCTGGTAAGGAAGACTTCGCCCTTTCTTCTCTGGACTCGACCAACATTTACAGATGAGGGGAAGAAGGGTAAGAAACTGACAAGGCCAATGTTATCCCACAGCATGGTGCCAGTAGTATGCTGCTCAGTGATGTTCACGATTGTGACTTACAAAGTGAGCTCAGGAAGTGTCCCCTGGCCCCACATGGTCACAAGCCCCCTGCCCCAAGGTGTGGTCTAGACTGGTTCTGGCCAGGAGGCTGAACAGAAGTGGTATGTGTCTGTTTGTAGTACTGAAGGTGCCTGATCTTCTTGACCTCAAAAGCTAAGCAGAGTGAAGCTTGGTCAGGACTTAGACGGAAGGAGTGATGTGTGTCACTGGCGAGCCAGCCACAAAAGGCCAGTGGGATGTGGAGTGAAGAAGTTTCATGATAGGGCCGCAGAATGACAGGACAAAGGCAGCCCAGATCTCACTGCGTCATTAGCAAAGGCAATTGCTCTGGACTGTTGTGAAGAGCATAGTAGGTGTTTTGTTTTTTTAAAGAAAAAAATTAACATTCATTTTGTTTGTGTGTGTGTGTGTGTGTGTGCGCGCATGTGTGTGCGCGCGCATGTGTGTGTGCGTGTGTGCGAGCGCATGTGTGTGCGCGTGTGTGTGTGTGTGTGCGTGCATGCATGTCTCTGTGTGTGTGCATGCATGTGTGCTGTGTGTGCGTGTCTGTGTGTGTGTGTGTGTGTGTGTGTGTGTGCATGCGTGTCTCTGTGTGTGTGTGTGTGTCAGAGGACAACTTTCAGGAGTCCGTTCTTTCCTCCCACCGTGTGGGTTCTAGGGCTGAAATTCAAGTTGTCGGGCTGGGCAGCAGGTGCTTTCTTTCACCCACTGAGCCATCCTGCTGGTCCAACCTAGTATTATTTCTAACAACTTTTCGAAATGTTAAGTGAATAAAAGCTTTGGAGTTGTTAGTGTGACATAGCCTTACCTGCCCTGACTAAAGGAGAAAAGGGGAAAGTAAAGCCCCTCATTGAGCTACGAGCAAGTCAAGGGTTACATTTTGGAGACTGCAGAGAGCGACATAGCACATATTACGCGTGATTTTAAGATGGCGGCCACGGGGGATTGTGATACCAAGTGAGCACTGTATATTACGCGTGATTTTAAGATGGCAGCCACGGGGGATTGTGATACCAAGTGAGTACTGTCATTTTATAGACTGCATACTCAGATTCAGTTCTAAGTAGAAATAAGGAATCAAATAAAAGTAAGTTATTATTATTATCATCATCATTATTTTGAGGCAAGCTTTGACTGTTTCCCAGGCTGGCCTTTATCTCCTGGGCTGCAGCACTCTTCTCCCTGAGCCTGTGAGTGGCTGGACTATAGATGCATGTCACTGTCAGGTTACACCTTTTGGCCCCCTTGAGACAGATCCCACTATGTAATCCATGCAGGCCTCAAGCTCAGTCTCCCTGCCTCAGCCTCCCAGAACGAGGATTTAGAGGTACGCCATGTACCATCTGCACGCTTATTTTCAAACACCAAATATTATGCTTAGGAATTTTTTTTAAACTAATAGTAAACTAACTCACCTTGAATAGCACTTCACATGATCCCGACCACAGTTGGTTAGCAAGACATAGGAGAAAAAAAAAAAAAAGAAGAAGAAGAAGAAACTATTAATTAGCTATCTCTTTATTGTCTGGCTGATAATTGCCTTACATCATTACAACCTTAAAGAGAAAACTAGCTTTCACGTACTGTCTGCTAGTTTATGAACTAGCTTATTATTTGTAGTAGTATGTTGCTTTATAGCACTGCTAAAAGTATTTTGAAAGCACAAATACATATTCCCTACTGTCTATTAATTAAAAGGACTAAGCAGATTAAGAATCTTCTTGTCACTGGTTATAATCAGCTTAAACTCTGATGAAACTCTTCCAACAAACAAAGGCCTCAGGAGAATTCTGGTGAACAGACGCTAGAACGTTCAGAACAGACCCATTTTTCTATCATGCTGGATTAAAGCTTCTCTATAATTACTTATAACAAGTATTCCCATGACTCAAATTTATTTTTTGCTAAATTTTTAGGAAGACTTTCCCTAAAAATCCCAGGAAGTTTTCTAAAGCATTACATTTTTTCAACCATACTATTCAATTTTTCTACTTATTTTACATTTTTAGAGCTCAAAAATGAAATGACTGTAAATCATTTTTACCTTGGCACAGGTGGAAGGGCTCGTGGAGGCCGCTATAGGGGTGGGGGAAAAGCAAAAAACTCATAAATAAAATCCTGGTATGTCTTACCTTCATTTATCTCAAGTACCATAAAGTGAGTCTTTAAAAAGTCCATTGTTCAGATGTGACACGAAGAAAATAGGTGAGTAACTTTCCTCAGACCTTTCGAAAATTGTAAACCAGACTGCTGTGTTTTGATCTGTTCTGCCATTTCTACAGATGTAAAATTCTTTTCTTCTTACATTTCAACCAACCAGCCCAGCCTATTGTGAGCATTCAGAATAGGCTCAAAACAGAGTTCGCCATCCTCACAGAACTCCCATTAGTGGTTAAGCATTGGAAGATACACATACCCATAAAACTAGACCATCCCATAAATAGAGAGATAATAGATACGGTATGATACGGTAAACAGCTATATACAAGGAACGAAGAGTGCTACTTTACTCATGGAAAGTCTCTGAGGTTGTGTGAGTTGAGACCACTTGATAAAGGAGAGGCAGTGTTACAGGCAGTGGGGAGCAAAGGTCAAGGCTTTGAAGAAAGACTGGGCAGGAAGTGATCCAGGCAAAAAAACTGGACCAGGAGGGTTATCAAGGAGAGCACTGCAGAAGCCAGATTAGTTAAGGCCTTGCAGACCAAGGGAAGGAATATGGGTTTTGTTTCATTAAGTAGGAAGCCAACTAACGTCTTATGCCACAGAGTAACATTATTTTTTAAAACGTTTTCTTATATAAAGATTTAAAAAAAACATTTTGAAACGGAAAGTTTTGGGGGAGGGGTATAATTTATACTGCTCTACTTGAGTAAGGAAAGTCACGTTTGCAAGTTCAGGGAGTATTAGTAAAGAAGCATTCTGAAACCTTTCAAATAGAATACTAAGCACTGGAGAGATGGCTCGCCCGTTAAGAGCACTTGTTGCTCTTGCAGAGGACCGGAGTTCAGTTCCCAACACCCACAAGGCAGTTCACAGCCATTTCAGTTCCAGGAGAACTGTCAGCCTCTTCTGGCATCTGGGAGCACCAGGCACACAAGTGGTGCACGTAGACAGATGCAAGCAAAACGTTCATAAAACAATTAAATCTCTAAAAGAAATGGATACTAACAGAATTGCATAGACGTCAATCTAATATCTCGAGTATCTCATACTGCTTACAGAAGGCACTCATTCCAAAGGCTTAAATTTTAGACACTCTTGTTTGTTCCATTTAACAATCCATTGTTGTATCCGTGCAGATTCATGGAAAATGCTACAAGATTAGGACACTGAAGGAAGTCCTAAATGCTATCCAGCATCAAAATGACAAAACGCTGCTGTTTTCAAGATGCTATGAGGTGGTACCCAGTCCACCTGATAGTCCACATTTCAAAAGTCCCACAAAATTGACCCCACCCAGCCCATCTAAGCCCGTCTAAGAGACCGCGACCCTCAAAATCAGGACGGCTCGACTGAAGTGAAGTCCCAGCAGCTCGACAGTACCTGAAGCTCGCTGACCACCAGCTTCTTCCCCATCGCGTCTCAGGGTCCGTGGCGGAGCACCCCGCACTGCACACGCCGCCCCGCCCCGCCCCGCCCCCAGCCCTGCACTGCACACACCGCCCCGCCCCGCCCCGCCCCGCCCCCAGCCCCTGCACTGCACACACCGCCCCGCCCCGCCCCAGCCCCGCCCCCAGCCCCGCCCCGCTCCCCGGCGCAGGCGCAGAGCGTCATCGGGCTGCGTCTCGGGCTGCTGGGCCCGAAGCCCCCCCACCCCACCCGCGGGAGGCACTGGGGCTACCGGGTCGGAACCCGGCCTGACCCCTTCAGAGTCTCGGCGTCGGCCAGCGTTCCCCGGAGCGCAGGGCTTCACCCACGGTTTCCCGGGAGGTCGTCATGGTTTGCGCGGGGACGGGCAAGGCGTGACCACACCCGGATTCAACGCCCCACCGGAAACAGCCTCCTGTCGGGGCTCCGCTGGCGGCGGGGACAGCCTGGGGGCGTCGTCATGGCAACGCGGGCCGGGGCGTGGGGGTGTCGGCAGCCAGCCACACCCCGCAGAGGAGGGCTGCCCGCGTCCCCGGCTCGGCGGCGGCCCCTGCTGGTTAGGGCACCCCATCGCCTCCCTCCGGGCGTGCGCCCCTCACCGCTCACCGCACTGCCCTCCTCCAGCGGAGGCCCCGAGTCGGCCCTCATGGTGCGCTCCCGCGGGGCTCCCTGGGTGCAACGGCCGAGCCCGAGGCCCGCTCCCCGCGGCGCTGGGCTCCAGGGACCTGCGGGAGGCGGGAGATCCTGGAGCTGCGCTGGGAAGGAACGCGTTCACCGGCCCGGCCCAGAGTCCGGATTCCCTGCCGGCCTAGGAGTGTTTTCACAGCCACAGCCTGTGGCCAAATCCCAGCTCGCTGAGTACCGTGGAAAACGACTTAATTTCCACTTCATTTTGGTTTAGATAATATGTCCACTTTAAGAAAGAACACGCTTTTTAAATCACTTTATAGTTTAAGCTAGAATGGAGGGTAGTGTGGATAGGAAAGATGGACAGACATGGAAGCAAGGAGAGCACTGAAGTGTCAGATTCTAGCTAGGGAGACCAAGACTGTGTGCAATCATGCTCATTTTGGGGTTTGCTCATACAATGTCCTTTACTGATTTGGAAATGACAGTATCAGGGGTGTGTGTATTAACCATTCCTGTTGAGTTGGTCAAGTAGGCACTTTTGTAAAAAAATAAGTAAAATAGGGTTTCTGCCATTAAGTATTGTCTGTTTTATTTAGAAGACATTTTTTTAAACCTAAATCTTACACAGTATGAAATCTGTAATTCTCACATGAATAGTTTCACATTCAGAAACTTAACATTATTCACATTCCTACCATTAGCTCATATAGGGAAACCGGAAAAACTTGTCTGAGAGACAAATGAGTAGCTGCATATAATTATCCAGTGCTATTTATAGTCATACAATCAGCTGCAACACTTCCTAATTGCAGTTTTAATGGGCCAAATACTGCTGTTTTCGATTGCAGCTACTGTGGCTCTTGAGGACAAATATTAAGCCTCCAGTTCTGACCAGGAGTTGGTTAAGACTCAGTGCCAGGGGAAATCCATGCTTCTGGCACCCACTGAAGTTCTTCCTGCGCCTTCTGTATGGCAGACAACAGCTGGGCACATGCATCTTGTAGGTTGTCATTCACAATCACGTGATCAAATAACTGGCCAAAATGACTCTCCATTTTTTGGGCTAAATCCTCCATCTCTTGTAGGTCTTCATCCTCAAGTAGAGATTGAAAAACATGAACAGCACAGGCACCACGACATCAGGTTGTTACACTGGCAAAGCCATGAGGCTGTTTATACAAACAGTTATATCAAATGTCCTCTATTTTCTTTTTGCCTTTTTTTTCCCCTTCTTACTTTAGGTTTTTGAGGCAGAGCCTTGCTCTGTAACCCAGACTGCTTTTAAATTTGTGATCCTCCTGCCTCACACTCTCAAGTGCTGAGGTTTCAGGTGTGTGCACCACACTCAACAAGGACACAACCCCCCAACCCCCCACTCCCCCGAGACAGGGTTTCTCTGTTGTAACTCTGGCTGTCCTGGAACTTACTCCATAGACAGACTGGCCACAAGCTCACAGAGATCTGCCTGCCTCTGCCTCCTGAGTGCTGGGATTAAAGGCATGTGCCACCACTGCCCAGCCAAGGACACAATTTTAAAAGACCTGAGGACTTAGAAAATAGATTGTTATGTCCATAGAATGTCAAAAAGTCAAACAGAATCATAGTTTCATAGTAATTCAAAAAAATATAAAGAGAAAAATACTAAGAGATAAAGAAGACTAAGGGATAAGGAATACTATAAAGATACTTTAGTCTTGCTTGGACAGGACATCCTGAAATTGGAACAATATGGAGATTCACAGTAGCTCCTGTGCAAGGAGGACATGCAGATATGTGAAGCATTCATATTTTTTATTTTAGATTTTAAGGCAAAAATTCTATTTCACAATATATAGTCAATACTACTGAATTATATACTTAATATATTTGTTCATTTCTAAAATGTATTTATACATCTATTCTCTGTGTTGTATGCAAACACCAAAGAGCAACTGTGGAAGTCTACCATGTGGGTCCTGGAGATCAAACTCAGGTCATCAGACTTGTTGACAGGCACCTTTAACCAGTGAGCCATTTCACTGGCCCCAAGATAGGTCTTGTTTTTACACACGCATGCACACACACACACACACACACACACACACCCTCGTGCTGTAATATCTGGGTCTGGATGATGGTTAACCGATTGTGTACATGTAAAAATTCACATAGCCATGAACTAAGATGTATATGCCTTAGTGAGTCATATGCTGTGGCTTATAGTATCTAAAGTGGATTTAATGTAAATACTATTTAAATATACATGTCCATACAGAAATGGATAAACTCACCTAGAATGAGTTTGCCTGGCTGGTTCTCCATTAATAAGCATTTTTGTGAAATATCTCATCTTAAAGATGAGGTAAACTTAGAAGAGCATTTTAAAAATAAGTATTTAAAAATAATTCAAAAATGCAAATAGACTTATTCACACCAATTTGTTTGGCTTTGCAAATTTTGTCTTAGGGGTCTTTTTGTTAAACTAAGAAAAATAGCATCACAGCATTTTTTAAACAGTATCTGTGATATCTAATAAATAAATTCTTAAGTTTCCCTTCCTTTCTCTCTCTCTCTCCTTCTCCCTTTTTCTTTCTTTTTTTTTTTCTTCCTTTCTCTCTCTCTTTTTCTTCCTCTCTTTCTCTTTCTTTCTTTCTTTCTTTCTTTCTTTCTTTCTTTCTTCCTTCCTTCCTTCCTTCCTTTCTTCTTTCTTTCTTTCTTGATTGGTTTGATTTGGCTTTCAAGACAGAGTTTCTCTGTGCAGCCCTTGGCTGCCCTGAAACTTGCTCTGTAAACCTGGCTGGCTCAAACTCAGAGATTAGCCTGCCTCTGCCTCCTAAGTACTGGAATAAAAGGCATGTGCCACCACCATCGGCTAAAAGGGATAAATTCTAAAGATATTACTCATTAAAACTCTTAAGGATTCTGTGGAAATAACTGATTTTTTAAATTTACTTTTTAACCATTGTATTGAAGTGCTACTGAGGAGGGGATCAAGTAAAGAGAACAACAGAAGGTCCTGAGCTCCGCCCTGCCTGGACAGATTCCGCCTAGCCATAACAGACAGTGATGGCATGACTTTGACTTGATTTACCTTAAACTTCACATCCACAAAGTAGTCAGTAATAATCTTAGCGTTTTTCCGAGACTGTTTCATGTAACTCATGTTAGGTGGCTTAATAAATATGACATAGGGCTTCAGTTCATGGGTTCGAGCCAATTGGATATCCTACACAGAAAAATTAAATCCACAATTAAAAGACAGAATTGGGCCAGCAAGACGGCTCAGCAGGTGGAAGCACTTGCTGTGCAAGCCTGATGACCCCGGGCTGATCTCCAGAGCCCACTGGAAACAGAGAACTGACCCCTGGAAGTTGCCCTCTGGCTTCTACACATGCATACTCACATATACAGTATGCAACTTTAAGAAATTAAAAATAGAACTCACTTCCTGTAGTCATGTGCCCTCAAGTTCTCAACTGCAAAATCTGAACATTTTAATAGTAAATGTGGTTCTACAATCAAAATTAAGTTAGAACCCTTGCCTTCCTCTTTCTAGCTATTTCTAGCTATGACAGGCAATGGAAATATTAAAATGAGTTTTGTATGTGACAAAATGCTGTTCTCTGAGCGTAGACTCCTATATGACCTGTATGACCTATAGACCCTGCACGACAAAAACACAAATTCAGGAAAGGTCTATTTTGCGCTCATTTTCTTAGCTAGCACCTCACACTACTGCCATCAGCATGACCACAGCTCTGACTGTGGCGGTGGGGGTGGGGATGGGAATGACAAATTGCTTTTCCCCTAAGCTTTTCTTTTTTAGCATGCAAAGTATATTCTTAGATGAATGAAGAAAATGCAAGGATCAGAAAAACTGGGTCCACACAAATATTATTAATCCTGCCCTAGCTTGCTTATCCCCACTCTTCCACATGTGGTTCAGGCATATAACACAGGTGTGCTGTATAGAGAGCATTGCCTTTCTCCGCAAGAAGCCACCTCGACAAGTTTGCGATCAGTGTCAACGCAGGAAAGATTGGAATATTTTGTTTTTCTTTGTTTTTTTTTTTGTTTTTTTTTATGGCTACCCACTCAAGCTCTGGTTCTTTAGTTCTCTGGTGAGAAGTAAAACTTCCTCTCCAAGCTGGGCATAGTGGTGCAGTCTTTAATCCCAGCACTCAGGAGGCAGAGGCAGGTGGATCTCAGTGAGTTTGAAGCCAGCCTGGTCTACAGAGTGAGTCCCAGGACACCTAGGGTTACAACAGAGAAACCCTGTCTAAAAAAAAAAAAAAAAACCTTCCTCTCCAACTAAAAGCAAAATGCTGCCACTTTACATTTCAAGGATGATGGGGAATATTCTACCACAGACCCACCTGAGGCTCCAAATCCACGACACAGATCTTTCCCTCGTCAAGGACTGCACGCACAGCATCCACACTGGTTCCGTACAGGTGGCCTTTGTACTCCCCGTACTCCAGCATCCTGCGAGAGGAAGACAAAAGGCACACTTTCCCACAGGAAAGCAGCAGCAGTAGTAACATGAATTGTGCTGGTTAGGTTTTTGTTTTTTGTTTCATGTTTTTTGTTTTGGTTTGTTTTTTTTTTAGTTTTTGTTTTTGGCAACTTGACATAAGCTAGAGTCACCTGGGAAGAGGGAACCTCAGTTGAGGGATGGCCTCCATCAGATTACCTGTAAGCAAGCCTGTGTGGGTGTTTTCTAAATTAATGATGGCTATAACAGCCCTAGACCACTGCAGGTGGTGCCACCTCTGAGTAGGTGGTCCTGGGTGGTAGAAGAAAGGTAGCTGAGCAAGCCTGGAGGAACAAGCCAATAAGCAGCACTCCTCCATGGCTCCCCCTCTAGCTTCTGCCTCCAAGTTCATGTTTTGAGTTCCTGTCCTGACTTTCCTGAGTGATGGCCTGTGACATGGAAGGGTGAGCCAAATAAACCCTTTCCTTCCCAAGCTGCTCTTGGTCATGGTATTTCTTGCAACAACAGAAAGGTAGGACAAAAATACGAACTCAAATAGGATGAAATATATAGGTCTTGGCAGCACAAAAAGGATGAGTGAATATTCAGCAGGAAAAAAATCATTAGGCAAACGAGAACTTATCTACTTCGTCAAATTCTCTGAAGCTTGCAGCTCAAGTCTGTGCCCTTCCCAGGCTTGATTAGTTGGCACTAGTACATCAATGCATATTCCTTTCTGAACTCTTCAGAAATGATGGGTTTCTGCGGAGAGCTTTGGCAAATGAGTAAAAATGGACTACTGTCAAATAACCAGAAATAAGACTTGGCTTCTGAACCTTACCTGTGTCCACACATGAGGCTTTCGAAGGTTTCCTTTGACACGTAGTGATACTCGCGCCCATCCCTTTCATAACTCTTTGGGGAACGGGTGGTATCTACCAAAGACGACAACGAAACATTCAGAATCTTCTGGATGTTCTGATTTGTTACCAAATGTATACGTGGATAGAGATTCCCATCTCAAATAAATAAATGAATGTATAAAGAGATGGACATTTAAGACACTGGAGCCAAAAAGAAGAACTTGAATTGGCCATAAGAAAGTGAGAATTCCTATGTCAAAATCCACCAACTATAAACCTTATTAATTGCTCATAGGGTGGGAAAGAATGTATCATAAATATAAGACAGGGGAACACCTGTTGTTATTTCAAAACAGGTGACATTGAAATACACGTGAAGCCTAAAGCACACATGCTCCCTCACAGCAAAGTCAACAGTATCTTTTGTTTAGATAATGCACTTCTGATTATCTCATTTTATCTCTCACACTCCTCCCAGGTATGTTCTCATCCATGTGTTACTGATAACTGCAACTTTTGGACAGCAGGCTACTTGCTCACATTCGTAAGACTGATGCTCCCTCCTACACTGGACTGCCTCACACTTGAAAGAGAGAAAGCCCATGGCATTCTGCAATCTTCACAATGCATTAATAACAAAATAAGAGATAAAGAAAGGGGGAAACTTTCTTTCTGGATTGAGTCTGGACTCAATTTGATTCTTTGATATGGCCACTTTAGTTTAGACTCTTCAGTTTTATCTTTCAGTGGCATTTGGAAAAGAATACAGAGATTTCCCCAAATACCTAACCGTGATTTATTTATTGTCTACTTATTCAGCTAACACATACTGCTTGCCTACTACATTCAGGTATTAGTTTGGGTTCTAGAACTCAAGAACAAACATACCATTCTAATTTTATATTCTACATGCTGAAATGCTTGTTCTTTAAGCTCTATTACAACAAATTTCCCTTATTAATTTAAAAAATCTGTTCTTGCACTTGTCAAAGTTTAAGGATGAAATAGATGGATAAAAATGACACATAAGGAGCTTGACACAGGCCCTCAATGATCGGCCTCCAAGGGAAAGTGGACATAACCTTGGGGTCATCCTTCCTTACCTCATGAATCTGGAGGCCACTTCTGGCTTCTACTGAAGCCTCCTTTTGAACAGGTGCTACGATCATTCCAGGCTGACTTTTCCCACATTATCTGCCCGGATCTGATCCTTGTAAAGTATCTCAGAACTTTTGCTTCAAGGGCAGCTACTTTCCAAATGATAGCCATTGGCACATCCAGGAAGCTCTCACACTTCGGATTTTCCAGTTGTAACTCTGACAGCAGTCTTCTACGCCCCAGTATGCAGGGAACACAGAAGAAGTTGCACAGTCTCCCAAACTCTTCCCTCTTCCCTGAAGCACCCACACTCACAGTGCTCCTGCTGGCTAAAGCTGTCCTCCAGGGTGGCTTTTTCTGATAACCCCATTAACCTCTTCCTGGAGCCTTTACTACACGGATTATATGGGGCACTTGGCAGATTTTCACGTTCCTCTTTTAAAGACTTTCATCTGAGTGCCTCAGACAAAACTTTAACCTCCTTTATTCCACAGACTATGCATCATCATGAACTTTCCACTTACCTGAAATTAAGAGTCTTAAATCATACCTTCTCTATTTTATAATAAAGTAAGTTTTCTAGTATAATATTTAAAATTATTTATTGAAAATTAAACCTTAGGAGAAATACAATAATGGGACTAGAGGATGGCTTAGCAGTTAAGACCACTGGCTGTTCTTCCAGAAGATCTGGGCTCAATTCCCAGCACCTGCGTGGCAGCTCACAACTGTCTGTAGCTCCAGCTCCAGGGGATACGACACCCTCACACAGACATAAATGCAGGCAAAACACCAATGCTCATAAAATAAAAATAAATCACTTTTAAAAAAATATACAAAGCCAAGCAATGGTGGCGCATGCCTTTAATCCCAGTACTCAGGAGGCAGAGGCAGGGAGATTTTTGTGAGTTTGAGGCTAGCCTGGTCTACAGAGTGAGTTCCAAGACAGCCAGAGTTACAACAGAGAATCCCTGTCTTGAAAATTTGAAAAAGTAAAATAAATGTATAATAATATACATAGAATTTCAGTTTTCCAAGGTCTTAAAGCTTAAAAACATATACATAACTCTACATGGGCAGCAGAGCAAAGTCTGGAGGGCTGTTTCTTAGAAGTTAGGGTATTGGTAAACCGGGAACCTAGTAGAAGTAAAAAAGCCATACATACGTAACGATAATAATAATACCTGTAGATTTACATTAAATGATATATGGAGATATTAAAAGCTTTAGATAAACATAAATAGCATAAACACCAGGCATAATTCCAGAAAGATAATAAATACTAAATGAATGTTAGCCGTTATTGCAAATAATACTTATCTTGAAAAGTCTCATACATATACTAGAGGAGGAGGAGGAGGAGAAGAAGAGGGGAGGAGGAGGAGAAGAAGAGGAGGAGGAGAAGAAGAGGAGGAGGAGGAGGAGAAGAAGGGGGAGGAGGAGAAGAGGGGGAGGAGGAAGAAGAGGGGGAGGAGGAGAAGAGGGGGAGGAGGAGAAGAGGGGGAGGAGGAGAAGAGGGGGAGGAGGAGAGAGGAAGAGGGGGAGAGGAGGAGGAGAAGAAGAGGGGGAGGAGGAGGAGAAGAGGGGGAGGAGGAGGAGAGAGAGGGGAGGAGAGGAGAAGAGGGGGAGGAGGAGAAGAGGAGGAGGAGGAGAAGAGGAGGAGGAGGAGGAGAAGAGGAGGAGGAGAAGAGGAGGAGGAGGAGAAGAGGAGGGGAGGAGGAGAAGAGGAGGAGGAGGAGGAGAAGAGGGGGAGGAGGAGAAGAGGGGGAGGAGGAGAAGAGGGGGAGGAGGAGAAGAGGGGGAGGAGGAGAAGAGGAGGAGGAGGAGAAGAGGGGGAGGAGGAGGAGAAGAAGAGGGGGAGGAGGAGGAGAAGAGAGGGGGAGGATGAGGAGAAGAGGGGGAGGAGGAGGAGAAGAAGAGGGGGAGGAGGAGAAGAGGCCAAGGAGATGGCTTAGTGAGTACGGATGCTTGCCACCAAACCTGACCTCCTGGGTTTGATTCTGAGAGCCCAATGTGGCAGAAGGAGAGAACTCTCTCCACTGACTTCCACTTTTAAAAAAAGGAAAGGAAAAGAGAACCATCTTTTGAAAGTCTAGCCTGGCACACTACATGCTAGTAAATCAACATAATTATTACATATAGGCAGAACTCTACAGCAAAGGTGACCGGACATAGTTAAGTGACACCAGAACATTTAGAGACAAAGTTTTACCAAAACCCGAACAACCAGGAAAGAAACACTAGCATACGTGGCACAGCACTTTGAAAACAGCTGGGATTAAATCCAATGAGTCGTCTTCTCAGTTCATTGACTCCAACGCCAGAAGGTCCTGAACACAGAAAGTCACAGAGTGGTGATTAGACGAGGATATGCAGGATCACATGCCACAACCCTCCCCTCAGTCATTCTACTGCAGGGACTTGAAAGCAAATGCTGTTTAAGGGGAATTCTGCAGCAACTCTCCTTAAGAATCAGAACAAACCAGAAAACTCTCGAGAATTTTCTTGGTCACCCATGAAGTAACCCTCACCACTCCAATACTCAGAGGTGAGGTGTGAAATCACAGTGATCTGTCACCCCAGAAAATCCTACTACTGCTGATGCTCTGAGACTTCACTGGGCCCGCATCGATAATCAGAGGCATGGTCCTTCTTTAAATGAAGTCATGATCAGAACACAGCTCCACCCGTGGGTGCTTTAACAAACAGAATCCAGGGTCACATTTCTGACAGGTGGTGAGTAAGCACACTCATGTCCCACCGGACTGACTGCATGGGCAGAGAACCTGCACAGCTTACAGAGCCCACACCGTGCTCGGAATAACACCCTGCTGTTCTAGCTGGAAGTATAATGGGCTTTAGAATTCCGTTTCACAGTCTGTACCACCAATGATATAAATGGGCTGGCTGCTCCATCTGTTTTGTTCTGCAGGGGCCTGACCTGTTCACGACACGACAAGCCACAGTGGCAGTAAGCTACAATTTTCTTCTGCCTCAGAGAGCCAACTTTGCAGAGATCTTGGTCACAAAGCCAGATCACCCAAGCCCTTTAGTGTCAAAGATACGTTCAGAAGGTTTAGGCACTGTCTGAAGAAGACGGCTAAACGTCTCTTAGAGAAATGGAATCTAAAGATGTTTCCCTAATGTGGACTAGTGATTCAGTCTAGGGTCGACCGCCCATGCTAAAAGTAAAACTCGGGTGTAACAGCACCAATTAGAGCTTGTAATATACAGGTTCTTACACCTCATGGCACACCACGTTCAGCTGTAGGTCGAAGGGGGAGGCAGAGAAGGCAAAGGAGGCTTGCCTTTGAAAGCTTTCTTATAAACACATTTTTTGATATTCCTATGGGGAGTTCATAGAGCCCTAAATTTACTGCTACTGCCAACACAACATACATCTAGAAGGGCAGTCTCCCAGGCTGAGCGGAAGCCGCGACAGACCGCCATACCCACGAGCACTACGAGGCGGTGCTTGTCTTCCGCGTGCCGCTGGTGCCTCACCACCTCCTCGTAGGGGGCACCCACTGCACTGTAGCCGCTGCAGGTGCAACGCATGCGGGCATGCAGTCGGCTGAAGTGAGACTTCCTGCGGCAGAGGCGCATGCTGCGTCGGAAACCAGCTGAGGAGGAAACACACGAGGCTTCAGAGGCAGGACAGATGGTTAGTGAGCTGGATGGGGTGGCGCACGCCTTTAATCCCAGCACTCCAGAGGCAGAGACAGGCCGGTCTCTGTGAGTTCAAGGCCAGCCTGGTTTACATGGTGAGTTCCAGGACAACTACACCATGAAACGTTGTCTTGAAAAAAACAACAAAACAAAACAAAAAAAGCAGCAGCCAGTGATGTCCCACAGAGAAAGCTATAAATGGCATCTAGCCTCCACTGAATGCCAGGCATGCTAGGGTCTAGGCACACAGTGGCAACCAATTCAGGTCATCTTCTCTTGAAATTTACAATTTTGTGAAAACACAAAAGATCAACAAGAAAATAAAAGTAAATGCTCAGAAGAAAAAAGAATGAGAGACAGAGAGCAGCGGGCAGTTCATTGGGACAGGCAGTTCAGTAAAAGAATCTGAAAAACTGGCAATAAGTAGTTGCCTGAATGCGCAAGGGAGCCAGCTAAAGCCGTGTCCACAGAACAGAACAAACGCCAAGACACAGTGAGCGCACCGCTCGAGAGCATTTGAGGAAGGGCCCGCGAACGCTGAGGAACTGCACGGCAGTAGCCAGCAGGAAGGTGGTGAGAAACAGTGTCGAGGAAGAAGCCCAAGCCAGTTCACACAGGCCTTAAGCCACGTTGGGTGGTGATCCATGAGTGAGGAGAGGCCTTTGCACAGGAAGGCTGTGGCCTGGTCTGTGTTCCTGAAGGATCCCTTTGGTTGTTATAGAAGGGATGCAAACTGCAAGACGGGAAGAGGGGAAGCACAGCCTCAGTAGGGAGGGTGGAAGCAGTTAGGCGCCTACTGCAGTAGCTCTGAGGCCAGGGTGGAAACACTGGGGTAGTCTCATCCTTCCCATTTTTCAGAGGGACACACTGAGATGCAGACAATGGTTATATGGTTACATCATAGGCAAAGTTAAGATCCCTTAGTCATCACTCCTGGCTGAATTCTCAGAATCCTTTTCCTGACACAGAATCAAAAGCCTTTTTGGTATTTTCACAGCTGTTTGCGGGTCTGCTTCTGAAGGTAGAGCTAGAAACTATATGTGCGGCTGCAAATACACAAACACATTTGCATTTGTGTATTTATATCTATATTGAAAACCATGGGCCCCCACCAGCACCTACAAGATAAATGCTATACTGTAGGATTCACTGTAAACATCAGCTCTCCTCATTGGCAGCTCCCCCTTAGCCCTGCTCTTTCTGTCCACAGTATACTTACTTACATCAAGCATCAGCACTGGGGCTAAGGCGCACCTTGGCGGAGGTTGTGAGGTATCAGAGGCTGTGGATGGTAGCTGCTGCTCTGTCTCCTCTGGCCCTGACCACTGCCCACAGATTCCCTCCTGGCCCTGTTCGGGCTCCTTATTCCCCAAATTTGTGCAGCTGCTCACCGCTCAGCCTCACGTGATGGCTTTGGGGCTGATACTTCTGGAAACAGGCAGAATGGCCTTGTGTCTTAGCTTTCCTTCAATGATCCCAAAGTACACCCAGGCTTGCAACACCATTCTAGCTTTTACACTGCAGCTCTGCGCCTCTCCCCTGCCTTGGGAAAAAAGGGGGTTCAGGGTGGTTTTAGTGAGGGAGTTCTGCTCCTTTAGAGAGCTCTGCTCAGGTGACATAGTATAGAAATGTGACCATAAGAGATGGCATCAATAGCCACAAAACCGGTCTCTTCAGAGTAGGTCAGACGGATTATAGAACATTTGGGGGGGGAGAGCAATTGTGTTTGACAAGCAATGAAAAGACATCCAATGAAATCAGATGAATAACAATGAGTATTCAATAGTCAGATTATGAATGAGATATTCATCAGCAAAGGCAGCTTTCTATAAGGCATCCAGGTACTATGCACATCACTTAAAAGCAACACACACACATGTCTTACCAATAAAGAACTTCTGCCCATTGCCAACAAATTCCTCTTTAGCTGGAACACAGAGAAGGGGGGCCATGTGAGGACACAGACAGGCATACAAACAAGCAATGCTTGACAACATCTTCTAGTTCAAGTGACGCGCTCCGTAGGTGGCAGGCCAGTTGACTCTACCGTGGAGTAGTTTTCTAGGAGCGTTTCCTGCACTTTCCCCTTAGCACTGGTTTTAGGATTTGTCTAGAATGACTGAGAATAGAAAACTATTTTAGGCTTGATTAAAGTTGTAAGAAGGAAGAAGCTGGACATGGTACACACCTATAATCCCAACACTCAGGAGGCTAAGACAGAAAGGCCACCACCTCCCAAGTGCTGAGATTATAAGCATATGCTACTGTACCTGGCTTTAAGAGTCAGAAAAAAAAAAAATCATGGGCTAGAGAAATGGCTCAGTGGTTAAGAGAGCTTGCTACTCTTCTTGAAGACTTGAGTTTGATGACCTGCACCCAGGTTGGCAGCTCACAACCACCTATTACGCCAGCTCTAAGGGATTCGATGCCCTCTGCTGGCCTCCACAAGCACCCAAAGATACATGGCATACACTCGTTCAAACACATACACATAAATAAAGATCAAATAGATCCGAAAAAATACCAGTATCAACTCCATCTTCTAGTAACTAATCACATTTTTCTAAGTTATGTAAATAAGTTCACAAGGAAATATTCATTAATATATAGATTCATAAAGCTTAATCGCCTTCATTTTAAATGACCAATTTAAAATGTTTTCTATGAAACCGACTACTAAGCTACTGACCCTTAAATACCATGTCTTCATCTTTGAAGTCATGCTGTCGCTTTGTGGCAGCGAAAGACCTTGAGCATAGCATTTGGTATACACAGGAGATAAAAGTGAATACTTACCTTCTGCAAGTTCCTCTGGATATTTGTGCAAGTATAGAAAGAGACATGAAAATTAATCTTTACAATGACCAAGTTAATTACCAAGTAAATGTAAACCACACAGCAGGGAAGTCCTGTCACCACTAGCAAAAGTTGTAACTTGGCAAGGCAAATGAAGACCACACAGATGGGACTTGGAACTTTGCTCTGACTCTACCGTTGGGGGACAGCAACATGTGTATCAAGACTGTCCCTGGAGGGGTTGCTTATCCATGAAGATTACGATTGCACAGAACTGTACTTGAAAGAAAACTCAGGAAGACAATGGTTTTGAGCCTTCCCTCTTCTCTCCTGTGGCCATATTACCACATCCCTGGGAAGGATGTGAGGCAGGCGGGCAGACTCTGCAGCAGTCTGACACCCCCACTCCTTAACCCTGGCTGGCCCAGCACACACCCATTCTTCTCCAGCTGTGAAGATTGGGGCTGGGGTGGTGATGTGCACAGGGTGGGGTGGGGGGGTTGTCTGAAAAGAAAGCAAATTGTTTGAGTAATTTTTCTTGTTATCTAAACATATTCAAGAGGCTGGATTTTCTGCCACTGTTGTTGTTACATGTTTTTTCTAGTTAAATAGACAGCATCAACGCCTCCTGGAGAAATACAAGAAGGTCACATTATATTTCACTCAGAGTCAGAGACAGAAACTGAAGAGCCGTAACTATTCACTAAGTAGTCCAAGTAACAGGAGCAAGTATCACAAACAACTGCCAAGGGTTATCTACTTAGAAGACATGCCAGCTGGGTACTAACTATTCCTTAATTGAGCTCTTAAGAGAGCCAAACTGAAAACATTCTTTGGGTTAGCTGCATGCTTTCCTAGATAGAGCTGGTCTTAGAGAGCCAGCAGCTGCCACCCCTGTGGAAGATTTCATAACCACAATACTAGCTAACACTCACATAGTGCTTACTGTAAGCTCAGCTCTAAACACCTCGTGTTTGTAGACTGTTGCTCATTTAAGAGATGTGAACCTGAAGGTCAGAAACGTGAAGGGCCTCAGCGCACACAGTCATTCTTGGACCCCATGGCTCCAGTTTACAGTGTACCTAGCCACAACATGGCTGTTCCTTTCGCAGATCCCGTGAATATCTCTGGATCTCAGGAGTAGCTTTGGAGTGCAGAGCATTTTCCAGAAAAATGATGAGATGACCAGAACAAAGAAGGATGAATATAATCTAAAAATATTAAAAAGCAGCCAACCACAAACTCTGAGCCAAGTACAGAAAATTAAATTGCCCCTAATGGGCCAACCATCCCATGGAAAACAGGCATTTAGAGGGGACAGCGGTGAAGAAGTAGGTTGTGGTTCCCAACTTCATCTGTCTCCACGCTGTCTTTTAATGATGAATATGAATGTGCATGCCTGGTGCACATGAGAGCCAGAAGAGGATATCAGATCCCTGGAACTGGAACTGCAGATGGTTGTGGGTCACCATGTGGGTGCTGGGAACTGAACCCAGGACCTCTGAAAGAACAGCAAGTGCTCCTAACCACTCAGCCATCTCTCCAGTCCCAGATCTCTCTCTTCGTATGAAATGAATTAGTGGGAGAAAAGATCTATCACGCGTTTAATTTTAAAAGAGTGATACAATCTCCTAACTTCATTGTAAAGGAAAAATTGAAACAAAACAATTTATATTTTAAAAGTATACATACCAAACTACAAATTCTTAGGCATGATTTTTCTAGAGCTAGAAGAGACTACTTACTAGACACCAATTATCTACTTAACATGGTGAAGCGCTAGCTTTAGAAGAAGTGAGAGGACCAGTGGATGTTCCTCGCAGAAGTACGGAAAGCAGGGAGCAAAGGGGCAGGTGGACTTTAACAAGCCAAGTGTTCCGCTGGGTGACAGCAGACCAGTCTGTGTATACATGGTGAAGGAGGGGAATTACCTCAGTTAAATAGAGACAATAAGCCAAAGCATTTAGAGACTGATGAAATGGGGAAACCGAAGGGATATAACGCCCTGGATATCAAGTTAGGAGCATGTCCAGACAGGTTGCCTGTTTAAATGAACAAACCAAACACACTGGAGGATCTTTCCTGCCACTAAAGGAAGTCAGTGATATTTTGAAGAATGGACATTGGGAAAGTGGCATTATTATACTGAGTAATACATTAACAGAAACGAAAGCTTATTCAGCATAAACACTGGACTTTCCATTTTATTTGCTATTCACATGGAACACAGTGTGGAAAATAAAGAGCTTCAGTAACTACAAGACAGTGCCTTCATTCTAAGTGTCGTCCACCGGAATGACTGCATTCCTTGAGAGGGAGCGTGTGTGTGCCACAGTCCCGTGTGATGGGCTGAGTACAGCCTCAGGTGTAGGTCCTCACCTTCCACCCTGTTTGAAACAAAGTCTCCTTTATTCCTCCATGCTTCTGGTGATTCTCTCCTGTCTGCCGCACACCTCAGCACAGGGGCACTGTGGCTGCACACGCGCACCACTGTTCCTGGCTTCACATGGGTTCCAGGAATCCAAACTCAGGGCCTCACATTTAATACGGTAAGTTCTTTATCCATGGAGCCACCTTCCCAGCCTTCTACACACGATGACTTATAAAAGTCTACAGCACTAGTGTGTATTAGAGAGCTATCTATTTGTATCTGCCATTATTGTTGCCTAATAGGAATATGTCCCTATTAGGGTCTAGAGACAACCCTTCACAGTGCAGGCTGGTTGCATACACTGCAGGACACTGGCATTCTGTTCCTACCAGTGAGAGGGTACTGCTCTCAATATATGAAACAATCAAAACCTGCCCCGCAGAAATCCAAATGCTGCCTCCCCAGTACAGCCCTGGTCCTAAGAGAAGCAACTAGTTAAGCTGAATTTATAGTTTCTCTAAATAAATCTAGTGTTTGTTCATATCTGCAGTCTGTGACGTATTTGGGGATATGAACAGGTAGTAAGAAGCTAATGTCTGGAGGCAAGTGAACCTAACTGTCTCCTTGCATGGTTTTAGATTTTTATTATTTTACTGTCTTATTTAAATAATTACTTTGTTATAGCTTTATGTTTAAATTATACTAAAACATGGAATATACACTTAAGAGTTAACACTAAATATGTACTTTTTAACTTACCAGATTCAAAAGTTTCTTCATCTGTGGTGTTTTCAGTGGGGGATGAAAAGCAAAATTGTCGTTACATGACTGCCCACACCAAGCCTGCAGTTCTGCAGTGTAAGCCTGGTCTATGCTTCTGCCCACACACTACCTTTAAGTGTTTCTTATTAGACCGAAATCAAGTCAGTGTTAGCTCTATGGCACGCATCCGTCTTAAATGAGATGAACAGCATTCGATAGCTGGGCTGTGATGATCAAGCAGGGACGCAGGGGCATTAAATAAATAAAGTAATAGGAGACAAGAGAACAAATAAAAAGGTGGAATACCACAGGAAACTCCTCCAGATCCCTGGATGGACAGGGGACCGCTCCAGGGATCTTCAGTGTGGGAGGGGTTCACACCCCCTGCAGAGTCGGGGTCTCCCAGCCAGAGGGTGGGGCAAGGAGAATAAATTCATGAACGGCTGGCTTGAGTAGCCTGTTCAAGTGACGGAGAGATAAGATAAACCGACTCCCTCAGCAGTTACACCGTTTGCTGTTGTCATCAACTTAAAACATTTATCTGGTACTGCAGGAGAGAGAAAGAGAGAATTGCAGGCGTGCACACGCCATGACACGTGGAGGTCAGAGGACGTACAGCAAGCAATTTTACCTGTTGAGCCACCTTGTCTGCTCCTTGTTATCCTTTTAAAAATAAAGGCGAAGAAACTACCATTGGTGTGGAAGACAACTGTAACACACAGCAGCGTGAACTGCCAGACCCCTTAGGTCACGCAGGGCTGCCGCCAAGGACGCTCACATAATCGGAATACTTATTCTAAAAGCTACTTATTGTAACGGTGCTTATAATGGAAAATCAGTTAAAATCTGTTTTAAAAAATCTCTTTAAAAAAACCAGAGAGAGGCTTTTTACATAGGGTAGAATCGTATTCAATATACACACAGGTATACACAACATACACAGAGGTAGAGGCCAGGCACAGAAGAGTGTGCAAGGCGCACTATCAGAGGATGTGTGCATCTGTGTTTGGGGGAGGGGAGTGAGAAGGCAAGGAGAAGAACATGCACCACTATTTTTAACTGCAAAGAGTGTTTGCAGGGTACCACAGAAGTGTGTAGCGGAGGGCCCGTGAGGTGGCTTAGCAGGCAAAGGAACTTGCTCGCACAAGCGTGGCAACCAGAGTTCGAACCCTGGAACCCAGTTAAAGGTAGAAGAAGGGAACTGACACCCGAAAGTTGTCCTCTGACCTCCGCACGCGCACTGTGGCACGTGTGGCCCCCTATACATGATGCACAGAGAGAGAAGGGGCAGGAGGGAGAGCGACCACATCACCAGCATCATTATAAAGGGAAACGGAGAGAGGACCTTCCGACTGAAGATGCTTTTGTGGGTTTTGAACTATACCAATGTGTTGGTTGATGGAATTTTAATTTGAACTGTGAAAGGAAGTGAATAGTACTATAAGTGAAAGAAAAAAATGGTTGTAGAGCCTGGTTTTTAAAAATGGCATCCACATTATTCTCCAGCTGCTCTGAGAAATACGTAAATGAATCCTTCAAAAGCAACTCTTTCATTTCTAAGCACTAGAATAACCCACAAAGTCAAGACAAAGTCACCCGTTAGAGCTGGCCATGGCTGAGTCGCGAGGATTGCGGACATTAGAACCAGCCTAGACTACGCAGTGAATACCAGGCCAGCCTGGGCTGTAGAGTGAGAGCCCATCTCAAAAGAAAAGCAAGCAAGTCCACCCGTCAGACCAGTGCCTCTGCAGCTAGCGTCCTCACAACGCTGTAGCGGTTCATGAGCCAGTCTTAGAACCACTGCTACATTTAAGGAACATCTTTTCCGAATTTACAAAACCATTAAGTATAGAAGTATAAAATGTCTCATTTATTTCTCCAAAGTTTAGAACCCATTACTCTCTGTCTAGGCTAGAATCATTAAATGTAATGGCAAAAATGTATTCTGCATTTTAAATATTTGGTATCGTACTCTTTTCATCTATTCTGCAGACAGCATGTGTGTTTCCCACTGTCCAACCGCCTGAAGCACTGGCTGTCTCTGTGCCAGAGATAATTTCCAAATGGAGCCCTGGAGACACGTCTCCTTCCAGGTGTAGAGCCACAACAAAGGCACCCGGTTGGGCTCATTTTACAGACTCCCTTGTAGAGGAAGGGCTGGTGCCCTTGTCACTGGTCACCTAGAGCTGAGGTACTTCACGTGTCTGCTGGTGCTGACTCAAGCAAGAGGAAATGTTACCTGCTTCCACACACTTCTCATCGATCTTCATGCCATCCTCTACGAGAGAGCAGAGACAGGGGGCTTAGAACTTCAGAGGTGCCCATAATAAAAATAAAACCCTACTGAGGATGTGTCAATAAAGCTTAAACGACCCTTCAGTGTTACTCTCAGAACTGCTGCTCACTTGGAGAGAGAAAACAAATTCTACAGAATCAGAGAAAAACGCATGTCGTGAACAACAGGCTATCAAACGCTACAACTTCGGCGCGCTTGCTAGTGCTCCCTGCGCCCCATGAAGGGTGCAGCCCGCGGGAAAAGGCTCAGCAGCCTCCCCGGCTGCGGGTCTGAACGCCACAGCACTGATCTGCCGGGCAAGGTGGGCCGCGGATGCGCAGCAGCTCAGCTGTTGTGGGGTTAGCCTATCACCTTCAGGATAAGCACCCTTCTTGGCTAACACACTACCGGATGTGTAGGAATAGTTTCGCATAACAGAGCCCAGCGGAAACGAATTTTGAAGACTAGAGGAAATTCCTAGGAGTATTTGGACATAAGGGTGTTTTCCTGAATCCTGTTTCTTACCTTCTTCCATAGAAAGTGCTGGAGACAAATAAAGCAGCAGGCGGTGCGGGGGGCGGGGGGAGAAGAAACAGTGGTTCATATTCTTGTGTTTTTCAGATTAATTTACAATAAAAAAAAGCAAAGCATCAACATTGCAATTAGCATTCTGGGAATTCATGGAGATGCCTAATGACAGCCCTTCAGACATGAATTCGAGAACGCTCTGAACGGGGATCTACTTGCTTCTGGGAAATGTACCTCCGGGCGGTTTCAACACGCTCTGCAGGAGTCGTGTTCTTTGCGAGTCTGAGTTAGGACGGCATATTGTAGGAACTCAGATCTAGGTTGGAGGGGAGGAAAGAGGAGGAGAGGAGGGCATGCACCAGGAATGACAATATGTGCATTACAGGAAACAACGTTTTACCGATCTGCATGATCTAACACAGGGCTGGAATTTTCAAACACTCCATTAAGTAAAGGGCCTGTTCCTCTTCACTACTAGCCTGTCCATGGCGCGTGTTTCTGCATGGTACGATTTAAACAGAACGAAAAGAAACAGAACAGCACTTACCATAACACCATGCATGATGGAGGTTAAAGGGAAAGACCTAGTAGTTTCTGGGCATGGTACCACTCTACCGTTCCTGAGAAATGGGACCCTCTAAGTCAACGGCTCCGGCCTCAGGGTCCCCAGACTCAGGGCTGTGGGCCAGCACTGACAGGGCCGGGCAGACAGCTTTCTGTATGAGCTTCTTTTAAAGAAACCACACTTAGGGCACACAGGCAATTCCATGCCGACCTCTGGTCACTAGCTATCAGACCCTGGCTAGAAATCAACTGCATCTCCATGAACCTTTGATAAAGTGGAACAGGAAGTGAACTAAAGGAGTCTGTCCATCTATACTGCTTACATTTTTTTCAAAATAAAATGAAATATCACTAGGAAGCTTATGCTGTGAAAATGCCTCTGAGGAGACATTGAGGAGAGGGAAAACTGGCATCCCAGCTATGCCGTCAGCATGTAAACACAAGTCCGTAATGAGAGGTAAGTTAACAGTGTCAGTGAGAAGGCACTGCAGAGATGTTTTCTTTTCAAATGCCTCTGTGAGCTAAGCATAATGGTGCACACTTGTAATCCAACACTTGAGAGGCGAAGGCCGGCAGGAGAGTCAGGAGATAAAGTCACCCTCAGCCACAGAGCCAGCTCTAGGCCGGCGGGGGCAGCAGGAGATACCGTCTTAAAAAAAAAAATTGTAGTCATAAAATTTTTTTCAATACAAAGGAAATGTAATCTTTGCTTTGGAAAATGGAAAACAATAAAGGGGGGGCATGCCTTTTGCAAATCTGTGACACATCCATGGTTTACTGTGTCTTCCTGCACACCCTCTCACCCCTGCCTTAACCCCTACAGAGCCTGGCAGAGGGCCATTTCTGAAGGTACCACTCCAGTTTGCTTTGCTGTCTCCCACTGTCAGCAGCTTTATTAAGGACTTAAGCAGTGAAGCAGCTCACAAGCACTTACGGCCCCACCCCTTCCTAACCACGCCCCTCCTTCCTAACCACGCCCCTCCTTCCTAACCACGCCCCTCCTGCCTTTTGAAAAACACTGTATAATGATCACACAGAGTTCCTTAACTGGTAACTCAGTTTCATATTTAGCCCAGGACTGGGGCTGGGGATATAGCCCAGTGGGAGAGTGCTTACTCAGCATGCAGCAAGTCCTATATTCAATCTTCAGAACAAAAAAGAAAAGAAACAGGAGCTGGAGAAATGGCTCAGTAGTTAAGGGCATTGGCTGCTCTTCCAGAGGACCTAGGTTTGGTTCCCAGCACCCGCATGGAGACACACCTGTCTGTAACTCCAGTACCAGGGGCTCTGACCCCCTCTCCTGGCCTCCTGGGGCACGGCGTGCACACAGCGCATGGACATTCGTGCAGGCGACACACTTACGCACAAAATCACAATTTAAAACGTCTTAATATTAAAAAGACAAATTCAGATTTTGTGCAGCTGAATAATCACGGGTATCTGTTCAGGCATGACACCCACAGAGCTGCAGGGGTCTCAGAGAACTTGAAGTTGGGGGAAATGGCTTAAGCAGTCTTCAACGCAAGGGTGCTTGCCTTCTGTGCTGGTTGGTGTTTGTCAACTTGACATAAACCTAAACATATTTCGGAAGAAGAACTTTTTGGTTTGTTTTTTTGAGACTGGGTTTCTCTGTTGTAGCCCTGGCTGTCCTGGAACTCACTCTGTAGACCAGGCTGGCCTCGAACTCACAGAGATCCACCTGCCTCTGCCTCTGAGTGCTGAGATTAAAGGTGGGAAGAGGAATTCTTAATTGAGAAAACGCCTCCATCATATTGGCAAGTCTGTTGGGGTACATCTTGATTAATGACTGATGTGGGGGGCTCAGCGCACTGTGGGTAGAACCAATCCCTGGGCTGCTGGTCCTGGAGTGTATAGGAAAGCACACTGAGCAAGCCATAAGGAGCCAATCAGTACACAGTGCTCTTCTTCAGATCAGCACCTGACTTCCTTCAACAATGGACTGTGGTGTGGGAGTGTAAGCAAAATGAACCCTTTCCTCCCACATTGCTGTTGGTCAGGTGTTCATCACAGCAAGAAAAACGCTAAGACTCCTTTTCATCAACTGAAAACTTCTAAATCCAAAGGAAGAAATGCCATGGTAGGATCTGTAGTGGCTGATTGTGGAGGATTGTCTTAGGACAGTGAGAATACGTGAGCTCCTCTCAGTCAGGAAGCTATTCTGAGACAGGGAGCGGCCTTCTTGGGTGTGCGTGCTGAGTCTGAGGCCTCTGCACACACTGATATACACACACTCACAGCGGGTGGATCTGAAGCAGGTGTGAGGCTGGTACGGCTGAGACCACCAGAATTCCCGCTGCTTCCTAGGCAGAAAGAAAACAACAGTTGGCTGATGGTGTGGGTCCCCCTAGGCCCATGGCACTGAGCGTGCATTTTACAAGAGACAGCAAGATGGGACTGCCATCTGGTTCCAGCACACCATAGGCGACTCTGTTCCATTGAGCCTGCGGCAGGGGCTGTCCTGGACTCCCGTCAAATTTCCAGAATATCCTCCCTTTCCTTTAAGAGTCCCACACTTGGAATGTCATTCCCTGTTCTTCCTGGCTGCTCCCATGCCCCCAACACTATTTGGCTGTAATTCTAGATGGTTTTATTAAGCAGGTAAATGTCCCTTCTAACACCTGGGCCTCTGGGGGGGGGGTGGTCCTTGATCCAACAGCCTTTGACTCACCTTACCTCCACCATTACCTCCCATCGCCACACTAAGCAGTGCTGATAACTGCAATCTCTCCAGGATTCCAATTTCTCACACCTCTTTTCCCTGCCACCCCTCCCATCTTCACAATCCCAATAACCTGCTGGTACTGTAATCTATTAACCTTACTTCATGATCCAATCAACTCCTAAAGGCCTTTAATGCTCTGGGGATCACATTTCACTACACGAATCATTCGACACATTCAGACTGCAGAAGATTTTAAGTTTAATTTCGTCTCATAAGCATTTCTCTATCCTTTCTGTCTCTCAGTAAGTTGACGCTTTGGTGTATCAACCTGGGTGTGTACGCTCTTCCATCAGAAACTTGATGACTGATAGCAGTGACCTCCCTTACCTCTTCAGAAGATGGTTAGAAGGGATCAGCCCAGCACAGACAGCAAGGTCTGAGATTTTCCGGGCCTGCCACCAGAGGGCATCATTCTGGTCCACAATCTGTAGAATGTCCCCTTTCAGGAAAGGCAGTCCAGCATCCATGCAGGGGATGTCAGGATCTTCCTGGGGCCAGTAATCAATCATGGAGCGAACATAAACCTGACAGCAGGCGCATAATGGTACTATCAGAAAAACGCTTGCCCAGAAGCCATCACAACTTAAAACCATTGCCCCTATTCCTCTGCCTGTTGCTCTCATATTTCTTTTTCTACCCTCATCAACAAGAGAGTTGCTTTTCTAAACTAAATACTGTGGGGTAGGTGTTGCTGTTGGAGTCTTGGTCACAGGGCATAGAAAAATCAGGCTAGAACTAGGCTGCAAGCTTCCTCCCTGGCCAGTGCTATAAGGTGCTTTGTGGCTGGTGGTGGAGAATTGTCACCAACAGCTTTACTTCACCGTGGACCTGTATGTAGTAATAGCAACTAGCCAGCAAAGTGAGCTCTTGGCTGCAACAGTGGCAAGTCTGTTATGGCCATAGCCAACCACCTCCCAGCTGGATGTGACACTCACTGCACAGGAGAGAATTCACATTCATTACTGTAAACATAGTCAAAAGCCTGTGACTGAGGCGGTCACAGGCCCTATGGGAAGCTACTGTTGGTGCTTTGCTAAATGGGCAAAACGTGCCTGCCATTGCTTGTCCAAGAACTGTGCTTATACTCATAGGTTAGTGAAGCTGTCCGCTTTGCTCAGAGACACTTCCTTCTGCAACAGCCAGCGGCTACTGCAGAGAGCCTTCAGTGATTACAGTATTGAAAACAGATGACCGTTGAATGAACAGTCATAAATGGACCATCTATATTATCCACTTCAAAGCTCGGAGAACATTGTAGAAGAAGAGGCACAAATAATGCAGGAGCTAGAGGAAGTGTGAGGAGTGGTGTGGGCCACGGCGCGCAGCATGATGCAGCTGTCACACCCTTGAAATCACAGCCGCTGTGGTCACTTACATGAGTGGGCAGGTCAGCCCCCTGTCATAGGGCTCACGGAGTGCCACCTCTCCCCGTCAGGATTTGTAGAGTTAATGGTTAATGGGAAAACTGAGACATTTGCTTCAGTGTCCCTGTCAACAACTCCAATAAATCTCACTGGGACACACACACACACACACACACACACACACACACACACACACACACACACACACACACACACACACACACACACACAGACACACACACACACACAGACACAGACACACACACACACACACAGACACACATACACACACAGACACACACACACACAGACACACACACACACAGACACACACACAGACACACACAGACACACACACACACACAGACACACAAACACATACACACAGACACACACACACACACACACACACACACACACACACACATACAGACACACACACAGACACACACACACACACAGACACACAAACACACACACACATACAGACACACACACAGACACACATACACACACACATACACACACACATACAGACACACACACACACAGACACACACACAGACACACACACACACAAACACACACACAGACACACACACACACACAGACACACACACACACAGACACACACACACACACAGACACACAAACACACACACACATACAGACACACACAGACACACACACACACACACAGACACACACACACACACACACAGAC
>JAMJFZ010001562.1:0-82500 GCA_026225945.1 Cricetomys ansorgei | reverse complement strand
ATGCCAGTCTTTGCATTCTATGTGTGACTGAGATGGAATTGCCGTTCAAGTAACTATGAGATACAATGTAGCTCACAACGAACCCTGGCATAACCCTAAACAGAACATAAAATGATCTCCTTACCAGGGGCTGTTGGTTTTTAACCAGACAGACAATCCTCATTGCTTCTTCACTGTCAGGGATATTGTCTGGCAGTGGGGGGAGAAGGGGTTCAAAATTTTTCTGAGCTACTGTATCATGGGCGCTGAGCAAAGCCTGGGAGCAGAAAAGGAAAGGTGAGCAAATGTCACACACAGCACACGTGCATCTCAAAGATGGAGACTCTTGATACTTACTCTGTAAGACACATAACCCCAAACTCCACACCGACATGTCAGGCACAGTCCTAAGTGAATTCCATCTCAGTCATTTTACGAGATAGATATATTTATTGTCCCCTCTCCATAGATAAGGAAACAAAGGGTCACGGAGGTTAAAAAGTGTACAGTAATCTCTTTCAGGGGCTGGAGAGATGGCTCCGATGTTAAGAGCTTAAGAAAGAGCTGGCTGCTCTTTCAGTGGACCTGGGTTCTGTTCCCAGCAGCCACAACAGTCTGTGACTCCAGTTCCAGGGGTTCTGAAGCCCTATTCTGGCTTCTGCAGGCATCTGCGCACATGTGGTGCACATAAACTCACACAGGCAATGTGTACATTGTACACATATGTACAACTAAACGTATATTCCAAATGATTTCATACACTGCATTAAAGAATCAAAATCTTTCCAATGTGGAGAGAAAGTATAGAGATCATTTCTCTGTAACCAGAGGCTACCCTGGATAACTGCCCAGAATTCTAGAGGGACAGTATCCTTTTGGGAGAACAAGATACCCTGGAAAGTTCTGGGTGCCTCCTCATGCATGTGACAGCACGGAATCAACAAGGAGTCAATCTCATGTGAGCTCCACATATTCAAATAATCTGTTGGTTGCTCACACACAGAAACAGAACATAAATTCAGAGTTGATGTTTTCTGTCACCCTTATTTTCTCTTCTGAGCTCTGTCTGTCTGCCAGATGAGAAAACTTTGTTTTATTGAGCAAGTGCTTACCTTGCAGTGTGGAGCCTGGAGGACTTGTCTTAGCTCTTGGATCTCAGGGGAACTGGAGTCTTTGGGTAACAGCTCCAAGACCTGATTCACGATGGAAAAATACACAGCATAAAGTATTTTTGAGCTAGGTGGCTCATGCCTGTAATCCTAGCACTTGTGAGCCTGAGGCACGAGGACCAACAAAAATTTGAGGCTAGCTTGGCTACGAAGAGAGTTACAGACTACCCTAGCCTACAGGCG
Source organism: Cricetomys ansorgei (assembly GCA_026225945.1). Taxonomy (NCBI): domain Eukaryota; kingdom Metazoa; phylum Chordata; class Mammalia; order Rodentia; family Nesomyidae; genus Cricetomys; species Cricetomys ansorgei. The sequence continues at coordinate 81,169 of JAMJFZ010001562.1, read as the reverse complement.
AGATAAAATAAAACCTTTAAAATCCTCATCACCTGGGGCTGGAGAGATGGCTCAGGGGTTATGAGAGATTTTTTCAGAGGACCCAAGTCTGGTTTCCAGCACCTGTTCAGGTGGCCACAACTGCCTGTAACTCCAGCTGCCCTCGGAGGCACACACACAATAACACTTAAACAGACACAGCACATGAGCAACAGGGATCTTATCACCCGGTCACCTTCACGCAGGCCGACAGGTAGATACACTAACACGATGTGGACTAAAGAGAGGTTGTGCTGAAGCCTTCTTTTCTGTCTCCAGAAACAGGGCTGAGTGTCTTTCCTTATATGAAACTTTACGACAGCAGGTAGAAGCCAAGGCTCAGGGTAGATGTAAACCCCTGGTAGCCTGTGTAGCAAGGCTCTCCCTCTGCTGTTGTCAGAGTGGCTCTTTATTGATATTAGTGCATTGTGGTCAAATACAGCTGAGTTATAAATAAAGCCTGAAAACTCAGGCCACCTAGTCTCTGAAAAGCTCCACTCTCTGAGCAGAAAATGGGAATGGGAATTTTTATTTAAAAGTATACCATTTTATCAGAAATTTCAATATATTTGCTGCAAATGTAAAATGACTTAGAATGAACTGTAGACCTGCTTTCAGAGGACATGATACCTTTCAAAGTATGAATCCTCCAGAGCCAAGTACCACTGCACACAGCCAAATAAAACATGTCACAAGCTTCACGTCAGTCCACTAGGGTTACTAGAGAGTAAAATGTCATGGGCATGTCTCCTGCAGACAACTGGGAACAGCTTGAACTGCTGACTGCTGGAGTGGAGGGTACAGTCTCTTCCTTCTTTCCCTTTTCTCTCTCTCTCCTTCTCTCTCTCTCTCTCTCTCCCTCCATCGATTTTTATCTCTATCAATCTATCTTTCTATCTATCTATCTGATTTCTTCTATGTTTTTGAACACATTTTATATATTGGATACTGTTTCAGGTGATGTTAGAATAGTCCACAGGCAGACAAAAATGGTTGCTCTCTTGGAGTTCACATCCTAGCGAGGAGACATAGGCAACAAATAAAACAGTAGTGAACGATTTTGTCTGATATAAAGAGTCAAGAGGAAAAGTAAACCAGGGAAGTTGGCCAGGGAGTTCCAGGAAGGAGCCCAGATCTAGATAGGCAGTCAGGAAAGGACTTTGAGTGGAATAGGTAGGCCGTGAGGATTCACGAGCAGAAACAGGAGTGGCTTAGGCAAGGGCAAGGGCAAAAGGATGCAACAGGAGCTCGTTGACCATGAGGCAACACGGCTGGGGCAGAGAGAGCAGGTGGAGAAAACCAGTGTGAAATAAAGCCACCCGAGAGGCTCAGCTGTGTTGAGGTGTGTGAGCATTTCGGTGGGTTGTCAGAGATGGACAGTTGTGAGGACTGGGGCATGGACATGACACGGTCTGACTTGCCTTTAAGGAAAATGACCTGGGCTTCTTTGGAAGCAGACATGGGGGCAAAGGTGGAGCCGAGAGAGCTGGTGTAAGTGACACCCGGTTAGTATATTAATGGCTTACACTACATTATGTTTTGTGGCGCGGGCCTGGGGAGAGTCTGATGAATTTGGAAGTGGAGCTGACAGGCTTTCCCAACAGACTGAGTGAGATACGAGAAAAAGACTCAACTCCCAGGTCATCGCCGAGATTCTGGCCTGATGGCGACGCTGTTACAGAGCTGTTGTTCATGGAGACAAGAAAGGCTACGAGAGGAGTGAGGTGAAGGGGACGTGCCGAGGATGCGCTCAGTTTGAGATGTCCATCCAGCTTGGAGTAGGCTGGGGAGGAGGGAGCTGGATAGAGAATGAAATCCAAACAGGACCCACATTAGAGGTGGGAACTGGAAAATTACCACTGCAACGTCACCCATCGAATGCAAAGGAGAGGTGGTCACGCGCTAAACGCGTGTGTGTTAATGTGGGAAGACGATTTTCTTCTTCATGCTAACTTCAATTAAGAACAGTTATTAAAAGGCATATTCACTGATTCATTTTCCCAAATTCCCAAACAGAGACCTCTAATCATCTACACAAACACTACAGGTCAAAGGCGCCAGCAAGGGCTCCACGGCTCTTCTGAGCAGAACCACCTTACCTCACGGGCTAAGGTCTGCGCATGAGTTGTGGCAGGAATTAGCTTCTTTTCTTTAAACTTCTGGAGACAGTCATAGATCTGCAGAAGGGCAAGGGTGGGAGAACAGTATGGAGATGTGACCAGTAACATTTTAGAGTACGGCTCTCAAAGGAGGAAATAGCCTCGGCAGCCACAGTGCCGCTGTTTGGCTTTGGCTGTTGAGAGACGTGAACTCACCCCTGAGGGCCCAGTGACTCAGAGGCTTCCTTCCTGGCTGCTACCAGGAGACTGATAGCCCCAGAGCAATTTCATTAATAAAAGGTATGCAAATTTTCTCTTGCTAAAGGACAGTAAAGAGAAGGCTTCTGGGGCTGACACCAACAGGGAGTGTCTATGGGATAGAGACCCCTTAGGACCTCTATGCTGGGCAACGCGCGGGACATGAATCGTGAGGCTCAGAACCACCAAGGGTCACGAATAACAAATCAGACATTGGAAATGTGCTCATCCTCACTCTGCTCTGGCTTTTGAAGCTTCTCCAGTGCAAATTCATTTCTGCAAATTCCAGCTCCTGATCCCCGGGGATTCTTTTTTATATGTCTTGGCTACTGTCCCAGTGGCACGCCTGCCTGCTTCCCTCCATGAAGATCCTGGACTAACCCTTTAAGACTGTAAGCAAGCCCCAAGTTAGGTCATGGCGTTTCTTCACAGCAATAGAACAGCAACTAACATGCCTGTTTTACACAGTGCTGGGATCTAACCCAGGGCTTTGTGCATGTCAGGCAGGCACTTTTACAGAGCTCGCTGTACCACCAAAAGTGATCTTTTGCCTCACATAATACGAAACGGAATAGAGAAAAAGAGAGCCAAGGAAGTACTGAAGAAGCACTGAGTGACAAGCTAGCCCACCACTCTCTGTTTGAGAAGATCAGCGATGATGAGACAGGCAAAGAAGAAAAAGATAAGGATTATGAGAAAACACGTAAGCTTGAAGAGGTGGCATCAGATGAGGAGATACGGAGGGTGATGCTGACAAAGATTAAAAGAAAACTAAGGAGAAATACACTGGTCAGAAGAACTGAACAAGGCCAACCCCGTTTGGACCAGGAACACTGATGACGTCACTCAGGAGGAATTCTGTAAGCGCCTCACCAGTGACTGAGAAGACACTTGGCAGTCAAGCACTTCTCTGTAGAAGGCTAGCTGGAATCCAGGACATTGCTCTTTATTCCTTGGCGAGCTCCCTTGGACCTCTTTGAGAGCAAGAGGAACAACATCAAACTATGCCCATCATGTGTACATCAAGGACAGCTATGATGAGGCGATGCCCAAGTATCTGGACTTTATCTGTGGTGTGGTTTACAGCCATTGGTTCAGGGCAAAGGACAGTTTATTCTTTGCCTAATCAAATCACCAGTGCTTAGCCCCAGAGTTTTTTGGCCTCCTTACAATCTAAAAGGTTTAAACCTCTGAGACTCACCACTGACAGAGAAACTCTGTCTAGTTCCTTCTGAACTCTGACTCTTTTGGTTCAACTCACTCTTGTTCTGGCTCAAACTCTTTTCCAAGCTGATTGATTCAAACTGACCTTTTGAGCCAGCTGACTGTTTCTGACTGAACACTTCTGCCTTTGGCAGACTCTGGCTGATTCTCTGCCTCAGACTGAACTGCTCTGCTCAGCTTCAAACTGACTCACTCTTCCCATCTGATACTGATTTCTTCTGCCAAGCCACCTCTGTGTCTCTGTGTCTCTCCCTGAGCTCTCATTGCTCCATACTGCCTCAGTCAGCCTCTCTGCCTTACCCTCAGTCAGACCGCTTCATTGCCTCTGTGTCTTGCCCCGTCTGCCTGGTTCAGATTGCTTGCTCAAATTGCCTGCTGTAATTGACTCTGCTCTGAGCTGAGAGCCAATCTTTCTATCCTGCAAGTTGGCATGTCCTCACTCTGACTCACTCTGCTAACTCTTCCTCTGATTTGTCACTTCGCCTGTCCTTCACAGAGTCATCTCAGATGTCACTTCTTGTGTGACTCTGATTCCTACTGAGCTTCTGCTTCCTGTGTCTGCTTCCACATTCTGTTTATATCTTAGGGATTAAAGGCATGGAACACCACTGCCTTCTGAATACTGGGATTAAAGGTGTATCTACATTTCATCCAGACCACACAGACCTCTGAATGTAGACCCCTGGATTATAGACCCTTCCTAGCTTTTACACTGGCCTATTCCTCTGTAGTGGTTGCTTCTGAGGACCTGCCCTTAAACATCTCCAAAAAATGTTCCAGCAGAGCAAAATCTTGAAAGTCATCCACAAAAGCATTATAAAGAACAGCCTTGAGTTCTTGAAGCTGGAAGAAAACTACAAGAAATTTTATGAAGTATTCTTTAAGGATTGAAGCTTGGAGTCCATGAAGATTCCAGCAGTCAGCGACGCTCCTCTGAGCCACTGTGCTGCTGTACCTCTCAGTTTGGAGAAGAGATGACTTTCATGTCAGAGTATATGTTTAGCAGGAAGGAGACACAGAGGTCCATTTGCTACATCACTAGCAAGAGCAAAGAATGGGTGTCTAACTCTACCTTCATTGAATATGTGGGGAAGCAGACTTTGAGCCTCTTGACAAGCATTGCATGCAATGGCTCAAGGAGTTGATGGGAAGAGCCTGGTCTCTGTGGACAAAGATGATCTGGAGCTACCAGAAAAAAAATGGAGGAGTGAGTAAATCAAGTTTTAAAAATCTCTGCAAGGAGAGCTTGGATAAGAAGGTAGAGAAGGTGACAATGCCCAATAGGCGTGTGTCCTCAGCCTGCTGCACTGTGATGAGTACCTGTGTAGACAGCAAACAGAGCGGTTCATAAAGGCCCAGGCACAGTTAGACAACTTGATGGGGGCTACATCACAGTCAAAAAGCATGTGGAGCTCAACCCTGACCAGTTGTGGAAGATGTCCGGGATCCGGTGGCACTGCTGTTAAAAGCTGCATTTCTCCTTTCCATCTTCTCAAGTGAGGCTCCTCAGACCAGCCCCAGCCATGATTATGACAGGCCTGGGCACTGATGAAGGCGAGTGACAGTGGAGGAGTCTAGCATCACTGTTCCTGATGGTGCTACTTGAGGGTGCTGGGAACGCACTGCACACGGGAGCAGTTGGCAGCTCCCACTGGGAAGCCTGTGACCTTTGTATAGTTTTCCCTATGGCTCCTCCGGCAGCCATGACTGGCCTGTTCTTGTATCTTAAGATAGGAAAATCCACCCCACCCACAGCTCACAGCAAAACTGAGTGTTGTGTATTGGGGGTTTATGAAGGTTTTTGTTTGTTTGTGGGTTGTTGGTTTTTTGTTGTTTTGTTTTGTTTTGATTTTTTGCTCTGAAATTAAAGTATGTAAAGAAGATGCAGTTTTTATTTTAAAAAGCAAATAAATAAACCAACACTTTTTGAACTGCTTTTACAGCAACCTGAATGGACTGCTTTATGTCAGCCAGAGCAAACAAAGGTTTTAAGCACTCACCTTTAGCAGAGCCTGCAGCCATGGGGCATGGAGGAGGTCATATAAGAGACATAGGCCATTCACATCTCGGCTATAGAAAAGACTCAGTTCCTGCAGCAGGAGCCTCAGGATTCCAGAGAGGCCTAGAAGAGGAGACCAGAGGCCAGCTGTCGGGTTGGGCAGCAAGGAACACGGTGTGATGGAGGGATGCCCTGGCCACTGGGCTCGCCAGATACTCCATAGTGGGAACTGGGTTTAAGCCTAACAATGCTCCAAGCCCTGTCCCATCATTCATGCTATCAATTTCAAAATACCACATGACTGTGTGAAAAAATTCCTTTTGGTAAAGTGCAGATAAGCTGGCTCTCTCACAGGGCTGGACTAGGGTTGGATTAAGTGGAGGTGGTACTTAGGTGTCAGATGCCATGAGGGTAACACAGTAACTTTCCCTCCTCCACCTCACCAGACACGAGTTTATCCCCAAACCTTCAGTTGTTTTCTGGACCTCCTTTCTCTGACTCACAGTTGGTTATTTTAACTCTTTCTGAAAATACTGACAAAGTGCTACTGAAAACCTCTCCCATTAGAGTTTTAAAAATTACATTGAGTGATTCATTTGTGTGGGGCGGTGGCACGCAAGCCGCGGCATTTGCGTGGAGGCTGGAGGACCGCTTGTAGGGGTCAGCGCTCTCCTTTGACCATGGAGGTCCCTGGGATCAAATTCATGTTAGCCTTGACAGCAACTTTACCCACTGAGCCATCTGGCTGGCCCTCCCGTTAGACTGACCACATTCGTGTGTTTGTTTACTTATTTATTTAGTGTGTGTGTGTGTGTGTGTGTGTGTGTGTGTGTGCGCACAAATGCATGTGTGGAGGTCAGAGGACACTTTGAGGGAGCTGGTTCTCAGGGCACCAGCTCCGATGACTACCCTCACTCATTGAGCAATCTTGCCAGCCCCCATTAGACTTCCTAATATAAATTTCAATATTCTACTGAGTCAAGGAACTACATACATAGTAAATCCTTGACTTTTTTCATTACAGAAAAAAGAAAAAAATCTCTTGTAAGTCTTACTCTGGATGGAAACAAGTTGTGTAGTTCTGAGTTCTATGTAAAACGGTGTGGCCTGGTGGGGTTCTAACTGTTCCATGGCAATGTGTTTCTTGCACTGACAGTTGCTCTCAGAATTATTAATACGTGCTAGTGGGCAAAGGTGCAGAATAAGCCCCCTGTAGGGGGCAAGTCTCCCTGTGTACTTGCTGATATATTCAGATAGTAGAAGTCTTTTCTGGTCTAGAAAAGGAAACCCGGTGACACATACCATTCTCAGGATTGGGTGCTGTGGAAAGTGTCCTGTCCTTGTCGGTTAGCTCTGCTCCTCTGTCAGACTGGATCATCCTCCCAGCTGGAACTTGGAAAGAGAAGTCAGGAACAGGAAGCAGATGCACAAATGGCGTATCGTCATTCGGCCATACTAGCCACACAGTGCTCAGCACTCTGGAGTATTATTTTCAGTAAGTTATTCTGCAAGCCAAGCACTGGGCCACACACATTGGTATATACATCAGGTAAAACCTAGCCTCGTCCTGTGACACTTCCTCTGCAAGGCAACTGCTAGCTTGTGTGAAAGAGAAAACTATTATTCCACAAAGCACTCCCCTGCTCCACCTTTTCTCTAAAATAAGTTCTCTTAAATTATGTTGCACATGCACACACTCATATGTGTATGCCCCAGCTCAGGCTGAGAGGTCAGAAGATGACTTGCAGGAGTCAGTTCTCTTCCTCACCACGCGGGTCATGGGGACCGATCTCAGGTTGTCAGCCTTAGTGGCCAGTGCCTTTATGCTATCTCACCAGCCAGCCATCTTCTTCAGTAACTGACAAGTCTTGGTATATTGACTTGCTTTCCATCTGTTTGCCTAGGAGAATTACCCATTGTGGAGAGCTCAGAGGCCTCCCTGGCCTGAACACACACTGCAGCTTCATTCTGTAATTGCACCTTGTAGTTCTTCATAGATTTCACTGGTCAGTTGCACCATTCCTGTTAGAAGGCTGGACTGAACTATGTGATACAGATTACTGTCCTGGAACAGTCTTAGAACCTAGAGGCAATGTAACAGCGATCTGGCTCTCTTTTTCCAGACAGCCTTCCTGGACTAACCTGTAACCTGTCTACATCCTGAACAACAGTACCCAGTAGATTTTGTATAGGTTCTAATACGTGGTAGGTCATTGTATCTTAGCCCTATCAACTTCAATACTCATCTTTAACAACTAATTTGAACTGCTTAGTTGAATGTACTTTTAAAACACCTTGCTTTATTTACCCTCACAAAACAGAAATACGAAATAACAGTGGCCTAGTGGAATAGAAATTTCTGCATTGCTCACTTGACAGTTCAGACGCAGAGACAATCCAGACTTGGTAGGTCAGCTTCAATCTGTAACGTACAGAGGGGATAGGGTCCTGCCAGCTTCACCCCTGGGGTGCATATAGTATTTTGCTATCTGCTCCAAGAGGATGGCATGATTTCTAGCCATCACATCTACATTTCAGCTAGCAGGATGAGGCAAGGCTTAAGAAAAACTGGGCAAAGGAAAGGTGAGTTTCAGAACTTCCTAGTTGTTCTACATGATAAACAACCACTATGCCTGTAGAACTTCGAAATACACCTCGTATAATCAGCTATTTCATTTGTTTTGTTTTGAGACAAGGTCCCACGTAGACCACGCTGGCCTCAAAGTTGCTATGTAGCCAAGGATTACCAGATGATCTTGAACTTCTCACCCTCCTGCCTCCCCAGCTTAAGTGCTAGTGTTACAGGCATGTGTGACCACATCTGGCTTATGTGGTCCTGGGGACTGAACCCTGAACTTCACATACACTAAGCAAGCGTTCTACTAACTGAGCTATAAACCCAGCTCTGCTGTCTTTACCTTGTCCTTTTTATTATTGGTAGGGCATTATGTGGTCTTAAAAATAACTTTACGTGTCTAAGTGCCTTGATTTGAGTTTCCCCAGAATCAAGGATTCTAGACAGATAATTTGTAGGGTACTGAAGCAGGAAATACGAAAAAGCCATTAAAAGCTGTGTTATCAAGAGATCACTATGTGGCTCAGCCGGTAAAGGCATTTGCTGCCAAGCCTGATGACCTTGAACCAACATGGTAGGAGAACTGTCTCCTGAAAGTTATTCTCTGACTTCCACAAGCACTCAGGGACTCCACAAACATATGACCATGTGCGTGCAACACACACACACACACAAACAAATGTAATTAAAACATTTCAAGTCAACATTTTCTTCAGCTTTAAAAAAAATACACTAATTGCTATTTTAAGTTCTAGCCTCCAACCCATTAATTCTTATTTTCCAAAATACTTTTTAACATGGAAATCCTGTAAAAACAAAACAACAACAAAAAAATGAGTGAAACTCCATGAGAAATGACCTGCTGGCTTCTCCTGCATCAAAGGCCCTCAGAGAAGATGGGGACAGAGAGTGTCACCTGAACTCTGTGACAATTCACTGTTCCACACTTAAGAGATGGTCCTTTCAAAATCGGTATTTCATAGGTAACTTGAGGTGTATGGAGTCAACCATTTTGAAACAGACTACCCAAGATTCTCTCTTAAGCTGTTGGAGCAGCTTCTGGGAATGCAGGACTGCAAGCAGCCTCTTACCTGCAAGAATGGAAACACGTGGTATCACTCCTGTCCAGAGAAAAGCAAGCAGGACACGCCGGTTGCTAGCTGCCCGAGTTACCTAGATGCTCTAGATAGAACCCCAGCACATCCGCTTTGATTTAATCCTGACCTTGCAGCCTAACCCCTGACTCATAAGCCTCCCCTCACCAATCCTTGCGTGGGAACCTCTCCTGTGCATGATCCTCTACGCCTCACAGGGCCTTTTCTCACACTGCCACCATGTTCCACTTCAGATTGTCAGTGTTTGTGTTGACTGCTTCAGGATGTCACACCAGACTGTTTCTTTTCAGTTTGTTGTTTTGTTTTCTGAGACAGGGTCTTAACTAACTGGCCCAGGTGGCCTCAAACTTTGTGTGTAACTAAGGATGATTTTTAGTTCCTGTTCCTCCTGCTCTCACCCTCCTTTCCCAAGGGCTGGGGTTACAAACCTGGACCACTACACCCATCGAGGTTTTCGGTTTTCTTTTAAACTTGAGTTTTTCAAGCATTAATGCAGAACTCATCTCTGAAGGGCCTCTCTGGCAGAAAATAGTAGGCAGGGTAGGTCTGGATTGGAGCCCGACCTCAGATACAGAGCAAATTATAGCTATTCACCGCTGAGAAACCTAGAGAACTGAGATTGTCACTTGCCTGTGAGAACTGTCGTGAGCATGCATCAGGATCTTCACTACCAGGTACATGGGTGCTGGCTATGTCTAGACACTGGTATTGGCCTGGAGATTTAGGGTTTCCCTATACATACAACCTGAAAATGTATGGTTTTAAGATGCAATTCAACAGGCATACAGAATGAGGACTCTACAGTGGTTGGACAGCTTCACTGCAGACAGAAACAGGATGAACTGTTGAGAGAGAAGATGGCGTGCTGCCATTTGAGAATTTCTCTGGTCCGTTACTTCAGAGTTTTTGCCCGTTTCCACTATTATCCCACTTCTCTCTCTCAAGGAGCTAGATGTTCAGTAACTTTACTAGCCAAATGTGGCATTTGTGTGTTGGTCCATGGAAATCCGTGAAGGGAGAGAGAGCTGGTCCCTTCCCCCAGGGTGCAGGACGTTCTGGCATGAGGCAGTGAGCGGAAAGGCAGAGAGAGTCCCCAGAACCCTTACTCTGTCCTTCCCTGAAGAAAAACAAAACAATACTAACAACTACCAAATATCTTTTTATTCAAACAAACAAGATATTTCCTTTAAGACTCTTGTCCTTGGGTTATCAGGACCAGAAAGTTACCTTGCTCTTTGTCAGTAAATTGTCTGGGTTAAGTGAGCTAAAACCCTAGAGGTCCTGAGGTCGAAGAGGCGTGGATTACAGTGTGGACAAAGAAATATTAACTCTGGGCACTCTTTAAAATTTTACACTGCCCTATAAACATTTCTTCTACAGTCATAGAACAACTTCATAGAGATGAATGTCTTTTATTATGAAAACTGCTGTTACATTACAGCCAACATTCCAAAACAGTATTTTAACAAACACTTGTCTTGATTATAAAGTAGCTCGGAAATCATGATCCTTTTCAAAGTAATTACCGTCTGCTGAGTCATCCCCTGAATCAGGACGCTGTGCTCACCATGGAGCACAGCGAGGAGACGGAAGAGCACCTGTGTTATCCGAACAGCTATGAGTGTTACTGCTACAGCACAAACCAGCGACCGAATAGGATGTTTGTAAAAAAGCAAACCGTGAAAATGCTGTGGTGTCACAATACTTGTGAGGTGGGAAAAGCCAAAGCACGACTCTCCTCTCTTCCCTTCTGAGTCGGTGTGAGGTAGAGGGAAGACCCACACGCTGGGCTGGGGACCACTGCAGTTCCCTGCTTCCTTCCACACTTCCCAGTCTTCAGGCTCCACACAAACCCCGTGCTATGAAGTTCGTGGGCCTCCTGGGGATGCAGCTTGCCTCGGACCAGTGAGGCTCTGCAGCAGCTCAGAGTCAGCGTCTGGATTCCAGTGTATTCCTATTTTTAATCAGGAGGCAGAAGCCCTATTTGGATGCATTCCAAGTTGGGACCAGGATGTCACAGTCACCTTATGGAAACTCTCCCACCGCAAATACCCTGGTGGAGGGGGCTTTAAAAAAGTTAAAACTGCAGTTTAATAATTCTTCCTCTACTCCCCCCCACCCCCCCAAGAAAAGTAGCATGCTGCACATGTGGCTGGAAGAGATCTAGGAAGGCAAGGTATGGCTACTTCAGTCCCAAATACAACCTGTTCCTTGCCAAGAGATGTGGGGTAACTGCAAACGGTTTTGGACAAACCAGGAACTTAAAAACAGTCATCAACTTCTTTTACATGAGCAGCTTTCTTGGGAAAATTTCCTGCAACTTCATGGAGCTAACACCTTTCACTACCGAAAAGGGTAACCGGTCTCCTTTTCTAAGTAGGTGTATGGATCTCAGCACAGGCCAAAGACCGTCTAATATAATTCCTATTTTCTTTTTCATTCTCCATCTGAACTATATAGCATGTTTTCCACCCTAGGCTCAGGGCTCTAATTATTAGTGAGGCTCAGAAATTGCAACCAAAATAACATGATGTCCATTCCAAACTCAACACTGGTCTCTCTTGCCACCACCAGACGACTCCAGATGGTGACGTAGCTTCCGCAGCAGATAATCCGGTTCTCAAGCTGTCAGGTGCTCTAGTTAAGCTTCTCACGCTGAATCTGGTAGTAGCATGCCTGGAAAAGTTCAGAACAAATTCAAATGTACTTTTTAAGACTAGGGAAAGGGCAACCCCTTACTAACACAGCTGGCCCCACAGATTCACCGGCCTACACTCTTCCCTGTCCTCACCACTCCACCCAATGGCTATGCGAAGCCTCGTTGTAATTAACAAGAGCACAATTTTATGCACTTCCCCTCTATTTCTAAATCAGAACTACTTATCGGCTGTGCAACTGTCTTCACAGGTTAGAATATGAGATTCACTAGTGACTGGGAATGTTTTGAAGGTACATAAGGACAAGCGTGGTCAGAGCTCCCTGAGACACTTAAACAATCTTAGCAGACACAAGTCAGTCTCTAAGAAGGCATTTCTGAGAAGCATCTTCGGTGATCCCCAAAGTACTCACACGTAAGAATCACAAACTACAGTGAATGCCACTCCGGGCGACACATGCTTCCCATTCTTGAATTTGATTTCTTAGAATAAATTCCAGGGAGTGGGGTTCTGAGTCAGACATAAACACTTTGCTGTTGTTAATCTTTAATATTAATAACTCTAGTAACTGTTCATGAAAGAGCAGCAGCAGCACTGTCTCCCCATTATCAGCAGCGTGGGGAGTGACCTCACGATGAACCCACAGCACTGGGTGGGAGAGAAAACAGCTCTGCTGGCATTTCGGGCACGAGCTTTACTCTGGGCGTCTGTGGTCTAGGGCTTTGGGTTATCTCCATGTAAGCTTACTAATTTTCCCTTGAACTCTTCATACTCTTCATAGAGATACTATCAAGCGGCTTGTGGACAGCATCCTCTCCATTTTCTTTTCTTTCAGAAATACTAATGCTAAAAAGTCTAAAAAGTTAACTCGGGCCACAAACCTGATGTTCGGTTCTAAGGTTTTGCTCATTTTAACAGACTGGTATTTCCTTTTTACATGCTTTCTCTACAACCCCCAAAGCACCCACACTTTACCTCAGCCTACCTCCAAAACTGCTACATACCACAATAACTTTTTAACAATTATTAAATAATTCCTCTTTTCCGATTTGAGCTTGTGCCTTCCATTTCTGATGTGAAAACTGCACTACTCGACTTTAATACGGGCTTTGTCCTTCCCATTAGGGACGGTCTATCCGTGTGACAGGAACACGCTTCTTCATCTTAAATATTATAGTTTTGTAAGATTTTATTACTGGCAGGAAAGGTCTGACTTTTCCAAATTTAACACATTATCATGCTTTTAGGGCCAACAACATATATTCTAAAGATTTTTAAAGTCTGCAATGAGGGGTAACTCAGACCCAGGAAGACAAACATAGTATTAATTCACACATATCTGGATGTTAGCTGCTAAGTCACTGACATGAAAGCTACAACCCTACAGCCACAGAGGGGCTGGGGGTGGGATGGATCTCCCTCGGAAGGGGAAATTGAGCAGACACTTATGGATGGACATGTCTTGTCACCAAATGAAGCTTCTAATACTGGGAATGGGTTACATCTAACTGAGATCTTGGTCAAGGGGTTCCATGGGAACCCCCGAACAGCCCAGGTTATTGCCAGGGCTTTAGGCTCTACACAGACTGATGGTAAGGCCCTACCTACTGCAGAAGACAATGCCTTCACCCATTTCTTCTTGGTGTTTTCTGACACCAAGGAAACAAAGAACTGAGACTGTGACCTGCACAGGTCTGTCCCCACTGGGGACCTAGACCTGAAAGGAGAAGAGTCACATGCCCCATCCTTAACCCAGAGGCTATCTCCAATTGAGAGCCACTTGCCAATGAAAAATTAGTTTTCTCAAAGGAAGTGTCGGGGGGGGGGGGGAACAAATCACACTTGAGAGCGGACCCCATGACCAACAGTAGGTGGCCAACACAAGATGAACTCAACGGTGCCACTGGAGGGCTTTGTCTCACAGAGTCAAGGCAGAGCTTTGTGTTTCTATGGGAACTGTGTGTGTCTGAACAAGTGTGTCTCTGCATGTATGTGTTTCTTCTTGTTTCCTTGTTTTGTACTATCCCAATTTGCTTGTTTTTATTTACCTTATTGCATTTTATTATTATTCCTTAGATGCCTGTTTGATTTCTAACAGGAGACAGAAAGGGTGTGGACCTGGATAGGAGGGGAGGGGAGAGCTGGGAGGAGGAGGGGAAGGGAAGGGAACTGTAATCAAATACATTGTATAAAAAAATATTTTCAATAAAAAATAAGTAAAGTCTACACTAAATTTTTCCATAAAGAAGAAAGTGGCTACACTTGCAATCCTGCCTCTGGGAAGCAGTAGCAGGAGGGTGACTAAGAGTCCCAGGCCAGTCTGAGTTATAGAGAAAGACCCTATTCTAAAAACAGCCCCCCCTCAAAAAAAAAAACCAAAAAACAAAGTGAAAAAAAGTGGTTACTGAGTGATTTGTTACATGGTAAACGAAGGACAGACTTAAGATTAATTACTGTTACGCACACACTCACCTTCAAGGTGGTGAACATTATGCCTTGCTCCCCATGCTGGAGATAGGGGTCCATTAGATCCTCAATGAGGTGAACTTCAGAGCCTAAATTCCGAATCCTGTACCAGACAGAAAAAGATGGCAAGTTCATTTCTAGTGGACCCTCCTTTTGAATCAATTGGTAATGGCAGAGAAAAACAGCTAAACACAAGCTAGTATCATAGCGGGATGGGTCAAGAGAGGTGAAATTCTGTTCTAGTGGGAGCATATTGCTATCATCAACTCAAGAGAAGCAAAGAACAGACCTGGCAAACAGCAGACAGTGCTGGAGTAAATGACAATGACCTCAGAAAAGGCTAGGTACCTGGCCCGTAGCACCACATATAAGAAGACAGGGAACAAGTCATCCATGGACCAAAGGAAGTCCTCCTGCAGTGACGCCAGAACACTCTGCGAGATCTCTTCAAAGGTCTGCTGGATGACTCTAAGTTTGTCTGACGGAGTAAACGTTGTGCTGTTTGAAAGAAAATGTAAAAAGATATTACGACTTTCCTAATAAAGCCATCTCTTACTCCTTTTTAAAAAATAGTCCCTCTTGGGTCTCACACGCCTCCAATTAGACACACTAGGCGACCAGAGTGTGGAGAGGAAGGCCTCCATAACCCTACAGTGTTTGGGGAAAGAAGCTGCCGGCTCTCAGAGGTTCCTGTGGGAGAACCCACACAGAATCCTTTCCTTTGATCCACTGGAATCTCTTTTCCAGAGATTTCCAATGAGAAGTTGGTTAATTTCCATTTGGCTAAAGATATGAGCACAGAGATCGATCTCTGGGTCGGCTCTCTATTCCTTGGAAAATACACGGGCATTTTAGAGTAAAATAGACCACGTTTCCAAAGAGACTTTCTGATCTTCGGGTTAATTCTGACAACATCTAGGAGTACAGAGGAGAACGACACAGCAAGACCCTGTCTGGGGAAAGGGGGGTAGTGGAGAGAAGAGGGTGGGGGACGTGTGCTCTTTCTACTCCCTCAGTAGACTAAGCGCTACTTTGATTTGTGTGACTTTTCAACATCAGACGTTACCTGATCTGCTGCAGACATTCTACTGCAGAGGCAAAGCAAGCATCTTTGGTGGTTGGCGAAACCTGCGTAAGGAGAATGGCTGTCAGAGAAGGGAGGTGTCTTCTGCAACAGGAAAATGGACGATCTGTGGAAGGGCCCAGCTTGCTGGTGGTAACTGACATTAACATGAGCACGATCCGTAACACGGAATACTTGGCAGCAAAGAACAGCATATATAATGAGAAACTAAAATCTGCTATACCTTTTTACTCTCTCCAAGGATTGACAAAGTTGCTGGCCAAAATTTCCTACAATGGAATTGTAAACTGTTAATACATCATTGTGGCAGATAAACTCCTTTAAAAAGGTGACAGCTATCTTGGCTTCCCTGTTCCCATTAAAAATAACTTCTCAACAAAGTGGTTCTGAGATTCATGTTCTTATTTACCCTTTTCCTAAGTTTTAGTAAATACCCTGGAAATGGCTTAATAGTGTAAACAAACATCTTAAAAGAAGCTGTGTCTGGCTGTGAATGAAAAACTCCTGGAAGGAGTCTGTGTCTGCAGAGACTGATGGACTGACTGGAATTTCAGTGCTGTGCAGACATTGAAATTTTGTAGGGTCAGAGGCTAATTACTTTATCTTGGGATAGTTTTAGCCTTCTGGAGCAGCCATCCTGGCCCCATTCTGTAGTTGAACTAACACCTTGTGATAATAAATAAAAGTCTTAGAAGATATTAACTTAGCAAGAACACTATTTCACCAACCCGAGAGCTAAGCATGTCATGAGATAGCATCTTGGGCCCATGGAATAGCTCCTTGCACCTCGACGTATCGCCTCTCTGGTGTAGTCACCAACGCATTGTAAACTTGCCTTGATTTATGACCATCTTTGTTCTGTAACGCTATTAAAGCCCTGTAAAACTGCTTCCATGTGGAAAATGGAATTTGGAGAGCCTAATCTGTGTTCCCAGACCAGGGTCACTCAAAATGGCTCCAGAATAAACAATCTCGTAATCTCTTTAAAATGAAAGCTGTGGTTTTTGTGTTGACAATAGCTTCTACTAGATCCCCAGGGGGTTTGTCATTCTATATTTCAATAAACCCACACTACAAGCACTAATACTTCCCAGATTACTTCCTTCACTTACATGTATCATATTTTTACTACTTAACTATTCCATTGAAAAAAAATCAACTTCCGACCAAAACACACTTCTTTATAGCATGAATATGTAATTCTTGGGAGGCTGAGGATCAGCTTCATCACTACTCTAGAAAGAAAGGATGATCATGTGACTCCCTGCAACAAAAGCCAATGGTTTGAGGTAAAAAGAAAACTTTTAGAATTTGAAATTTTAAATTGTAAATGAGGAACGAAGAAAAAGAAAGACAAAGAAGACCCAAGATTTACTGCAATCGACTCTTTCTAAGAACAGGAACATGAACTAGGCATTTTAATCAAGTGAGTCATTTAGTTTATATACGATAAGGTAAGAAAAACGTCCAGACGAATAAGCAACTTCATATATTCTCAGAAATGAGACCATTAAATATAGCCATTGTGCTAACAGGGAGGATAAACAAGTTGGGAAACTACATGTGCACATGCACAAGCAGATGTCAACCAACTCTTGGCAGTGCTGAAGGAGCTTCAGTTCAAAGTTCAGGTTCTGCTCCCGACACAGGACCTACCGCTGTACTCCAAGAAAGCCCAGGAGAGCAATATCTGGCTGCTTGTTCAGTCGAAGCACACACTCCCAGTAAATGTCTTCCTCTCGGTCATTATCCAAGGCATAAAGCATGAAGAGCGGCGGGTAGAGCCGAGGCAGCAGCACAGGAAGCAGTAACCCAGAACTTGTTACCACGTAACTGCAGACAAGGAGTGGGAAGCAGGAGCCTTAATGCCGAGTCAGGCATGGAGCTTCCTCTCCTAGGCTACACGGTCACAGGGTGTCTCTGCAGAGCGCTGCTCTATACAAATGGAGTTGGCATGGACCAACTGCCAATTCTACTGGATGACTGGAAATCAAGCTGAAAATCTCTTTTGCTTCCATCTTAAGGCTGCTCTTGCAGAGTCGCCTTTGCTCAGCACCGAAGTTCCTGACTGACTAGGGCCCGCAGAGGTCTCATTGGAGACAGGAGGAGGCAGGCCTGGGGAAAGCAGCTATCTGAGGTTCTTGGGGAGACCATGCGGCCCTGGTCCCCACTTCTTTACCATCTCACCCAACTCAGCTCACCCTGGCTCTGGTGATTCGGATCTGGAATCTGATTTCCCAGTGCAGAAGGACCGCCTTCCAGTGGGCGGAGGAGCAGAGAGAGGAATTGTGCTGCCCTCTTCGGGAAGTTCAGGAAATAAGAACCTAAGTGGTGAATGAAAACAAACATACAGTATGGCCATACTACCCTGAGCACCCCTGGTCTCCTCTGATCTTGGAAGCTAAGCAGCGTCTGGCCTGGTTAGAACTTGGGTGGAAACAAACCATGAAGTTCTATGTCCAGAGCAGCAGAAAAAGCAAACATCAACTTCTAACAGAGGATCTACCTAAGAGCCTGTGAAATCAAGCTTTACCATTAAGTAACTATTTCAGCTTCCGACAAGATGGGAATATAGTGGTCGGGTGGTATTTCCAAAAGCCTTCCCAACAGGGGCTTAGTTCTGTTGAGTGGCTAGGGAATTCTCATCTACGCGAGATACGTGTTTCCTACTGGTAAGTACCGTTTGAAGTCAGCTTGCATAAACTCTGGCCAGACACTTACATCAACTCTGAACATTGTCTCAGAATGCATCTCCAAGTGAGCTACAGAGATCTGCGTGCATCTCAGAGCGCTTTTCTAAATGCAGACTTGCTGAGAGTTAATTTTTCAAATGATAAGGGACTAAATTATCGAGGACTTCTGCTTTTCCTCCACGCCTTGATCTTTGCTCTAGACTTTTATCTTTGACTTCTGGTATATGGGGGGGGGGTTTACCATAAATAAATTTATTGTCCAGTTTATTTTACAGGCTTACATCTTGATCTTTCAAAGGCAGCTTGTAATTTTGTCTATTTTTGTGGAGTTATACCTTGCCACCCACTTCTGCTCTAATCTTATAGTTAAGAATACTAAAAAAGCAAAGTAAAGAAAATTATTTTTATCACACATAATGCTAGCTAAGGTTGGAGCAGATACATTCCCATTGCAGCAACTTCTTCCTTCCTGGGTTGCTTGACACACACACACTCTCTCTCCCTCTCCCTCTCTCCTGGTTTTTCAGGACAGGGTTTCTCTGTGTATCCCTGGCTGTCCTGGAACTCACTCTGCAGACCAGGCTGGCCTTGAACTCAGAGATCTGCCTGCCTGTGCATCCCAAGTACCGGCATTAAAGGGGTGTGCCACCAACACCCAGCCCAATGATTCTGTTCACAGACACAGTTCCCTATAAACCTGACACATTCCAGATGTGTTCAGCGATCCTGGTCTTGGAAAGTTTCCGGGGCAAATTCCTTAAGTGACTCAACAGAGTATTCGCTTGTTGGTTTAAAACCCAGCTCACAAGCTCCAACTTGCTGCCGCCTGATCTGTCTTCTCTAAAGCAGTCACCGGCTCATCTGACTGCTTCCGGTCCCTGCTCAGAACTTCCGGGTCAGCCAGGCGTCCAGCCCTGAGCAGCAGCAGCACCTGGCTGTCTCTAGCGCCAGCCTCACCACTCTTCCCGTCATTCTTTAAAGGCTGACCGTGCGGGCATCCTGCATGTGTTATCAGTTCTTCCTCGCTCTAGTTCCTATGCTGAGCGGAAACAGCTTTTCACTTTTCAGTGCTTGGCTTGCTCAAAAGACGAGCACTCAACGGGCACCTCTGAGTAAGCGAGTCCAAACAGCGTTGCGGGGAAGAAACAGGGCTGGAGGGACGCACCCTCAGACTGAACTCAACAAATTCTAGCTATTCTGTGGCTAGGTTCTGGAGACGCAACTTAGCATAGAGGTTAATACAAATAAGACTGCTGTATTTTATATCAAATTAGACCTAGAGAATAAGAGACATGTTTATTTTAGCCTGCAGTTACATTTAACCGGTGAGAACACTTACAAGGTAGTAAATATCAATGGCTAGAGTTCATCTTTTCAAATGTATATGCACGAACAGATTTAAAATGTACTTCCATTATTTCGTCTATTCAAGGATCTGTAGCATAAAACCATTTTCTTGATGAATACTTCCTGTGATAAAGGGGAACACTTAGACATCTCACAAAGCTGTAGTATCTAAATTTAGGTTGAAGGCACCCCAGTATTAACAGAACACTATGGCTTCCAAGCATGAGTGTAACACTCTCTTACTTCACGAGCTGGAAAATCCGCTTGAGATAGGACTTAATCTCCTTTACAGCTTCCTGCAGCAGCCGGCGGTTGGCCCCCACGCCCACATAGGTCATTCTGTACACAGCAACCAGGGTCTCCACAAGCCTGCCCAGAGGGTGCAGGGGAGTGTCACAGGCCTGAGCAGCAGGAGAAGCAAGGAGTCGGTCAATACACAGCAAGAGCGGCAGAAACCAGTCAATGATAAACCCTCTACAAATACTAAACCATTTCCACAATGTCAGGGACCAATTTAAGGTCAGGAAACTTCAAATACCTTAACTTTCTAAATATTGAATCTGTCTGAATTTTAAGGAGCTAAGGTTGCAAATACTTGTTGTTTTGAGACAGGTCTCATACTGTAGCCCAGTAAAATCAACAGGCAACACTTGCTTTCCTTCAAGGTAACGTTCCATATACATTTTTTGACATGTTTTATTTTTGCTTTTCTTTTTGTATGTTTCAAAGGCTTTTTAAGTTATGTGTGTGTGTCTGGGTGAAGGCACAAGCACCTGAGTACGGATCTCATGGAGGCCAAAGCTGCAGACCCCTGAGGCCCTAGTCACAGGCAGCTAGCTGGGAGATGCCTGATGGGTGCTGAGAGCAGAACTCAGGTCCTTGGCTCTTCACTGCTGAGCCATCTCTCCAGCACCTGGTTTTTGTTACTGTTTGTTGTTTGTTTTGGAGATAGGGTCTTGGTATATAGCTTAGGTTAGCCTCAAACTTGTGATTCTCCTGCCAAAGCTTCTCAAGGGTTAAAATTATAGAAAAGTACACTTTGCCTGGCTGATTTTTGTTAAGTTTAAAAGGTTAAAATCTTTCTTGTAATAGTATTCTATATCAGGAATTCCATTTTGTCCCTTTTCTGGCTAAACAGTTTTCTAGCATAGAATTAGTGAAGGAAATAATATTAATATTGCATTGTATGGCTCAAAACAGAAGAAAGGATTTGGATTTCTCAGCATAAAGACACCTAAGTATCCTGACTTGATCAATATATTATATAAATGTACCAAAAATATATGTTCTCCCCCGAATGTACTTATTATCTGTCAATTTAAAAAAGAATGTTTAGAGCCAAGTATTGTGGTTAAAGCCTATAACCTTAGCATTTGGGAGGCTAAAGCAGGAAAACTGCCATGAGTTCAAGGCCAACCTGGGCTACACAGTAAGATAAACTTTTTAAAGTCAAAGATTTAACATACAAAACAGAGAAAGTGAAATCAAGATTAGGTTAACACTTGAACGGTGATTTTGTTTGTTTTGGAAGGGGTCGGGGTGGGTGGGGATAAGACAGGATTTTATGAAGCCCAGGCTGGCTTCAGGTTTATTAGTAGATGGCCTTGAAGTCCAGGTCTTCCCATGTGCTGAGATGTCAGCTGTGCATGACCCAGCTGACCTACAACGCGTCACCATTAACTCACAAAACTGGGGTCATTTTGACTTGTTTACCTTTATCAAATACTTCTTGATGTCGTCATATTTCTCCACAGAAAAGGTACCAACGTGCTGGGGAATGTATTCCAAACTCTCTAGTGTCTGAGTCTGTGAACGGCTTAGTATTTCTGGACTGTGGAGAGAAAGAGAAAAGCCCAGCATTTCACGTGAGGAAGGAAAATAGTTGTAAATGTGTACATCCAACAGTCACCAACTGGGGAGGAAGGAAGCATCTGGCACAGACCCATCTTGCTCCACGTGGCTGAACTGCCACTCAGAGAATCCACTGACCCAGCACAGGTCCAGCTGGCCATCCACAGCAGCTAACCTGCTGTGACACAAAATCTGTTCACAAAGCCATGTGACGCTATTCAGGTTAAGAATTATGAAGTCCGGCGGTGGTACACACCTTTAATCCCAACACTCAGGAGGCAGAAGCAGGTATATCTATGTGAGTTCGAGGCCATCCTGGTCTACAGAGTGAGTTCCAGGACAGCCAGAGTTACAACTACAACCCTGAAGAAGAAGAAGAAGAAGGGGGGGGTATGGAGGAGGAGGAGGAGGAGGAGGAGGAGGGGGGAGACTGTACAATGTTCAATTTAAGGCGCAGAGCTGGGAAATCCACAGTGTGAGTTTTAAGTGAAAGCTGGCGCCCTCCTTGCCAATGAAAAGAAAAGCTGATAAGGGAAGAGCTAAAAACATGAATGAATGAGCAAAGACAGAGATGAAAATGTGCTCGAGGCTCAAAGCCGCACTGCCCACCAGCAGGGAAGCAAGGGTAACTGCTGGGGCCTCATGGGTTTCAGGAAGCTCATGTAACTCAACTCTAGCTTACTGTTGTCACATACTTCCTGAGGTCATTCTGTGTTGAAGGTCAAAATTTGAATTTTTTAATTGCTGGATATTGGAAAGCAACAAACAGAAGCAAATGAAAAGTAGCATAAAACTAATTTCTAAGAAGTCAAATGTATTATGCAGTTATGCACAAAGAAAAAGTAAGCACTTCTTGATATTTAAAATTTTTTAGATTTATTTAATGTGTACCAATTTTACCTGAGTGTGTGTGTGTGTGTGTGTGTGTGTCCACCCGCGCCCCCACCGGTTATGTGTACTTTGTGCACACAGATGTCAGAAGAGGGTCCCCATTCCCTGGAACTGGAGTTACAGACAGTTGTGAGCCCCCATGTAGGTGCTGAAAATCAAGCCTGGGTCCTCAATAAGAGCAGCAAGTACCCTAAGCCACTGAGTCCTCTCTCCAGGCCCACTTCTTAATATTTTAACAGTAAAGGGAGAGTGACTGCCTGAAAGTATACTCAGGACTGAGTCAGGGACTGGGAGATTCAGTTTACATGCTCAGCAGTGCTTGTGGGAGTTAGGAAAAGCGAAGAAAGGCTGACAAAGTGACAGAGACAGACAGACAGACAGAGAGGTATGTGAACGGAAAGTCCATCTGTGATCTCTTCCTCTGGAAATGCTGGGCCTCTGGGCTGCTTTTGAGCATGATTAGCTTTTCTTCCTAAGATTCTCTCAGGTCCTTGAACCTTCAGGTCTAGCCTTTCTCAACTACTATTGCTTCAAAAAAATTTCATCCCATATCCTCTTCTAGAATTCTGTTGGGCTTTTGTTTGTTTAACCCTTAACCTCTGGGAGAGCATGCAGTGTTCATAACCACTGAGCTCTCCAGCTCTTCTCATCTAGAATTCTAAGAACATTTCTAAGTACTATCAGTTCTCAAGGCTCTGTTCGTCCCCATCCCCACCCAGGTTCCTCCTGACCTACTCCCAAGTTCACTGTCTCTTCCGTTAGCACCTCAGTTCAGCTTCTGAGCCCTGCTGAGTTCTTCAGGTGACTGTACTTTCTAGATCTAAAACTTGAGTTTGGTTCTTCTTTATGTCTCCTGTTTCTTTGATAATTTCATTTTAACATCTGGTTCCAGGATGACTGTGACTGTTTTGTCAGAGCATTTCTGTCATTGCTGCTTTAAAGCTCTCCCCAGCTAACTCTGACATCAGCCACCTCTTGTCCATGCCTGCAGATTATCCATTCTACAATGAGTTGAGCCATGTCTCCAGCCCATATTTTGGCCTTTAAGCAAATAATCTCAGCAATGATACTGTGAATACCAAGGCATTAAAATGATTTCTTTGTTTTAACATAGAAAGGCTCAAAATGTTGGGCTGGAGAGATGGCTCAGGGGTTAAGAGTATGTACAGCTCTTGCAGAGGCTCTGAGCTAGGTTCCCAGCACATACATAGGGTTCCTCACAGCTGCCTGACTCCAGCTCTAGAGCAGACAGTCTCTGGCCTCCATAGGCACATGCATTCACATGCACATGCCTACCTACCTACCTGTCTACCACATACAAATACACACAATCGCTCTCTCAATTGAAAATAAAAATAAATCTTACAAAAAAGAAGAGTTCAAAATATTAATGAGCACAATAAATATAATTCAGCACAAGCTCAGACTGAAGGTCAAAACCACTGTGCGATGTAAGGAACACATGTCCTAGGCACATTCTGTGCATCGGTTCCATTGAGTGTAGTAAGGTTTCCTCATAAGTAACCTAGAGAGTCTCTAGACACCTGGATCAAAAATCTGAAAGTATCTAAATGTAAAATGACACTAACAGCACTACTGAAGCAAACCAAGGGAGGCAGGAAGGAAGGGAGGGAGGGAGGGATGGGGGGAGAGACAGAAAGGGAGAGGGGGAGAGACAGTGTAGTGGCCCAGTGACCCATGCTGTATCACACATGAACAGACACTAAATTCAAGATCCTGGGAAGAACATCATCAATTTCTCTAAAGAGAACCCCACCCCATGACTCTCCTCAAAGTGTGAAAAGAAGCCTCACTGACAATCACCCTTTTCTAACCTGGTCAACAGGGCTCGTGCAGTTACACTAAAGGTATGCACACTGTCATCCTGGCCCCAGCTTCAGGTGTCATTTCTCCTTCAAGCTCCTTTGCTGGCAGTGGTTTTGCAGACAGCCTACATGTAATGCTAAGCCTTTCACTGCTCAGGCCCTTTGCTGAATGCTCACTGACCAGGCTGCAAGGTGCAGAAGGCTGGCTTGCAGAATCCAGGAGGGACAGGAGATGCCTCCAGGCCTGGCAAACAGGAATTCCTGCCACCCACATTTCTCCCATAGCCGGTAGGGCTGCAGCTCTAGGCAAAATTTATAGTCACACTGTCCCCCTTTTCCCCAGATCACCTTATATGACTCAGCTGTGACTGAAAATGACCTCAGTGTCAAGTTCAAAATATACAAACACACTTTTCTTCCTTTCAAATGAGGTTCTTCTGGAAGGGACAAGCCTTCCAGAAGTTTGGACTAAACTACCCACAATTCATTCCGGCTAGGAGCTTCCCAGCTCTCTGACTTTCAAACCATATAACCCACTACACGCGTAGCTGGATACGGCAAACGTGACTTAACGAGCTCTGTCCTGTGCTGTGCGGGTGCTTGCTCACCTGTCTCTGTGCTGGCGTCGAATGGTAGTCAAGGCAACAGCAATGTTATCCCACGCTTTCCAAACCTCCCCTTGGCCTGGGCTCTCGCAGCCCAGCTGGTGCCAACACTCACTGAACACCGCTCTCCACTTCTCGTCTGCGGCCACCGCCAGGTTTCCCAGCTTCCTGCTAATAGAGCCACACTGGTCTTTTAGTCATCGATACTTTTGTGGAAAATCACCCCCAAGAATAAAAACTTTCTAACATTGTGACCCAAGGGGCCATCACACCGGTGGGAGTTCAGTCTAACTGGAGAAAATCTAGAGGGGTTTACTTCAGTGTTTAATGTGTTTACCAGATCTAGTGTAAATGGGTTGTTATGGTAACAGAGCTGACTCCTGCTGTCCACAGTCCACATAACAGACTTTGTAAAACTCTTGTTAAAACAATGGTTTTCTGTACTTCAAACACTGCATGGTGAGAACTGTGCAATGCGGTACATTTGGGGCTCTAGAAAATACTTTGAAAACAAACAAAACGCAAACATGGACAGAAAATATAGTAAGTTCCCGTTGGAATAGAAACTCTGAAATGATACCAAACTGTCAGAGCTAAAATAAAAGTCTAAAAATAAGTCGCGTGAGGAGAATTCTAAGTGCTTGTGAGAGCACTCCAAGAAAACGGGAGTCGAGTGACCTCAGTTTCTTCAAAAACATGGAATTGTTCTAGAAATGTGTCTTTGTGCCCCCAGGTGGTTACAGTAGTGAGTTTACTTCAGTTACTCATCACAACTAGCTACTGTTACTTGTTTGTGTGTCTCTGTAGAAAAACATGCTTTTGCCATGTGTGGCTTGCCCACATGCGGCTTGTCCTCGTGGTTATCACTTTACTCATGTGACTCTTCTTAACCCTCAGAGTATAAACTGGTGCTCTGAATAAAGTTGCCTATTGCATGAGACTTTACGTCTGCCTCATTTACTGGCTCCATTCTCCCAGGTCCCACTGCTTTTAGAGCTGTAAACACCAAACATAGAAATAAATTTAATGGGTATGGTGGAGCACGCCTTCAATCCCAAAACTGGAAGGCAGAGGCAGGCAGATCTCTGTGAGTTGGAGGCCAGCCTGGTCTACAGAGTGAGTTCCAGGACAGCCAGAGTTACAACAGAGAAATCCGGTCTTGAAAAAACCAAAGCCAAAACCAAACAAACAAAAAAGTAAGTTTTAAAAAATTGCCCCTCAAAACAACAACAAATAGTGTGTACAGAGCACAGCTTTGATCCTAGTTCTCTGGAGTCTGAGGGATAAGAGTCCAAGGCCAGCAAGGAACACACAGTAAGACATCTTCAAAATCAACCAACCAAACAAAGAAAGAATCCAAAGCCTAAGATGCAGTCAGTAAGGAAAAGACAACCCAGAACTTGGGAGAACAAGTTATACTTAGATTCTGCCTTTTCCTCGCGGATGCAGGCTGTACTGTGCATGCATAAATGTGTGTGTGTGTGTGCGCGCGCGCATCCACAGAGTGTATACACGTTTCACATGTATGTGTGTATGTATAAATGCACACGTGTGCATGTGTATCTGAATCTTCCTTGAGATTAAGAATGCTTTTTCTGTCCTTGGTCATCTGCACTCTTCCCTGCAGGACCATTTCCATATCTGCAACTTTTACACATCTGTGACTAAGGCTTAGCTTTCAAGCCAGGACTACAGAAGTAGTCAGCTATGTAGGTGGCAGCCAACAATTCACAGAATTTATACTTTGTTTAAAAAGAACAATTTTAAACCTGAGTTTGCTTTAAATTAACCTGCTTCGATGAAGGCAAGCAACTGGATGGAAACATTCAGTAGTCACTCCAGAGCTAGTACTCACAAGGCCTTGGGCTTGTCTTTATCACTGTCATACAGGCTAGGTTTGAAGTAGGTTCCAGTGATTTTTATCCCAGATCCCCATTCTCCACTAAAATAACCTTCAATATAATCTCCATTTGGCATAGTCAGTGTTCCCTGGGTAAAGCAAAAGAGAAGTGGAGTTAGAAGTATTTAAACTTACAAAATTAAGAGGAAAAACACTGTTAAATATTTAATACTTTCCTTTTTAATTTGCTCTTTATCAGTCTCAATTCTGATAAACAAAAACTGCATGCATGTGCAGGCCCAAAAAGACTGCATGAAAACAACTCAAGGGTAGAGAAAGAATTCACAGGAAAACGAGAAGTCTTGGTAGTTGTGTGAAACACACACACTCAATTCTATTCACAAGCTGCTGCTGAAACAGTCCTCAGGAGAAAGTCGATGTGTCTTGGGAAGTACTGAAGAGCCTCAGTCAGTAATTTGAAATTCTATCTTACAACACTTGGATGAGGGAACAAATTACACCCAACACAAGAGAGAGAAGAATATAAAGATCGGAACAGACACCAGTGAGTCAGAAAAACAAGCATTCGGGGTAAAACAAATGCACATGCACTAAATCAAAGTTGTTCTTTGGCACTGTGGTGCAGTCCCCTAACATGGGATGGAGGCAGGAGGACCAGCAGTGCAAGCCATCTTCCACTACACAGTGAGTTTATGGCCAGTTAGTTCCAATGGCGTCAAGAAGACTGAAGGGAAAGGCGCCGAAGCAGCTGCATATTGATGCACAAAAAATTAGTTCGCACTCTTTAAAAAAATTTAAAGTCAAGAAAAGTGAGAGTGTAAAGAAAGACAGAACAAAGTTGTTTTCCAACCTTTCCACTAAGAGTCCAGTCATCTGAAAACTCCCCTTCGTAGATAGTGTCATCCTCCGAAAGCAAAACCCCATTTCCCTGCAGGAAGGAGAACACAAGTCACACTACAGACTGCAGAAGACCTGAGAGTGACACAGCCACACCCCAAAGCCTGCCATCCTCTGCAAAGGAACCAGGACCAAGGAAGTCAATTAGGGCCAGGCGTGGCGCTGGAACCCTGGGGTTAGGGGCAGAGGCAGTTTTTCCATAGTCCCAGGAGTCCCAGCCTGGCCTGGGCTACAGAGTGACCTCACGTCAAAGCCAAAACAAAAGAAAAACATTACTTACAAGACTTTAAAGGTTAGGGACACAGGAGAGTTCAAAAGCCGGTACAAACCCCGTCTCAACACTCACCATCATTTTATTAAGGTGGAAGCTGCCTTCGTAGTACAACCCAAACTGGGTAACTACCACCCCATTCCCTTGGCACACATCATCTTGCCACATTCCCATGTACTTTTCTCCCCTGCACAGGAATAAGAAGAAAGATGAAAACCAAATAAAACAAGGAAAAAATGGAGACAAACTATTATCACACAGGGTCTGAACTGCCCCCTGGTGAACTGGTGCCATTACTCTAGTCGAAGTGGATCATTCCGTCTCCTGAAACAAAAGACAGCAGGACGGAAGACACAGCTCCTTCAGAGCAGTATCCACGGGGATCCGGTGCCGCGTTCCTCCCGACAGACCGAGTACACTCTACACACTTCCTCGATACCTAAACTGTTACTAAATCAGGTATGGTAAAGTGTGCCTTTAATCCTAACACTCAGGAGGCAGAGGCAGGCAGACCTCTGAGAGATCCAGACTACCCACAGTGTGACTCTGTCTCAAAATGAAATAGGAAATTACAAAGGAGTACCACAAATTTAAACTGTAGTAGAATCAAACCTTTGAATAACTTTCGTTACCCAAAAGTTTGTCATAAAGGGTTTAATTTTCACCCTTTTCAAAGGTTCTTACGATCTCCACTAAAAAGATAAAATATGGATTAGGTATGGTGGCACATTACAACAATTCTACCACTTGGAAGGATAAGCCAGGAGGATTTCAAGTTTGACTCAGACCTGAGCTAGAGAGCAGGACCTTGTCTCAAAAAGAAAAAAAAGAGAACTTACCTTAAGGACAGAGCTGTCAGGAATCTTTTTTTCCCCATTTCCTTATGGTCCGTAAGAAAATGGAAAGAGAGAGAGAGAGAGAGAGAGAGAGAGAGAGAGAAAGAGAGAGAGAATACTGACAACTCTGTGTCCTTATGGTAAGTTCTCTTTTCCTTTCATTGGCGTGTTGGATGGAGTGAACTAAGTCTCACTATGTAGCACAAGCTGGCCTTGAACTGCCTCAGCTTCCCTCAGCTAGGCTCACAGGCACGCACCACTATGCGCTACCATCCCAAGCTGAAAAGTTCCTTAATGTTGTCAAATTAAGATGCTTAAGTCAACTGTTCCTTGGCCTTCTGGTTAAGGTCAAGTGTAAGATGTTCACGTTTTCATAACGATATCATGATTTGGGGGAAGGGCGTAGAGAGATGGTGCAGCAATTAAAATTAAGTTTGTACTGTCACAGAGGACCTGAGTTCATTCCTATGCCCACACCCACATCCAAAGCTCACAACCACTGGTAGCACCACCTCTAGGGCACCCAACACCCTCTCTGTCCGCCTTAGCACTGCACACACACCCACATGCACGCGTGCACTCACACACCAGCACACACATTAAGACACACGCAAAGCAACAGCGTGAGGGACTGGTCCAGCACATTATCTTCTCACGGTACTCGTGGAGACAAGAGCAGAGCACTGTACCTAGTGATATCATCAAAGACGCCATAGCCCGCTTTCTTATCCATCACCCACTGGCCAATGAACATGCTAGGAGAAGAAGAAGTCAGTTTTCCACTCCGGAGGAGACCGTGCCCATGGCGCATGTTATCTTGAAAGCAGCCTTCAAACACTTCACCTGAGGCATAGCTGTGGTTAGGACAGACAGATAACATGTATATTGCAAAGTACAGGAAACACAAAGCTGATTTTAAAGGCAGCTACAATTATTTGTTTATATAAACATTTAAAAAATTCAAAAAGTCTCAGTTTGAAGGACTAGGCCTCAAAAATTACAAGTAACATGGAAAATTTTGTGTTCAGTTCTTTATGGGAAAGGAAATAATAAGTTACTGAGAAGGAAGAATGCAAAGTTTTCTCCAAATTAGACAAGTAAAAAAATTAAGACTTGTTGGTGAGACTTGTATAGAAAGTCATGGTTGATTCAGGAGGTACAATGGAGATATGAACCACAGTTAGCAATATATCATCGTGCCATAGATGAGGGAAATGCTCTTTAAAGAGAGACTTTGCACACAGTTTTGGTGATTTAAAAGACAAATAAAATTTACTCCTGAGAAATTCTGTCCACACAAACTTTAGCTTTACACAGTTCTTTGAAAAGGCAACACCAGACCAACCACCTTTCCAGTGCAAGTTTTTACCTATAGACTCCTTGACCACACATTTTCCCTTCTTTCCAGTGGCCTACATAATGGTCTTCTTTGTTCAGGGCCTTGTTCGGGATTCTGAATTCACCGTATCTGCCAGGGAAAATGAGAAACATCAGAAGGATGCGCAGATGACATGCTCACCTTCCGTATGCAGTTATACAGAAGCACCTGAAGGAGGAAGATGAAGAGAAGACTTACTTGTATGAAACACACCAAGTGGGATCTTGGCTGAAGCTCTATCTATTACTAAGCCTGAGAGGAGCGGAACCTCAGGCCTGCTCCAGGAGCTAACGGGAAGCAGGGCACTTGTGTGCTCCCCTGCCTCTGTCACTAATCACAGTGTCTCACTGGGTAAGTCATGGTACACAACAGCTCCTGCATCTCTCTAGGAAGCAGGGTAAAGCAGATTATCCAAAGTCCCCTTTCACTCTAAATACCTACTTACGAGCTTGAAATCACAAAATCTGACTTTATCTCACACACACACACACACACACACACACACACACATTAACTTCTCCAATGTATGTTTCTCTTTATGGTGAGACAGATTTCTTCTTTAACAGGACATGAAATATTTAACTGCCATACATTTTCTTGTAAATATATTTACAATGTTAGAAAATATGGCAAGGTGGGTCATGAGATGGGCACAGCAGGTAGAAGCATCAGCCACCTGCTGTCAAGCCTGGAGGCCTGGGTTCAAATCCTTAGTATTCACATGGTGGGAGGAGAGAACTGACTGCCAAAATTGTCCTCTGGCCACACATGAGACACAGCAGATGTGCACCCACACATACACACACGGAGACATACATGCTGAATGAATGAATTTGATAAAAAAGAAAATAGGACAAACTTATCCAAGATCGATGTCAGTGGAGTATCATTACAATAACATCACCTCAAAGATTTCCCTCTTAACAGGGAAATAAACTTGAAAGTACTTAAAAGCACTTGCCCAACATTACCAAGGCCCTAGAGTCCATCCTTAGCACAGAAAGTGGGGGAAACTATTTCTGTAAAACTACTGAAAATAAAATTTCCCCATGTCCTCTGTGTAGAGGTGACATGCTGTGTCAGCTCACTCACATAAATATCATCCAACTGTCTATGAGCCCACACATCTTCTGTATGAACCCTAACACAGCACCCAAATGTCTGCACAGCAGAAATCAAAAGCTAGTTTGAAAAGCAACTCCCAAGTTAAATAATTTGACCAGATTAAATTCATCTTCTACTTTAAATATTGTCCTTACCCATCTTCCAAGCCATTCCTGAACATGCCAGAATACATCTTTCCGTCGGGCCACTTCAAAACACCCCTGGAAGGAATAAGCAAAAAGTGACACCTGTTAGCTAATGTTTCATATAATCAGAGCTTTTCCAGAATGCAATTGTCACCCTTCCTACCCCATGAACAGATAGGAAGCGCTCTTCACCTGCCATGAGGCTTCCCTGAAAGCCAACGCCCATTGTAAGTGGCGTCCTTTAGGCGAGGATCCTTGTAGAAAGTATACTTGGCACTTCTTGAGATGGGTGGTTCCTGCCTCTGCATGTTGCTGCCACCTCCGTAAAGTGGAAAATCGGATGTCCCCCTCAAAGCCTGATCCACAGCTTGGCTGATAGCCCGGAGCCACTTGGTCTAGAAGTAAAAAGTCCATGTCAGGAAGCTTAAGGGCTTAACCCATCGGGCACTGCACTAAGGACTGCTGGCTTTTGTACTTTTTCTCTCACCTGTTACTGGTTTATTGCTATTGGTTTAAAATTAGGTCACATTTTATAAAGCAAGGAAGACTGCTGTGAGGGTTCCTGGCCAGCCTGGACTAACTGGTGAGTCGCAGGCCAGCCTGGACCACAGAGTAAGACTCTACCTCAAGAATACCAAATAAAATGAATTACAAACAACAATCAGGTATTGTAGCACACACCTCTAATCTGGCACTTGAGAGGTTAAGACAGAATTCTATGAGTTCAAGACTAGCAGGACTACACAGCAAGATTCTGTTTCACAAATACAAAACAAAAAGGCAAAAATCTACTTTTCATTTAAGGGTTGTTGATGAAGCAACAACATTGTTTTATTTCTTCTTTACTAACATAAAAGACAGAAAAGGCCAAGGCTGAATGAAAACACCATGCGAAACTAACCTTTTCCTGGGGTGTTGAAGAAATGAGCGTGAACTGTTCTTCAGGTGTGGTTATCTTTAAGCCATTCCTAAAATGTTCACAAGGATAAGCACCAGCAGACACGGCAACCTGTCACTCAACAGCAGCCCCCAGAGAAACATCGTCTATGTTCAAGAGAGGACAATTGGCATTCGTGCTCAGGCTCTAAACCTGGGCTCCACGGGCAGAAGACACAGATGCACTGCTCTGCCGCCACAGCAATGCGAGCAATGAGGATGCCCACCTGCCAGGGACCATGATCTTCGCAACTGGACACTTTACCGCCAATGGCCATTTTACTATCTAGTGTTGGGAAGTGAGGATGAGGAGCCAGCTCCCTAAGCCCCCTTCGAATTTTCCCCTACCGCCCCACTTAAGGAAAGAGGAGAAGTAGGAAAGGAGGCACACTTACACACTACCAGCTTCTTCGGAAAGTGGTTCTGCCCAGAGTGTGGCCAAAGGGAACACGTGGTGTGTGGAGAACTGAAATGGAGAGCATGGAGCACATCTGTGAAGAGTCCACATCAACCTTGGGTCTCTGTCAGGTCTTTCCACATCATTAACCAATGTGGGCCCTACAGTATAAGCCCCTTGAGACGGTTAAGACGGGAGGGCGGCACCTCTCTGCTATATTCACCGCAGCACAGCCACCTCTGGTGGACCTCCCATCTCCACCTCAAGGACCTGTTTTCACATGGCTGACACTCATTCTCAAGCCAGAAAAAAAAATCTGGGCTCAGGGCGTAGCTTAATGG
Organism: Cricetomys ansorgei; assembly: GCA_026225945.1. NCBI lineage: Eukaryota > Metazoa > Chordata > Mammalia > Rodentia > Nesomyidae > Cricetomys > Cricetomys ansorgei. The sequence goes on along the minus strand of JAMJFZ010001562.1, from coordinate 48,294 downwards.
GAGATCAAGTGTTTCATATTTAAGTGGTCCTAAGTTCTACCTCTAGCAACAAAAAGAAACAAAAAAAAATTTCTCTCAAATATAGCCAATACCAGAGGCAATGTTGAACATTCTCTTTTATTCAATAATTATTGAGAAGTCACAACTATGCTTCTCATGCATTGAGAGCACACAGCCATGTGCCACGTGACATGTGCCAACAAGACAGCGACAGTCCCCAAGTCTACAGCAGTGAAAATCCTTGGCCTGGTGACCTCACAGCTACCACAGTACACCGCCACACTCACGTGCTCGTACATAGTCAGGTACACTAGTGCTCACCATTGCGCTACAGCTGCTGACAGTTCTCCACCCATTACCTGCTGTGTGGGCCACGGCCTGACAGCATTCGGCTGTGCCTACAGCCTGGGTGTACAGTAGGCTACACCTTCCAGATTTCCATGAGCACAATGGCACATAATGGTGAAACTGCCTAAAACCACATTTCCTGGAACACAGCCCATCATGCGGCAGCTCGTAACTGGCCACCTTCCAAGGCTTGTTTTCAGCTAAGAATCCAGCATACCTGAGCATGGACCAGGGCATCATTGAAGAGAATGAACCAGTTCACAGAAAACCTGCCGGCGTGCTGCAGGGAGAGGCCTCGGTTACTGCTCTCACACAGCAGCCGGCGCTCTGGCTTCCTCAAGGAATCCTGCACGTAAGCACACTTCAGTGAACCATCAAAATTGCTTTAATGCGCAAAGGAAGACAAAGTAGATTCAGGTCACATTTAGGGGGACCTTTTAGTTACAGCTTATTGTGGTATTAAACACTTCCTAAAATTAGAGCCCAAAGGAGATTAAAACAGTAGCAAGAAAACCAAAGGCAGCAAGTCTGCAGAGAGGACTCCTGGAACCAAGGAAGGAGCCGGTATTCAGAATACTCATGCTACAGTTCTCAAAGTGGCATCATCAAAATGCTACTGTTACAAACAACTGAGGAGCAGAGAAAGGACGGTTGGTAGGACCAGCTACAGTGGGTAGGGTTACCGTCATTTTTCCAGGAAAGGTCTTCCAGAAGCCCAGCGTGTACTCTGCTTCCTTCCTCTTTCTGCCGAGATGGAGAGCAAGAGACTCGTAACAAGAACTGGAATCCTGCAGCTTCTGATATTCTGGAGATGTCTAGAGACCAATAAACAAGGGGAAGAAAGAGTATAAAACACTGTCCACGAGTGGCAGCCTCTGTGCGGTTCGGGCGTTACAGCCGACGCAGGAAAAAATTCAGCCTGAGGATACAAGTGGCATATCAAAAGGCTATGGGACACGGAGGAAAGAAGGGGCTGATCTCAGAGCACGCCACTAAAGCACGTGGACAGGGGAAGAGAGCGGCAGGGCCGACAGGACCCGCACTGCTCTCCTGCTTTGATCTCGGGGTCCCTGGTGATGCACAGGTGGGCTGAATCTATTGATACTGGCATGTTAGAAAAGAGAAACCAAGAAGGAATGTAAAATGTTTATTAATTCATTCTAGACAAGATTATTAATGACAACTGTATTTCCAAAAATGTAAAGAGAGAAAGATGGCACTGGCTCACACTTTTTAAAAGTCCCATTATTACTGGACTTTTAAGAAACTGACTGGATTTTTGCTTTTAATCTGTTGCGTAACATTGCTTAGCTGAAATAAACACAGAAAATTTGATTCTATAGTTTGAAAATGGAGTGTTTCAATAGCCGTATCAAGTAACTGTGGACACTCTCCTCTGGCACACGTTTTAACCCTGCCAAGTAGTAGTTTCCTAAGCGGTGGCTGCAATGTATGAAACACCGGCAATCAATGTTGTGAGTTGTATTAAATTTACTAGTTGTGTTGATGAGGTGGCTCTGTGGGTAGAGGTGTTTGCTGCCGAGTCTGATACCCTGGAACCCACACGGTGGGAATTACCAGCTCCTGCCACTGTCCTCTGATCTCCACACACACCCAGTGCAAATAAATTTAAATAATGTCATTAAAAAATTAGACAAAGTGTTTAAATGCCTTAAAAATCTACACATCTATCTTAGCTTTGAATATGTGTCTTTGTAACATCGTAGGCTGAGTATTTGAAAAATATTGCCTAAATTACATGCACCTTCCAAATGCTGATACCCTTCATATACCAAAAATTAACACTGTCCCCTAGCTCATCAGAAAAATATTTGAAGTATTGAGAAACTGTCAGGCTCAAAATGGCAAATGCATGTTACCACCTATTTTGCTCTTAAAAGTTCCATCTGTCAGGCATACACTCCTAGCACTTGTAAGCTGACAGAGGACTGACACAAGTTCAAGGACAGCCTAGTATGATACCATACATGGTCACCTGTACTGCTCCATCGTGAGCACTTCTCAGGGAAACTAGTACTGTTTGGTCTCCATTGCAAGATGGAGGCTTGCAAGGCGTGATGTCACTTGCTGTGGCTCTTGCTAAGGAGCCAATGTGTTTGCAGACTTCTGCTTTTGCAGAATCAATGCGTCTATCACAGAGAAAATATCTAGTGCTGAGTGTTGTCAGGAAAATATTCTGGCCGTGTGAACCCTCAAAAATGTCTCAGGAAACTCTGGGGGTCTATGTGCCAAGCTTTCAGAGCCAAACCATCTGTAACCTCAGTTCCAGGGAATCCAACACCCTCTTCTGGCTTCCACAGTTCCCAGGCTTGTACACGGTGCATGTACATACATACATGCAAAATACTCATACGCATACAGTATTTATTAAAAAATAAACCGTCGTGAGTGTAACTGCTGTGAATGTGTGAATGAGCAGAGGTGAGGCGAACGGCCAGTCCTCCCATTCATGTGACCTTACAGATTACCACATCCATTTAGGAAACACGAACGGGTTTTTAAGTGACCAGGGCTATCTTTGTCTTCTGGGAACTTATGAAAACACAAAAGATAGGAAACACACCAAGATAATTCTGTGGCTTTCTTAGTAGCTTACATAAGAGAGGAAAAAAAGAAAGAAGAAACAGTAAGTCAGGTGGGTAAGAGGACAGACTCTGAAGTCAGAGCGCCTGCATGTGAAATCTCAGGCACCACTTCTCACGTGTGTCTCAATGCTCTCATCTGTAAGATGGAGATATGTTGGGATCCATGTCACCCAGACTATGGAAGCGTCAGCTTGACAAGGATCCTGCACCTCCGTTGTTGGGAACTGGAATTCCTTAACTGCTTTGCCCCTTTCTTATCTTTACTGAACAGTGACATACAGTTCTCATCAATAATAAGGTCTGCATAGCCTAATAGTAATATCCAAATTAATCCCTAAGCTGGCCACTGTGGGCTAAAATGAACACAGCCAAGCTCTTCAAAAGTAAACTGTAATCACCTCCGGACTTCCAAGTCCAGACATGTGAGAGCTACCCAGGTTTATTGCAAGTGCATCATAAAGCTATTCCTAGAGTAAATGCTGATCTTCCCAGAAAGAGATAAGCCTTAATAGATAGAAGCCAGAGAGCTTTGTTAGAGAGTTAGCACACCTGAAGAAACAAATACATAGTTCATCCTTAACTTGTTCCCCCAGTTAATGAAGAACACAGCAGGCCTGCACTGACCTAAAAGCAAACGTCCCAGGACTTAAGAAAGAAAGCTTCCTGAGCCAATAAAAACCAACAGATAGGATCAAAAATTTATAGCTGTGACTCAGGAAAAATAAATACATTCCAAGGACCTAAAAACCAAAATAAAACTCTCCTCTGGTGTCTACATGTCCTTGACCTATTTGACCCAGGTAATTGGAAGTTACCTAGGAAATTCAGCCAGCATGACATCCAGCCGCCCCTAATTGACCATTGTGTCATGAGATCTGGTCTCTGTTGATAATTACAAACTTTAAAGCTTACAGCTACAGAAGAAAAGACATCACTTATCTACACCGGCTTCTTCTGAGATGGCCTGACTGTTAAGAGCAGCATCCCTGCAGTTTGCTACTTAAGCTATGGAGAAGAAGAGACAGAGACAGACGGACAGGAGAGACGAAGCGAATGAACTAACTGAGGAGAATGGATGGTAAGGCCTAGAGAATTGGATTGCTAGCTTAGAGAAACTTTGTTTTATTCCCTTAATGAGCACATTGTTATTTTTTTTGATTTTATTCTTTGTTTTTCTTTATCTTTATTTTACTACTAAAGAAGTGTTCCTGCGTGTCATAATCATCATACGGCATATTCTATGTGTTTCATTAAAGCACATAGCGTGTCAACTAAAGTCCCATAGAAGAGTGAGGTACTGTGCTCACTTGTCAGAGCTTACATTGTTTATCCTTCTTCGTGGAGACTGAGGAACCCATCACGGGGACTATAGCTGGACTCAGTCCCTGCAGGGATAATGGTCACACCCACCTACAGGCTTGATGTGTGCATTAAATTAATACACAGGACATGCTCAGAGCAGTGACTGGAAAGCTGGGCAGTGGTGGCACGACTTTAGTCCCAGCACTCAGGAGGCAGAGGCAGGTGGATCTCTGAGTTCAAGGCCAGCCTGGTCTACAGAGTAAATTCCAGGACATTCAGGGCTACACAGAGAATTCCTGTCTTGAAACCCCTCAAAACAAACAAGCAAACAAAAACCCCCAAAACAGTGACTAAAATGTGAAATGCACTAAATATGAAGAATCATTTACATTTGATGTAAGTTTTAAATACATGTTCTATATGCACACAATATATATACCATCTACTCTACAGCTTGGACTTGTTAAGTTACAATTCATAGTGACAGAACGTGAATATGTTGTGTGCTGACAAAGCTTGCAAAGATGATTATGATACTTTTGGTGAAGACAAAGACCGAGGATGGTACATGACTGAGACTGAATAAATGAAGCATTGGTGACGCACGGGAGGAGAAAGCAGCCCCAGAGATGGGAAGAGTCTGCAGTCTCAACAGTGCCCCTGATTTCATGAAGTGTCTGTGGATGCAGGCGTCGAAGGCTTCCAGACTAAAGACTGGATTAGGAGCGTTTCAGAAGGAAACAAAAGCACATGAACATGACATCCTGGGATAGGAACTAACATGTCAGATGGAGGGGGAAAGACTGAAACCAGAAGAGAGTACCAAACATGTGGGGCCTTGATGGCAAACTCAATGGATTTGATCATTCCCCAGAATTAGCCCTTTAGACTGGATACAGTATTGTTTGTTTGTTTGGACAGGGTGTTAGCGTGTAAACCCAGACTGGTCTCAAACTCTTGATCCTCCTGCCTTTATGCCTTCCATGTGCTGGGATTACAGATATGTGTCCCCACACTCCACTTTCCCTGAACAGTTCTAATCTTATCTAATAAAGATTTTTTCTTTACAGATTGAGGTAAAGTCTAGCCCATTGTTATCTGGTGGCTAGCTAAAACTACATCAATTTTAGGTTAACACTGAAAAGAGATTAAAGAAAAAACCTACACAAGATCACAGGAGGGTCTCATGGAGAAACTCCTACCAGCTCCGACTCTTGTCTGAGGTTTGCCTAGATCGGGAGATAGAGACCAAGACTTGAAGGTTTTAAGGAACTTTAGGGGTCTGTATAGTTTCTCGGGAAACAAAGCGAACCACATTTTTGGCATGAGTCTACCAAGAACCCAGGCCAGCTGGCAACTCCACTGCCTCTGTAGTGTGCACCTCTCAAGAAGCCAGGCTTTTTGTGATTCAGATCAGTACGTATTCCATAACCCTGACACTACTGCAGGAGCATCACTCACAGGGGCTCTAGACAGCTTCACAAGGGAATACGGTCTGGACAGGGACTGAGGGGAAACAGCATCCACAGCACAGAGAACAAGCTCGGTCCACCCTGCTTATCCTTTCTTCTTCCATCTCCTCAGAGAAAGAAACCTTAACTAAACACAAATATTTCCTTAGTGGGACCTAACATCTTATGGTGACTTAATCCAAACTACTTTGACTCTTGGCTTCCCCAATATTCAAGGGGCACATAGGGAACCTACCACTTCAAAGCAAGTGGCGAGCTTTAGCAAAACTTTTGCATAATTATGAAGTCGTCTGATTGGTAAGAAAAACAGCGTATTCAGTATTTCCATCAACTGAGTGTTCTCATCGTTGACTTCTGACAAATCTTGCAAGAGTTCTTGGTTTTTATTTAGGAAATCACTGGAAGAGAGGGAAAAATATTCAGTTAATCATTTGGTATGAATACTATGGATGATATTACATGGAAAGTTTCACCGCAGTAACTGTTGAGATCACACAGCCTAGGTGTTATGAAAATGAATAGATAGAATAAAATGACCCAGGAATCTGGCAGGTTTGGCTGCTCTGCTGAGATGTGCTGAATAAAACACCAGTGGAAAAGCAGAGCTCCTTGCTCCAAGGACTAGCACAGAGCTAAATACTTCTAAGTTCTTCCTATCCCTTCCACTGTTCACACAAGATGACCACTGAACTATACTTATAGCAATAAGACAAGCCAGGTAGGGCTGTACACACCTGTAATCCCAGTATGCAGGAGGTAGAGGCAAGAGGGTCAGGAGTTCAAGGAGAACCTCAGCTACATAACAAGTTGAAAGCCACTGAGCTACCCTATTTCAGTAGGAGGACGAGGAGGAGGAGGAGTAATAGTAACTATTACTATATATTACTATATATTACTTACTAATAGTAAGTTTATGAATCTGAAAGATTAATAGTTAGACACAGAAGCACTAGCAGAAATTAATGAAAGAAAAAACCAAGAGTTTCCACCTTTCCATAAGAACTTCTAAGAAGTGAACGATTAGTGGAGGAGGGCAAGGCATTTTCTTCAGTGGTGTAGTCACTAGTAAAATGCCTGAAATAATCATGCACTCGGTAAATAACTCCTTACCCACAATCCTGTAAGCAACCTAACAATGCCATTAGGACATCAAAAAAAGAAAAAGAAAAGAAATGAAAGAAAAGGGGTACTGGTTGGGAAGAGGAAAGGATCAGAGGGAGTTAGAGGAAGGTAAGAGAGGACAATATGATCAAAATACATTCCACATATGTATATAAATGTTGTAATTAAGTTATTATGTATAACTAACATATGCTAATATAACATTTTTTAAAATGAGAAATAGCAACCAATCTTTGAAAATACTAAAAAGGAGCAAGCTGCAGACAAGACTAATCATAATTTTAAAAATAAAAAAAAATAGACTCTAGCCAGGAAACAGATCACCAATATTGTCAGCCTAAACTTAACAACCACTGGTGAAGCGCCTGGAAACAAGTTGACTGTAGCTGGGGTATAGTGGCCTAATTTTTACCCAGAGGTGGACATCTATTGTCGTCCCTCTAAGGCTCAGGGATCACTGAGGAAGAGGGGACAGAAAGAATCTAAGAGTTACTGGAAGGGGTGAAATGATGTGTTACAGTTTCTTCTGAGACTGAAACATTCCATCCTGCCAGGAAGCTCCTGAAACAGGAAGGTAAACAATGCCAAACAGCTTCAGGAAGTTCCTGAAACTGACCAGATTCACTAGGCCTCTTCTTCCCAAGAGTAAATATGCCAGGCTGCAAAGAAACCAGGCTAGTTGCCTAGAAGAGGTTTAGACAGTCTCCAATCTGCTGAGCTGCCAGCAGGCTGTGAAGTGTGCTCCAGGTTCTCAGCTGTGTGAGCTGTCACCCATGCTGGGGTTGCCTTTGGTGATACAGTTGTCTTTGAGTCATTTCTAATCCTGAAAGTAACCCCTCACCCATATTCCTGTAAGTAATCCCAATAAAACTTACTGATTCACAAAAATAAATAAGTAAGTAAGTAAATAAATAAGATAAAAGGCTCAAATAATTAACAGCAATGAGCAAGAGGAAGAACTGCAGTTATGAGATGAAAAAAACCTGAAGACAATATTAGAAATATTTAAAAAATTGAAAACAGATGAAATGAACAACTTTCCAAATAAATGGTTCCTAAAGCCATAAGAAGTAAGACTCAGACAGACCTACTCATCAGAGAGCCACACCAGTAGTTTGAAAATTCCCCAAAAGTTAACACTCCCATGGAAGGGCACAGAGCTTTTTACGGACGAATTCTACCCAATCTTCAAGATACAGACATTCTCTGAGTCATACAAGCTATTCCAGAAAACAGAAAAGGAGAGAAAGTGCCTCAACTCATTTTAGAACTTCTAGTGCAACCCTTTGCTGAAAAATGGCCAAGTTCAAAATTAGATTAACAAACATCGGAAGTAAGATTAAGATACCAGCACTCCTATTAGCATAGAAGAGTAAAAACAGACCTGGCTAAACCTAGTAAGTATGGGTGGTGAGTGAGTATTTAAAATATTTTCTACTAAAACACAGATTTTTTTTTTCAGTTCGCCTTTATTATTAGATCAGTGTATTATATCAGAATCTTTTATATTGTTCATCCAAAAGCTAGATGCAAATTAATTTTAATCTGTGTGAGATATACTTTTCTAGGGCCATCACAAACATTATCTGCTCTTTAACAGGGAAGAAAAATTTTCATTTTTCAGATGAAAATAAAGAAGGCTTCCTGCTGTAAAAAGAGTTAATCAAAGCATCAGGTCTAGCAAAAGGCAGCACTGAAGGAGGATCAAGATCTTGTACCTTTGACTTTAGTGGTCTTTCAGAATCCTACTACAACTAATGACAGTCAAGAGCTAACAAAGTACCTATCCTAAGAGTTAATGAAACTCTGCATTTAAATTCAATTCACTTAGTTCAAAATCAATACTTTTCTATGGCATTCCAAAATACTGGCACTGTAAAATATAATTTAAGGCCTATTGAAAAGCCAAATGGAAACCTACCACTGTAGGAACTTTCTAATATACATAAAAAGGAGTTTAAATGAAGTTGTTATATCAGCGGGGGAGGCAATACCCCCAACTAGACATCATACGATACACTACCAAACAAAACCCCCAGTTCCAAGAATAAGTAACATTTTTTGGAGTTGTTGGCCAAAGGGGTCTTATAGATCTTATAGATTCCCCTCAGCATTACAGGCTATCGTCAATGCTATGGTTATCCTTCCACAACCTGACAGCAAGAGCCTATGCTGAAAACATCACATATTTTTTCGTTGAACATGGAGAAATGGAGCTGTTGCTCAACTGGAAGCTTCAACCTCACTGACTAATGATCCATAGTGCTAGAAGGTAAAATACACACTACTGGAGGAGAAAAATAACATCAATCCCATCCAGCTATGAACTCTGCAAGCTACAATAGTAATGGGCCTGCAAGATATACCCACTTGTGCAACAGTGGCACAAATGTTAAGGAGTAACCAACCACTTTTTACAAAATTGCATTTAAGGCCCACTTAAATTGCATCAGATGGAACCCATATCTGACAATGTTAATGACGTCAAGAACCTGAGACTAGATAGGTCATGGGCCCTGGGGAAAACCTATTATTAGTCTTATTCTGTTAGATAAACACAGCAAGAAAACAATTTCTACTGACATACTGCTGTACCCATTGATTAGTGCATTGCTTATCCCTCATCAGAGAAGCTTCTTCTTCCAGGAGACGGTAATTAACATAAAGACCCACAATGTGCAGAGAGAGTGAGAGACTTTAGAGCACTCAACCCTAAATGGGATGTCTTTATCACACCCTCCCCTCAAGGCTCAGGGTTCTGTGCAGAAGAGCAGAAAGATTTTGAAAGTCCAAGGTGCTGACTCCAAGGAAATACCATCTTCCAGACATAACAGAGCTGATAAACGCATGACATCACAGACTGTGGCACCATGCACACAACCTGGACAAATCAAACCAGGCAAAATCCCAACACTGAGAAGGTGAGGTAGACACAGTCCCACCAGTGATCAAGAAGCTATATGCAACTGACAGCTGCTGGGAGAGGGAGAATCAGTTTCCTCCAATGGAGTGGCACTGGTATGTCAACCACACCCATGGCCGGCCTCATGCTCAGAAGTAGCTGGACACAAAACAGACTCCATGATTTTTAGTTTTGTTTTTTAAAAGAGAAAAAGAACATGAATTTGAGTGAGTTTTGGTGGGGAAGGATCTGGGAGGAGCTTGGGGAAGTCAAAGAATGATAACAATATTTTGTATGAAAGTCCTAAAAAATTAACAAAAACAGAAAAAAACAAGCAAACAAGAAAAACAAAACAAAAACCCTAGCCCTATAATCTGTGGCTGTTGGAAGGGTAACTGGAAGGTGTAGATCGCTTACATGGCAGGCTTAGCAAGGAGTTGGAATCCTCCCATCACCAGGAAATTTGAAACTGATGTGCAGTACCTTGGGTGGAAAAACAGACACGCAGGCATTAGTGATGTGCAAATTAGCTCTTTGGCGTTTCAGATGCATATTTAGACACTTTTTGAAACTTTACTCACAAATTTCAGAACTTTTGTGACATCAGCATTAGTAAGCTCCTGCCACTGGACACAGCGGGGAGGGATAAATGCAAGGTCAGTAAAAGTGTTAGCGTAAAAGGGATTTCAAAAGTCCCCTGTGCTGAGCAGGTCTGCCTGGCAGGGGGCACTTGCTAACTTAACAAGCTGGAGAAAACATGGTTCAAACTGTAGGATTTTTAATGAAAATTTAATCTTCATTTCAAGTTCTCCAGTTAAAGCTTCAGAAAATGAACGGTGAAGGTTAAGAAAATACTTGGGGGCTGAGCAATGCTATCAGAACATGCCGATTAAATGCCCCCAGTGCCCCAGAGCAAATGAGGACAAACTGCTCTGAGCAGGAACACTCATTTCATCACACTCCTGGGCTAGCAAGCAACGGGAAATCCTTACTGAAAGGAGCCATGGTGGTAAAGACTTTAAAAATGTAAGTTAGTTTTATTTATCCTACCTATAGGAATAAGTACTATTTTTTTAAACAGTAGCCCAAGGCATCAAAAATTGCAATTTAAAGTAAAAGGCCACAAGTTACAGAGAGGGAAGAAACAGAGGTTGGATGGAGTAAATACAAGACCAAAATAAATAAATAAGTAAACAAATGGGTATTCTATCATTATTTTCCATGTGTGATGAGTTAGAAGAGTAAAGCAAGATATTTACCCCTAGACAACAGCTTCCGATATGCTTAATTTGTCTGGGGCTGAAATCACTTATACATTAAGTCTGAAAGGAAAATACTAAGGCGACTGCAGGAGGTTATTTCTTTAACTATCCTTTTGACTAGCACTGCCTGCAGCTCTTGAGAGTAAACACACATTAGTCCTTGGGTTATTTATAACACAGGCAGGACAGGAACTCCCTGGCAACAGGTGTTTCTCGCTGACCCCATGCTGTAACTCTGTGCAGTGCCTGGCACTTGGTGGCACTGAGTCAATGTCTGTCAGATGGAGAATAAACTACATTTTAAAACAACACATACTTCATATCAACAGCATCGCCTGGTATACACTGAAATAGCACTTAAATTAATACATTGAATCATGATATCAAAATACAAATCAAGAAAAAGCGAGAATAGCTTTAGTTTACAAATGTAAATGTACGTGGTTTCTTTTACTTACAAAACATGAGAAGAACCTTGGACAGGGATCCTTGGTGTCACTCGGAAAACACTGTTACGTTAAATGGAGCTACAGCATCCATGACACAGCAGTAAAAGCAGGCTCAGAACCCCTTCGCTCTTATGGCTGCTCTTTAAATAATTTTGTTCTTTATTTCCTAAAATTTTGGCATAATTTACTTAAGTAAACAAAATAACCAGACTATAACAGGACACTGTGTGCACACAAAATACGCTATCAATTTGTGTTGGACATAGATGGGAATATGAGAACTCGTTGTTGTTAAACTTATTCCCTTTAAAGAAGACTGGATTTCAGCCCTGTAGAACTATCATTGAGATTACACACTGCTGTTCAGTTCTACTGCCCAGTAGCACTGTCTACTCTCCTCTGATCAAGGAGCAGCTCGCCTTCAGAATCACCTTGAGAATGAACATGACACAGGACTGATACTTGCTCTGTGTAACTGTCCAGGAAAAGACTCGAGTGCTTCATGATGACCAGGCTCCTGGCTTCCTTCACACCCTGCAGGAAGCTGCTCAGTGAGGCTCCATGCTGCCCAATGAGGTAACACAACTTGCTGAACCGGCTTGCGACTTCCTGCAACAGCTGGACAGTAGTCACAGTGCCCAAATTTTCTGCAACAAAATTTTAATAACATGAAGACCAAGAACTTTCTTATGACTTTCCCCTTTCTGAGAATGCTTACTCTGTTGAAATTCTAATCTGTGGACCCCAAATTGCTTCCGAATATGTTATAAAAATCAACTTCAGTAATCAATCTCTGAGATGGTTCAATAGGTGAAAGTTCACACTATGCAGCAGGAAGACATGGCCTGTAACATCAAGTGGGAAATGAAGGTTGGGAGACTGGAGGATTCCAGGGCTTGTTTCCAGCCTAGCCAAAAAATGGTGACCTCCAGGTTCAGGGAGACCCTGTGTCAAAGGAATAAATGACAGTGACAGAGGAGAAGGCAATGTTCTCCTCTGATCTCAACACACTCATACACAGGCCACTCAGGCCCACACAGACAGGAAGTGCAGGAAGAGGGAGCTCCAGGGATATGAAGACAGAATGGGGGCAACCCGGCTCCTGATGAACTGCAAACAGTGTGTGAATTGTTGAGTGTAAAGAGAGAAAGGGGGGGGTGAGAAAGGGAGAGGGAGAAGGAATACATTAACAGGGCACACCACAGTGGTACATGCTCATAGTCCCAGGTAACAGTGAGACTAAGGTAAGAGGATCATCTGAGTCCAGAGAAAGGGGGTGGGGAGGAAAGGCATGGTGGCTCACTCCTGTAATCTCAACAACTGGGTAGTGGAGACAAGAGGCTCAAGAGCTCAAGATCTTCTCAGCTACATAGTGAGTGGGGCCCAACCTGGGCTACAGGACACTCTAAAAACCAAGCAAACAAAGAAACAACAGGCTTCTTTACAGTACAGAAAGAGCAGCTAAAATGAGAGCTCTGGTATCTGGCGATGAGGGTGGTGGAGGTTTCAGCTTACCTAAACTGAGAAGAGGCCTGAGTATCTGCGACTTGACTTCACTTAGTTTTGAGTAAAACCGTCTCTCTGTGGTAGCCAATTCATGGAGACTGGCGATGTAGCCCATGATGTTCTTGTCCACCAAGGCTAGATAGCTGTCTTTTCCTGCTGTTACTCTGCTTATATATCCAAGCTGAAGGGGAAATAGAAAGATTGAAGATTATAAATTATATCAAATACAATTTATGAGCACTGATCTGGCATGGCATGTCACAGTGGAAGACCGGAGCCAAGGTACTCAGGAATTGCATACCTACTTGCATTTATCTCCGAGAAACCTTAGAAATACAAAGACCCAGACAGTAAGAGTTATCCATCTCAAGACTCACGTTCATAAACGAAGACTAACGAGAACAAAGAGGAGGCCCGCGCTACACCACGGGCCTGTGCGTCTACACCAGGGGCCTGTGCGTCTACACCAGGGGTCTGTGCGTCTACACCAGGGGCCTGTGCGTCTACACCACGGGCCTGTGCGTCTACACCAGGGGCCTGTGCGTCTACACCACGGGCCTGTGCGTCTACACCACGGGCCTGTGCGTCTACACCACGGGCCTGTGCGTCTACACCACGGGCCTGTGCGTCTACACCAGGGGTCTGTGCGCCTACACCACGGGCCTGTGCGCCTACACCACGGGCCTGTGCGCCTACACCACGGGCCTGTGCGCCTACACCAGGGGCCTGTGCGTCTACACCACGGGCCTGTATGTCTACACCATGGGGCTATGTGTTATCTTGTTTCTTAACAGTTAGCTTATCTCTTATCTTGAAAGTGCCAACATAAAGGGATTTTCTTTAAGAAAACACAGGGCCAAATATGATGGCTCATGCCTATAATCTAGCTCTCAGAGGCTGAGGGAGAGTGCTGGGAGTTTACGGCCTGGCTACACAGTGAGTTCTATGTTGGTGGTCTAGGCTAAAATGTGAGACCTTGCGTCAAGAAAAAAAGAGCCAGTGTGGTGGCACACACCTGCAATCCCAGACAGAGGTCCGTCTGAGGCTAGCCTCAGCTACATTAGACTCTACTTCACAAATCAAATAAAAAAAACAAAAGAATAAAAGCACAGGGGAAATGCTTCGGGGTGTTGGCCCAGGCAGAGATTCTCTAGATAAGACCCGAAAAACAAGCAGAAAAAACCACTGACAAATGAGACTGTATTACATTAAAAGCTTGGGGGGCAATAAAGTGAAGAGACAGTCTACAGAACGGAGAAAATGCCTCTGCTGCTTGTCCAAAGGGGGGGTGATATGCAGCGTTTAAGAAGACTCAGCAGCAAAAAATCCCAAATAATCCAACCGAAACGTGGGAAACTGACTTAAACAGACAACTCTCAAAGAGGATGCTCAAAGGCCGTTAGAAACATTTAGGGTGCAGTACCAAAAAGACAAATGTTACGTATTTAGGAGGGCATGAAGAGGGATTCCTGTGCCTTGTTGATAGGAATGCAAATTAGCATGGCCAGCAAAGAAAACTGGAGGTAGACCCTCAAAAAAAAAAAAAAAGAAAGAAAGAAAAAAGAAACCTAGAAAAAGAATTACTACATGATCCAACAACCTCACGACTCAGAACATTTCCAAATGACCTACAGTCAGTATGTCAAGGTGACATCTGGAGTCACGAGTTACCCACAATAGCGAAGACACAGAATCACATCCGTATCCCTAGACAGGAGGACACACAGAGAAAGCATGTGACATGTATATAAGGGAACACCACTCAGACACACAGGAGAACTCTGGTATCTGTAACAACATGTTTGGGACTAAAGGACAGAAAGTGAAGTAAGTCAGACACAGAAACACAAAGCATGGCCTCACAAACTGAAGGAGCTGGTCTCAGGGAACCAGAAAGGCAGAAATTAATTAGAAAATAGCATAGTGGTTAGCAAAGGGCCTGGGGAAGGGAGAGACACTTAAGGTATGTAAGGTACAACTGGAAGAAAGAAAATGTCTAATGTTACACACAGTAGGATAAGAACACTAAGATGATGACAAAAATTAACTGAAAAGCCAGGCATGGAGGCGCACACCTTTAATCCCAGCACTTGGAAAGAAGAGGCAGGAGGACTTTTGTGAGTTCAAGGCCAGCTTGGTCTACACTGTGAGTTCCAGGACAGCCAGGGCTATGTAGAGAGACTGTCTCCAAAGGGGGGAAAAAAAAGGCAAAAGAATTAGTTGAATATTTCAAAGCAGCCAGCAGAAAAGATTCTGAACATTCCTATCACAGGAGAACGTCTGCAGTGATGGCCGTGCCACTTAGCCTTAGGCCATTACACATGGGCTCAATGTCACATGTGGCCCGCAACTATCTATGATTAGTACGCGCTAAGGTTTTTTCCGGAGGAACTTTTTTTTGCCTTTTGCCTTTCCTACTATGAGAAAAGCATTCAATGTCTTTATTCACATTTCCTCATTTAACCAGGCAGGCAGGCTGTGCACTCTGTGGATGTTAACCTTCCAAGGGAATCAGTGACATTCACCAGAGCCTCATCCCTGTCATCAGCCCATTTCACACTTTATCCAGACTGCAGTCGTTCACAGGGCATGTGGTGACAGGCCAGGTACTGCACAGAGCCAATCAACATGCCCCAAACAAGACACATGTAGGTCAAAAGCCAAACCTTGCCCAGTGTTGCCTTTGGCAATTAAGGTCTTGTCTCAATACATTCAGAGCTCACTAATGAGAAAGCTGAAGGCTAACTACAGTCCATAAAACACATTTTTCAACGAGAATAGAAAACCTAGGACATAGCAGTGCTGAGGGTTATTTTCCCAGTTGACACATCTCTCGAGGAGGATGAGTTACTTTAACAGGGGGAAAGCAGAAACAAGCTACTATATAAAAACGAGGAGTTAGAAAAGCAGATATTAATTTAGATCTTCAAAAGAGAAAGTAGCAGCTGAACTGACAGAAACGAAAAGCCAAAGGAGCAGGGGGCGGAGGTAAATCCTGCTGGTGACTGATTGGGAACTTCTCTGTGAGCACAGCTCAGGACGCTCAGGGTAGCACTGTCCACCAACAGTTAGAAATTCTTCTGTTGTAACTCACCTGAGCGCTCCGGAAACTTCACTGGGAAAGGTGCTTTGCAATACTCCTGTATGACTAAGTCCCAGCACCAGCATTGAAAAAATGTAATGACAAAAAGTGTATGTCCTACGCAGATACCGGGTGAATGAGGGAGTCAAAAAACCCGACGTGCATGACCCTCACATTACAGCGTGGAAGACCAAAAGGAAAATCACATGGCATATCATGTGGCGATGGGCACTTTAGGGAGGATACAGCAGGAAAGGGAGCTAGGAAGGGAAGAATGAGAAGGGGTCTGTGGTTTTAAATCAAGTAGACTTAAAGTCAGACGCACTCACAGCCACGGCAATGTTCAGAGACTTCTCGCGCTACACAATGTGGGTCTGAGGAGCCAATTCCGTTTACCTT
Organism: Cricetomys ansorgei; assembly: GCA_026225945.1. NCBI lineage: Eukaryota > Metazoa > Chordata > Mammalia > Rodentia > Nesomyidae > Cricetomys > Cricetomys ansorgei. Next base: position 31,844 of record JAMJFZ010001562.1, on the reverse strand, counting down.
AGTACAGGAGAGAAGTACTGGAGTCTTAGTACCACTGGGGTTCTCTGGAAGGGTATCGCCTTCTGCAGGGTCCTGTCGGCCACTGTAATACAACCCAGGCTGGAAGTCTTCGGTGTCCACTAAAAACAAGGAATAGTCATGGCCCGCAGCTACACTCCAGACTCCGCTGTCACTGCTAACCTGAAATGACAGAAAGATACCCTCTGTCTAAGATGAAGGCAACTGCAGAGAGCTCAAATCTCATGGAACAGAACAGATTACTGAAGCAGGCATGGGACACAGTCAGCCCTCAGAGAGTGAACCTTATCCAGCCATGTACCCAATTAATGCAGAACAGAGTGAAGTAGAAAGAAACCTAAGGTTCAGCTTTTAAACTTGAATTGGACTTTTATAAAAATCTGAAAAAATAGAATATGGAAAGGAAAGAGTATAGCCCTTAGTTTTTAATGTTATTTTTGTAGGTCTCTATAAACAGCCCATTTTGCAGTGAGGAGGCTCTAGACACTTGCTCTAAAAGCAACACCTGGAATGTACCTCTGTCCATCCAAGTTCAGCTGTGTGTCAAAAATATACAAAAAAGAAAAAACATATAAGGCTAGACTTCATTCTGCCAACTAAGCCTTTGGGTACTGAAGCTCATTTTCCACTTGTAGCCCACTACCTCCCTGATGTGACTTCACTGTGCATCCCAGGTTGTTGGAACCCGCAGGGGCCCTGAGAAGCCCATCTATGTGGGCCTAGGCTCTCAGAGTGCACTTTGGAGCAGCAGCAGGAGCAATCACCTAGAAATGTGTTAGGAATACAAACGCGGCTACGATCACCAGGAGGGATCCACTTTCTGTCTTAACAGGTCCTCCAGGTAACTATGACAGAAGCAAACACTTTAGAACCAAGCTGTAACTGCTGTAAACTGCTGGTTTTCAAACCTTAGTACTCCACACCATGACTCAGGAGCTTCCATCAAAACGCAGGAAGCAGGCTCTAGGTACCCTTCAACCCACCAGTTAACATTATTCCCCATTGTTCTGTTTGATGCACAATGTGCTATAGCAAATTACTGCCCTAACCCCCAACACCCCTCAACCCCTACTCAGAGAAACAAAACCCCTAATCCACAGATCCTTTGCATCTAGTCAGGCTCTGAGCACCAGATGACTGACTGTGTGTGCACACACATCTAACTCCACCACTTACTTCACAGCTACCTTTTGACATGACTGTTCTCAAATTCAACCATCCAAGTAATTGATTTCCAGTTCACTGTGAGAAGGATGAATTAAAATGTTTATAAGAAGAACACCCAGCTTGTGTGTTTGAGATAAGGTGTCTGCTATGTGGCCTAGCTGGGCTTGAATGCTCCCACCTACTGAGTGCCAGGATTTACCGAGTGGCAGGGGTATACTACCAAGTCCAACCAAGTCCAACAAGCCAGCAAGTGGTGACTATGTAATCTCGAATCAAAACAAATTCAGGGAGTTAGAGAGATGGTCCAGTGGTTAAGAGCACTTGTTCTTGCAGAAGACCTTAGTTCAATTCCCAGAAGCCACATGATGGCTTACAACCATCTTTAACTCCTGCTCCAGCGGATCTGACACATGCATCCAAAGCAGTTACATACATGCTGGCAAAACATTCGCACACATAAAATGAATAATTTTAAAAGAGACTTACAGACGAGGGCCTGTGCAATGGCTCAGAGGAAAAAGGTGTTTGCCTCTAAAGCCTGAGAACCTGAGTTCAGTGCCAGGAAACCACATTAAAGAAAAAATTTCAGAACTGGACATGGCGGCACATGCCAGCAGCAGTCCCAGGAGTCTGGAGGCTGAAGCAGGAGGATTAAGAATTTAAGGTCAGCCTGGGCTTTATAATGAGGATATACCTCAAAAAATCAAATCAAACCAAAAGTGAACAAAAACCATAACTCAAATCTCACTAGACTTTTCATAGATTAATTAGGATGATTTCAAACTCATTCGTGGGGCTGGGGCTGTAGCTCAGAGTTGGAGATCTTGCCTGCCACATGGAAGGCCTTAGGTCTCATCTCCAGACCACAACAAAGAAACAAATCCCATTCCCAAATAAAGAAAACAAACTCCCAGGGCTGTGTTTTGTATGCGGAGTTGAGACTAACCTCGGAACAAATTCCTCAGTCCTAAAGGCTAAAGGCAAGCCGGACTTTCAGGTTCTCTCACCGCATACTACATTTCCTTCGGTAAGGTTTCCTTTTGTTTGCTTTTGGTTACTTTGTTTTTACAGTGCTGGGGACGGAACCTAGGGCCTCACATTGCTAGGTGTCTACTCTAACAGTCAGTTAGAGCCCCATTCCTTTCTGGAGTACTTTTGAAACAGAGTCTTTCTTAGAGGTCTAGGTTGACCTTGAACTTGCTCTGTAGCCCAGGCCCAGAAGCTGGGGTTGTAGGCTTGTGACACCACATCTGGCTCTAAAACTTTACCCTCATATGAATAAGAGCACTTCTTACTTTATTTTTAAAAATGACAAGGTACAACAATTTGCTGTATCTTTGTGTTTAAGTAACAGAAACTGGGCACATAACGAGGAAATATTATATGCTAAATGCCGGGCTGGAGATGGCTCAGCAGTTAAGAGCGTGTACTGCTCTTACAGAAAAACTAAGTTCCCAGCACCCACGTCAGCTCACAGCTACAACTCAAGCTCCAGAGATCAGGCATCCTCTTCTGGCCTCTGTGGACTGGAAAAGGAGTAGCTTCCTGTTATGAAAACCTTTTATTAAAAATCAAAAATTTTTAGAAAAATTGTACTTATAAACTAAATTTGTCTATAAAAACAATTTCCCTACATGTATATAGTGTTATAGCACAGAATTCCAGAATATATTGATATTAAGTTCACAAAAGTACCTTTGAGAGTCGGGGAACTGTTGTTGGAAAATCAGAATGCCCAAGCTGACCAAAGGTGTTGCTACCCCAAGAGTAAACCTGTCAGAAACAAGAGGAGAGCAGGTAAGATGCATGAATCTGATCTTGCACGTTAACGTGAAACCTGTATAAGAATACAGTTGCCTATAACCACAGAAATTAATTATACTGATTTTCCATTCTTTAAAATGACAGATATTTCTATAGCTGGACACAGTGACTCACACCTGAAATCCGGGCACTCAGGAGGATAAGGCCAGAGAAGCTCCAAGTCTGAGCTATGTCAGTGTACGGCCAGCCTGGACTACAAAGTGAGAGCCCATCTCACCCCATTTCAAAAGAATAAGGAAGAAAGGGAGTGGCGGGAGGAGGAGAAGGAAGAAGAAAGGTGAGGAGGAGGAGGAGGAGGAGGGGAAGAAGAAGAAAATAGAAATTAAGCTGGAAGAGGTAATGGGGTCCCACCTCACAGACCTTTTCTTCAATGGTGTAGCCACTGGTAAGGTGCATGGGCTCCTGTAAACCTACTGAAACCCACTGGGATGTATGCACACATGTACATTTGTGAAAGTAGAAGGGAGATTAGTTGGAAAGAGGAAGGGGAACAGGAGTGGGAGCAACACATTCTGTACAATGGAAAATGTCAGAAGATCCATCATTATGTAAAATGTTAATAAAACAGAAAACAAAACAAAAATTCATATAATGGGAAAATTATCACTGCTTCTCTAGTCAGCTCTGCCTTAGCATCCCAAGTAAGACCTTATAGGCCGGGCACCATCATGCCAGCTAAGCCACCATTTCTGTGACAGTTCACACCTGTAATTCTAGCACTCAAGAGGCTGAAGCAGCTAGACTGAGTCAGGAGCCAAAGCTACAGGCTGAGACTCCATGTCAGAAACAAACAAAAACACAACAGTGTTTTTAGTAACTACATAAAACTGCGCTGTAGGTAGGTCCTGGATGATTAACGACTGGATTATTAGTGGGTTAATAGTTTTAAATGTACAGCCTTGGAATAAGATGTGGCTCATCAGGAAAAGTGCTCGACAGAGCGAGCCTGGTGACACGAGTTCCATCCCAGACCCAAGTAAAAGAGGAAGGAGAACTGTCCCCATAAAGTTGTTCTCTGACTTCCACATGCACCTTAGCATGCACAGAGCCCCACATCATACACAGAGATCCACACACACATCATACAGACACCTGCACATCACAGAGACAATATCCTCACATCATAAAGATACCCCAATAGCATGCACATATACCCTCCCACACACAATACAGACACCCCCAAATCATACACACATACCCCCACACACACACCCTAATATACACACTCACCCACACACTTCGTACACATACACCCCCACACACCACACATCATATACAGACACCCCACATACGTATATACACACATCATACAGACACCCTCACATCATACACAGACATCCCACACACACATCATACACATACACACACATTTTAAAAATCTTGAATACAGGGACTTAGAGAATTTTGTCCATCTATATCCTTAGGAAATTCCTGAGCCAAGAACTCTGAATCAATGAACACGTACATCTTCCAGCAGGGTTCCACTTAGAGTTCTGCCATCATTGCTTTTTTTTTTCTTCTATGTCTTAAATAGCACTTGAAAATAAATGTGATATCATATACTAGGAGAAAGCAGTTTTAACCTTGTTTTTGCTAAATTATCTTTTGTCGCTGGTCGCTCTATTTTTAAATTCTTCACGTTTGTTTGTTTTATTGCGGGCGGGGTTGCAGACACACACACTGGGGTGAGCATGTGGAAGTCAGGGACAACCTGCAGGAGTCATTCTCTCTGGCCACTGTATGGGAGGACCCAGGAAACACAGGCACCCTACTACACTCTCTTCCTCCCTCCTGCCCCACCTCTCTCTAAACTTGCTATGTAACAAAATAGATGGCCTCAGTTCTTGATCCTCTCTGTATCTTCTGAGTGCTGTGTACAGTGCACTTGTACTAGGCCTGTTTTGTGTGTGGAGATGGAACCGGGGGCCTCGGCACGCCAAGCACTCTGTCAGCTGAGCTATAGCATTAACCTGTGCGGGTATTTTTTTGCCCTGCTGATGTCTGCTGGCTAGGACTACTGAATTATTATGGAGTCAAGTATCTTTTTTGTTTCAATTTGATGTCAAGTCTTTTCTACTTACAAGGTTACTGAAAAAAAAATCACCTAAAATTTGTTCTTAAATATGTGAAGATTCTATTTTTTTAATGTTTCATTTAGAAATAGAGTATACAAACTTCTAATTTTTCCACTACAAATAAGAAATCAATAACGTTTACTGAATACTCAGTCCTGTTCCCCAAACTGTCATAACACACCTATCTTCACTGCAGTTAAAAGACTCGTATACTTGGTTTCATTTCTAGTGTACAGGTATTTCTGTTCAACTGAAATCTTAACACCTTAAGACAATTTCTTTTCTTAGGGTTTTGGTATAAATTGGCATGGCTTTAAGTATGCCAAAGATCACTTTCAGATCTCACAATTTCAAAACAAAAAAGGCTTGTTTTCTTAGTGTCACACTAAGAATCTTCTTTGTCAAAGAACTGAGGCTTTACTACGTACTACCTGGAAACTTGGGACTTCATTTCTACATGAAGCACATTTCAAAGCTTTAATCCAGCCAGGTGAATGCATTCTGGACAGGTGGGTAACTTCCCTTGCTCTCCTCTTCTAAGAAATGGAAATACCGCCATGTGAACCCTAACGACTCAGATGGAGTCAGGCCAAAGGGCATAGGTGCTCAGCGCTGGGGTAGGATCTGACGGGGAGAGCTTCCATCAAAACAAGAGCAGCACTCCAGAGTTTGCCTCTTACCTGAGACTTTGCAGTAAGTGCAAGAGAGTGGGAACCACCTGCCTCCAGGTAGATCACCTCTTTACCATCCAGACACTTGACACACAATGGCTGAAGCCTTTAAGAAAACATACACACTCAAAGTCAAAGTATTTTCAGCACAAATCACGGTCTTTCTCAAGTTTCACAGCCAGTGCTGTTAAAAATAAAGCATCAAAAATAATGAGCATATGTTCCCACTATTTCTAAATATTACACCGAATTTTTGTTAGTTTTTAATCGGGGTTTTGTCCATCGTCACTAATTAACCCCTGTAATTCAGAATCTGTTGTTAAGAACCATAAAACTGAGCTGGAGGTGGTGCACAGGCATAAATCCCAGCACAGGAAACAGGTGGATCACTGCAAATTCAAGAAAGCCTAACTCAAATGAAAATAAAGTAGAAATATAAAAACGTAGAACTACATGTGACTCAGCAAACAGAGGAACACAGGGAGAAGTAAGGCAGTTTTTTATTTCAGTTCTCCTACTCTGCTAAGGGACGTGTTAGCCCATGCTTCTAACAAACCGTCCATTTACACGTCTTCAAGCTCCTAAGTCAAACATGTTAATTCTGAGAGCGCCTATTAAACAGGACAGTTTCCCTGATGTGCAGTTTACTGTTTTGGTGACGGTTTTAAGAAGCGTGGCGACATCTTTTGGGGTCAGACACTGTTGGCGCCTCTTTGTAAGTTTATTCAAATGTTTCAATGAAATACCATCTTATGCCCAGCACCACTTTCTGCATTCTAAGATGAACACACACCAAAACAGACATGGACAGTGTACATGGATACTCCAGTCCTTTATTGGTTTGTTGTTACTTGTTTTGAGAGAGGGACTCTGTAATGTAGCCCTAGCTGGCCTGGAAGTCATTATGTAGCTGGCCTCAAGCTCACAGAGATCCGCCTCCCCCACCCTACTGCCCCTCCCTCCTTCCCTCCCTCCCCCTCTTTCCCTCAGATGAAAGGTGTGAGCGACCATTCCCAGCCTCCAGCACTGCACTGTCAGGCACCGAGTGCTAAGGTGACAGCTCTTTATCAGCGCTAATGGTGCACAGAACCCTGTCCGGTTGGAGGGAACTGATGTTTGGAGACCAACATCCACTGGCCTCAGGGAAAAGGCCATTGCCTAAGCTGATGCCCATCAGTGACTGCTGGTGGCACTCACCTGGGCAGGACGTCACCATGCCCCAGCTGCCCTTCCTTGCCTTTCCCCCAGGTCCACACCTCTGTTCTCAGGGAAGGCAGGAGGGCATCTGCTTCTCCACTGTATGTGGGAGTCAGAACCACTGTCCGAGTTTTCACCCGTGCAGCCTTTCTTAAGAGTCTGGGGGAAACTAAACAAACGAGAGATGGGGTGAAGGAGCAGGGAAGCAGGGAGAAGAACATTCCAAAGAAATGCAATAACATGGCATTTGTAAAACACACTTTTTACTTTCCTGGCAGAAGAGTGGCTTTATTGGTTAAATGAGTTTGGGAAATGTTCCTTACTGCTTTGCATCCTGCCTCTCTCACCTACAGTCTCACACACTAGCCTGCAGAAAATGCTCATGAGCCCTGCAATTAGAAACCTGTTTAAATGTTTAATCTGTCACACTGCCCACACATATGGCTGCAGAATCCTTCTCCATGGGACATTAATCAATGTCCTAGAAGACTTATATTCTAAAGAATACAAATAAATGATGTAGCTCATGCCTGCACTGCTGGCTGAGGAGAGGGCTGCTGAGAATCTGAGGCCGCCCCCAACTACACAGAGCCCGGGCTGCAGTGTAAGGCTTTGTCTCAAGAAAACAAACAACAACAAACAATAGAATATGCTAGAAAAAAACAAACCTATGAAGTTGACAAATATCTTTCCTCTTTCAAAACATAGTTAAAAGCTAATGTTTCCCAAGCCAAGATTTAACTTCAAATATGCAACAAATAACTGTAATAAAGGGTTAATTTTAGAACATAAAATTTTAAATTTCTATGATTGGGAAAAAGCTGTAAAGGGGGAGAGTATCCAAAGTCTTTCACAGAGGCTGGAGAGAGAGCTCAGCAGTTAAGAGCCTGGCTATTCTTCCGGAGGACCTGGGTTAGATTCCCAGCACCCACCTGGTGGCTTAAAACTATAATTCCAGTTTCAGGCAATTTGACTCCCTCTTCTGGTCTCCATGGGCACCAGGCATGCACACAGTACAAAGACATACATGCAGGCAAAACACCCATAGACATAAAATTTAAAAAAAAAAAAAGCTTTTATATATTTTGGATGACTATATAGGTTAATTTTTTTCTTTCTGTTGTTGTTGTTGGTTTGGTTTGCTTTTGTTTGAGATAGGGTCTCACTATGTAGCTCTGGCTGTCCTGGAACTCACTATGTAGACCAGACTATCCTCGAACTAACAGAGATCTGCCTGCTTCTGCCTCCAAAGTGCTGGGATTAGAGGTATGGATAACTATGTCTTGCTAGTTAACATATTGTTAAGTTAATCTTTGGAAAGAATGTTACTAGCTTTTACAGTGCTGAAAACAATGTATAACATGAAGTAAATCTTATATATCAATTTGGTAGAGGACAAATTTTAAATAAAGCCATTAAAAAACTGAAGCTATATTCTGTATTTCTGAAGCAAAGAGATATGTAGGTTTCTCTTAAAGCCACCATTTTAGTAAACCTCCATTATAGAAACCTGGAAATCTGTGTGCCATCTTCGATAATTAGGAAAACTGATTTGCATGACACAGCATGTGGTGTTGGGTGCACCTAGAACTCACCAGAAGTCAATCCACCAATGCCTTACCTTGTGACAACAGTCCCGGGAGGGAGAGTCTTCGACTGCCTCCCTCCGATTCCTCCTCTCTGATATCCACAAGACTTGAGCTCTTCTTTCCTTGCATTGACTCCTGTTTCACCTGCTCTTCTCTGAGATCTCTCAGACTCTCTGGGCCTGTGGAAGCACTGCCTGACTGAGCTCCTGTCTCACAGGGGGCAGCACTATAAAAGTTCATAACTTTCTTAAGAGATAAGGCCCCAGCCTCATACGTGGCTGCCACTCTCACACCAACAGCAGATGCACATGAGACCACCAAGCTGTTGAGGGCTGAGGTGCTTGTGGTTGGTGGACTGTTAAGATCAGGAACTGCTTCTTCTACAAGAGGCTAAAACACACAAAGTATACAAAAACACTATATAATAACAAACAGTCAATAAGAGTTTAATGTTCATAGCTATCTGCATGAAAAAATAAAGTCTAATACAGACCCAGTGGAGAGGTGTCTGTCTATAGCCTTAGAATTAATGGCGCTGAGGAGGGGGAATGGGGCCAGCCTGGGCCACACAGCGAATTCCAGGCCAACAACAGAACTGCTTATCTTCAATCTCAAACCATCTCCTCCTGATTGTTAACGTATTATATGGAAATGGTGCTTAAAATATAGTTCTTTATCTAAAGTACTTCCTCTTGTCTGCGTGTCCTTTTTCAGTATATGTAGAAATGATCTCTAGCTGCTTTATAAAACCAAGCATAGGAAGAAGACAGCGAGGTAGAGAAGGCCTAGCAGGTGCCAGCTGCAGCCCATAGGAGGCTGAAGCAAGAGAAGCTGAGTTCAAAACCAGAGTGGGCTTTACAATGAGACTTGTCTCAAAAGACTAAATAGACAGGAAAAAAGAAAAACATTTAATTTAATACAATGTGCCCCAGGTAGAAAAAAGTATTACTTTAATACTTTTAAATTTTATACTGATTGCTTGCACTAAGAAACAAGAGAAGAAATACAATTCTAATTTCTTAGGTTTTTTTCTAAAACATTTTATAATGAAAATTTAGATACAGGATGTAGAGGAGAAAATGTTATGCCTCTGACCTCCTATCCCTCGCACTATACCCTTAGGCTGACCTGTCAGTAAGTTACCTCCCATGACACAGTGGCTGGCCATGCTACAACCTTTGCCCTGGTAACCACAGGGGATAAAAGTGACAGGTTAATAATTAAATATAAGGAGCTTCATGGGAATACTAGAAAGTGCAACAAAAAATTTCCAGTATCAGTGAAAAATAGATTGAAGTAACCACTGTTTACTGAAAGGAAAAAAAATCATTAAATTTGTCCATAAACCCAAAAAAGCTTTTGACTTATAAGCACAGTTACACTGAAAAATTATTGCTTCTTCTCTGGGCTGAGGGCTGGAAAGATAGCTCAGTGGGTAAGAGCACTTGTTGCTCTTTCAGGACACGAGTGCAGAGCCCAGCCCCTTGGCCATGTGGCTCACAACCACCTGTAACGCAAGATCCCAAGGATCCAACACCTCTGGCCTCCGTGGGCACCTGCACTCATGTGCACATACGCACATGCAGACACATACCTACACATAATTAAAAGTAATTTTAAAAAACTGCTTCTTATACCCAAAGATCCCATAAATATATATGCACATTGTTCCTCAATTTGTCCTGAATTCAGAACCAAACCCCGCAAAGCACGGTTGCACAGCTGCAGGCCAGCCTGCACTTGCTGTCTCAAAAAAAAAAAAAAAAAGTAGAAATAACCTTGGCTTCTGATTTTCCTTAAGTAATTCCCAATGCTAGCACAGTATCTGGCAGACAGCAGGTACTCAAAATAGTTTGTCGAATTACATATTAAATTTAGAAATTAATTCTATAAAAACAAGCAATCTAATTAAAATAGTCAGCAGAAGTTTGAAAATTAGACACAAGTTCTTTGATGATTTAGTTCTCATGACAAGTTGTTCAGAACTATATTGTGATTTCTACCCTTTGTTTATGATGGCTCCTAATGGATACATTGGATAAACTGATAGTATTTACTCTTAGCATTAAGTAGAGGAAAGGCAGAAATCATTGCCCATAAATCTTAAGCTACTGCTCCCAATCTTTTATGTGTGTGTGTGCATGTGTTATATGCTTTAAATTTTTTCTTTATTTTGAAGTGGTGAAAGCCTCAAGTATGCTGGGCAAGTGCTCTACCATTGAGCTACACTCTAGCTATTTAATTGTATTTAAACAAATAAAGTCAGAAAAAATCAACTGCTAGCAATTTCAATTTAAGACATAATTTTAGAATTCAGTCGACCAATAACAACAGCATGTAAAATGTTCATAGTTGGATTTAAGGCTAAAATGCTACTTACAAAGATTAAGTTAAATTTAATAGGAACATACACTGCCAAAACCAACATACATTAAAACTACTTCAAATATTTATCAAAATAAGTTCAAAGGAAAATGCCATTTCGTTTGCTTTTCTTTGGAACGCAGAATTTCAATAGTGGCAATTTGATAGGCAAATGAACTATATACAACAAACTTTAAGTTTAATAGAAGAATGACTTCTAAAAGAACAAACTTTTTTTGTCTTCTGTGTTTGTTTAAGACAAGATCTCTGAAGCCTGAAGTGGTCTTAAACTTGAGATCCAGCAAAGTCAAACTTTTAATAAACACATACAATCTAAGAACTTTCTACAAACATTCTTGATAAATTAATCTTGCTTTGCTTGGATTTTTGTAATACTTACTCATAAACAGCTTACTCTTAATTGGGAAAAGAAAGTCAAATACCAACAAGTTCAAAGAATACGTGTGAAGCAGGACTATTTCTAAAAATATCCACTTTCTCACTCTGACAGAGTAGATGAGGGATTAAAAACTCAGAGTTTGTGGCTTTAAAGACCCTGAGAGAAAAGAAACCAGACAGCAGTTCTTTCATGATTAGGTGGTTTTACACACACACACACCCTTTCCTGGCACAAAGCAAATCAAAAGTTATCCCAAGTGAAACCAGAAATTGTCCTTTTGGAACAACTTGTTCCCAGCAGCAGTGTCATCCACTCCTAAGTCTGCAAATAAGAGAATTTTAAACTGAAGAAAATATTTCCTCACCTCAAACAAGACCCAGTAAGGACCAGTTACAACTGAAAACATACAAAGAGAGAGAAATACAACAAAGCAACATAATGTAATGCCTTGAAGTTTCTTTTCCTTTCTGTTTTGTTTTGTTTTAGGAGACTATGTAGCATAGGCTAGCCTCAAACTCACAGCAATCTTTCTGCCTTGGCCTCCTGAATTTTGGGATTAAAGGCATGTACTACCATGTCTAAAAACTAAATCATTACACATCTGCCTACGACTAAACATTCTGCAACCTGGTAACCTCCCTAGACAAAAGAAAGGGTTTACAAAACTCTGAAGAGAGGCATTAATGCAGTCCAGAAGCAGCTTGTGAGCCCGTGGTTAGCCTGGGTTAAACTCTTCTGGGGACTATCAAAATGCGGTGCCTCAGCCAGGGTGGTCAAATACAAGCAAGGAAATAAACAAACAGCACTTGGCCACTTCTAAAGCAAGCCTAGCATGATGTCTTCCAACATTATCAAGGGTCAAAATTTGGAAATAGAGTGATTCTGAATTAACACAGGCGCCTTCCTCTCTAGGCTTGCCTAGCAAAACAGAATTACAGCAGCCCTGATTTTTTTTGGCAGGTGTGGGGGGGATCTGCTGCCAAGACTTAGGACTTCAATCCCTAAAGAAATACAAACACTTTAACTCCAGAAATCCTTTGACATAAAATGTGGCAGCTACCTGAATCTGCAGTGGCTGCTCTCCATGCTCATGGCTCTCCCTCACCAAATGCTCTGACATCTTCTGCAGGCACGCAGTGACTGCCTGGGTGTCGGGGTATGAAGGAGCTGCGGTGGCTGAAGACACTTCGGCTCTTCCCACGATGTTCTGCTGGGAGGGAACGGCATTGCCACTTGTGGTCTGAACACTCTCCACATCCGGTTCAGCTTCTACCAGAGTGCTCTCAAATACTTCTGCCTGCCCGGCCAGCGTCTCCGCGTGTGGGCTGGTGGCAGTGCTGGCATGGTTTTCTGCTTGGGATTCAGACAGTGTCACGCCCAAAGGGCAGCAATGGCTGTCTGATATTATCACGTGGTCCTCCTTGTCCGTCATGGTGATGAGCAGCTGACTGCACTGGTTGCATCTCTCGGGGACAGGCTTCAGGTCCTGGGGAGGGAGGCACTGCACAAGTGCAAGGCTGTGAAATGCACCGCAGGCGACCTGGAGCACCACCCGCCCAGCAAGGTGTTCCACCTTTTGGGGCTTTGTCACTGGGAAGGTGGTAGTGATGAGACCCAGCTGGCAACCGGTGCCCCATGCCCAGATCTCTCTGCTGATTGACAACGCCAGCGTGTGTTCCTCACCACATGCCAACTGCAGAATCCTAACTGCTAATGAAGGGCTGGCCTCCGAGTCAGAAATGTTGACAGGACTCGGCTCTGGCACATACTGCTGGTTAGCCACTGCGCACTGGCCGGCCGCGTTCCCCCCCCACATGTACACTACCCCACTTTCTGTCACTGCTCCGCTGTGGAAGCTCCCTGTTGCCACAGTAACAACATGATGCCCAACCAGGGCACCTTCTAGAAGGGGGCTGCTTGGACAAATTTCCGCTGATTCACTTTTCCAGGGAAGGGTCCCAAAGCTGTAGACCTCACCATCTAAAGTTCAAAAGAGAAAGAGGAGAGGTGAGTGAACTAGCTGGAGACTTCATGGGCAAAAGCCTCCAGAAGCATATCGTGAAGACTTGCAAAGTGCACAGCATTTTTGCTCTACTCGTCTTTTGGCATTCTGGATTGTAGTAAGAGTTTACAAACCGTAAGGTAAACGGGCATACTATTAACAGCCAGCATCGTGGGCCACTACGAAAGCAGCCAGAAAACACTGAGACAAAATTACAACTGTGTGCCAACTCCTCACGTGGAAAACACAACTCTGGAGCATGGCACATGCTGTGAGATGAAACTTTTCTTTTTTTGTTTTTGCTAGAGATTGAACCCAGGGCCTTTCGTGTTAAGCTCTACCACTGAGCTCCACACATCCCCAGCTATAGTAGGATACTTGAACTTATTCTCAGACATTGGAAAGCTACATGCACTATCTGCGCATCCAAGTGAACTTTAGGAAAGGTCACATCCTGTGTAGCCAGTGAGCTGGGTGTGGATGGGCTGCAGCTTTCTGGAATGCAGAACGAATGCTTGGATTATCTTGCCCTCTGCGACCACCATGTTAAAGGCATCTGTTTGTTTTAGTGTTCGTAAGGGACTCCTGTGTTCTTCCCAGCAGCCTCCAACAAGGACAGATGAAAACACCTATGTCTCTCAGCCTTGGCCTTTGCCTAATGGCAGCAAGTTTGGCTGGCTGGGCATTGAGGGATTTGAACTGCAGAGATCTCTTGATTAATGCAAATAAGATCTTTGTATTTGTGGGTGGTACCTTTCCTCAATGAAACTGACAATCAGGGTCCAGTCCAGTCCATCACTGAACCGCACAGTGATACAGCTCCATCTATCCCTGGCCAAGAGTCTGCATGTACTCTACCACTGAGCTCCACACACCCCCAGCTAAGAGTCTGCATTCTTTTCATAACTCGGACACTTAGGAACATGTTGTTGCGGAAACACGAGAACAATGAGAAGCTTTCCCTCAACTGTCCCAGCTTTTGTGAGACCGTCTCCCTCTGCAACCTAGGCTGGATTGGAACTGATCACACAGCCCAGGCTAGCCTCAAACTTGTGGCAATCCTCCTGGTTTAGCCTCCTGAGTGAGCTACCACACCTGGCTACAACTCTAATGCTATGCTTAGTGCGTGAGATGTGGGGGAGGCTCACTCCACAACACACGTGTGGAGGTCAGAGGACACCTCCACGGAGCTGGCGCTCTTTCCACCTTCATGTGGACTAGGGAGATCAAACTTGGGTTTCAGGCTTGTGTGACAAGCGCCTTTACCTGCAGAGCCGTCTCCCTGGCCTAACTCTAGGTTTCCAAATATCAGATATCCTAATTAACATATTCCAAACACTTCATTCATAATACGGGCTAGTTCCACAGCTCAGTGGTAGAGTTTTTGCTCAGCATATGCGAGGCCCCAGGTTCAATTCTCAGTACTGCCAAAAGAAAACAGAATTCTTCCATATATTCTCGAGAGTTGTACATTTTGAGATCCACAATATAAGTTTTGAACATATAGTTCACATTTTTCAAATAAGTATTTCCTGAAATCTTAATATCATAATAAAAGCAATACAACAATACACTAAAGAGAACTCTTATATGCTCATGTTATTTCACAGCACCTCTAAATCCAGGCCTAAGCTGTTTCCTAGAGTTCTCGCTTACGTTTCTACAATGAAAACATAGAACATTATTAAAAATTAAACATCTACTAAGCAGAAATTTAAAATCAGGAATCAGTGGGAATCTTGACCCAAATCAAATTTTCTATGACTAGATTGATGAACTGGCATCAAGACTAAAAGCGACTCTCTCTGTGTGTCCTACTTTGGATCGCAGATCACCACACTGTGTTTTTCTAGGCTTTTATGCTGTGAAATGCCGTACTGAGACACTACGGCCCTTGGTTACAGAGGAAGGAAGCTCTGACAAGATGGAGTTCAGCTCAGGTTCTGAACTCACTTTCTCGCTCATCTGTGAATAACCACTGGAGGTAATGTGGAATTCTAGAGTTAGTCCTGGCACACAACTGTGTAATAAACCCCAGCTCTTACTAGTATTACTGTTCTGATAGGCCAAAACAGACTCAAAGAAATTTTTGAGGTTTCTTATGTGTTTACTACTATAAAATTTTAAAACTACAATTCTCCCTTTTATTCAGGTTAATAGAATATCTTAAGTTTACAAATAAATGTGATCTGTGCAAAGAGGGAGGATAGATATACTTTGAGAACAGGGTACAAGCTGCAACAAAACTCAGAAAGAGCCTGCAGCAGCCAGCAACCCTTCCCTGCCCTCACACACAGCACGAGCTGTCAACATTTGCTAAGCCGCCTTCTAAATACCTTCAGTCAAGAGAACTCCGTGCTTCACACCCAGAGACGCCTGAAGAACTGTCTTCCCTCCCCAGCCTGGCAACCTCTCTGGTGTCAGAGAAAAGGATCCTGCCTGCCAGACATGGACCAGGCCTCTTTCTTTGGATCCTTCTGCCTCTGTTGAGCTACAAACATTGAAAAAGAAAAAAGAAAAGAAAAAGCAAACAATTAATTATCCCCATAACTCAAAGCTGTTATCTTTTGCCCTCAGGAATTCTCAAGAGATTGAACCTTCCTTCTTTTGTATGTCTGTGTATGTACTGGGGTGGGGGAATCTGAGATCACACCTCCACCAGCACAGACATAGGGACGGCTGGGTTTGATAGTTTAATTTAATCAGTTGTAAAGCATTTGCTTTACACCCCTGGTTATGTGTGACACTGGATCCAAGATAATAGAACTACTTTTATAAAGGACTAGAGGATAATGTAAACCCACAAATTACTCACCCCTAAGCAATAAATGCAGCCTGAGATATTCTTATGTTTTCTGATTTAGCATCACAAAATCTCAAATACGATGAAAAAATATGAGGAATCAAAATCTTTCACTTTATGGTAACTGTTATTTACATTTGTTTTTGGTGCTGGGGATTGAACCCAGGGCCTTGCACACAATAGGCAAACACTGTACAACTGAGCTCTCTTCTCAGTCCACTGATATTTAAAGTTTTAAAAATATCATTACTTGCATCTGGCATATACAATGTGTTATTTCTAATTTTTATACATGTATGTATGTGGAATGGTCAGGGTAACTGGCATATTCCTTACTTCAAACATAAATTATTTCATTGTATTTGGGACATTCAAAATCCTCTCTACTACAGAACTGGGTGTGGTGGCGCTCAACGGCAATCTCAGCACTAGGGAGGTTGGGATACAAGCGTTCTGAATTGGAAGACAATCTGAGCTACAGAGTGAGACTATGTCTCGACAGGAAGGAAGCAAGCAAGCAAGCAAGCAAGCAGGGGGGAAGGAGAAAGAATTACCATCTCTCATTCATCCTAGTCTGACAGAACATTCCAAGGCGTTCTTCCCATACAAAGGTGGCATACACATTAATGACACATTAATGACGCCCATTCTTCCAAACCACTACTCTGCCTTCTAACTTCAAGAGACCAACATTTTATCTTCCACATATGTAAGTAAGGAGATGTGTATGCCTGACTTACTTCACTCAACAAAATACCCACGCGTATTGCTGCAAGTGACAAGCTTTCGTTCTTTTTTACGGCCAAGTGCAAGTCACTGACTATACACACCACACTTTTAACTCGTCAGTGGATACCTATGTTGACTGCATATTTTGCCTGTCAGAGTAGTGTACATTTCTTTTCAAGATATGAATTTCCTTCCCTCTGGATATATGCCCCATAGTGAGACCACTGGATTGCATTTTTGCGGGTAGCGGGTGGAATGTTTACAGGGATTTGTTTTTTGAGACAGGGTCTCCGTATGTAGCCAGGGTCACTTCAAACTCACATTCCTCAGGCCTTAACTTCTCACGTGTTGGGATAACACCCACCTGTTTCAGGTTTGTTTTTGAGGAACCTCTATTATTTTCCATTATATTTAGACATTTTTAAGAATCACATTTGCAACTGACAACAGTTTTCTATACGTTCCTTATACTTCTAAGAAAGAATCCCACTTACACCTCCCACATCCTCCTAGCACCCTCCCGAGACAGGTCTCACTGTGTAGCCCTAACTATCCTGGAACTCACTATAGAGACCAGGCTGGCCGTGAACTCACTCCCGAGTGCTGGGATTAGTGATGTGTGCCACCACACCCAGCTACACATGGTGCTTCGTTTGCTTCTTTCCAGAAAACACAGATTCTTCTATTTTAGTGGAAGCAGAAAAGTTTTTTAATGTCTGTACTTTTGCTAAACAACATTCCCTTAGATAATTGGGCTTAACAATCTATGGAAGAAAAGCTACAATTTAACCTTCGTTTTAAACATCTTCTGTGAGTAGTTTTCTGAGGAGAGATTCAAAGTTAAAGTTGGTTATAAGAAAGGTCGTCTATAAGAGTTTTAAGAAAATGAAGTCCCTTTATAAGAAACTAACAATAAAGCTTTTCTCTAATCACCTCTATTCAAATAATTTTGTTTCTTTGCCTACCAATTACAAAGACAACCATGCACTCCCACTTAATACCACCAAAAAGAAAATTAAACTCAAGAAACATGACTATAACCACGTGGAGTCGTCTGTCCCCTGAGGACGGGGAGAAGAAAATGATTTTACCTTTTCTTCTTTGAGTCCATCGGTCAGGAGAAACACGCCATCACCAAATCATGCCCTTAGCAAACGTTCTATGAAGACCTACACAGAAAACAAGAGGTAAGCACAGAGAGTAGTGGAAGAATATTTTAATACTCTATTGTATCCCTTCAAAAAGGGAGGGAGGAGGGGATGGAGGGCAGGCCTCTAACAAGTGCACACTCACCGAGTAGTAAATATTCAGAGAAACTATTCAAGCTATTTCGCAGCCTGCCAACCCAAAGTCAAATATCAAGACTGAGCCTGCACACTGAGCTTATAAAACGCCTGCTGACCATCACACATAAATGTCAAAGACAAGGCTGCCTGCAGAACAGCTGAACTGTTCCAGGTATCGGGTTTCCAGGTTTTTAAAAATTATAATAAAAGAGGGAATTTAATCTGCAAATGAATGTATTCAATACAAAGATTCCATACAGACTGTGATGGTTGGAATGAGATGGCCCTCATCTATTTGAACACTAGGTCCCCAGTTGGCAGAACTGTTTGGGAAGGATCAGAAGGTACGGCCTCGTTGGAGGTGTGTCACTGGCGCAGGCTCTGGGGTTTCAAAAGGCAAGTGCCATTCCCAGTGCCCCCTCTGCCTTCTGTCTGCAGCTCCAGATGTGAGTCCTCGGCTCTTGCTGCCACTGTGCCTTTGCTCTGTCTGCGCCACAAACTCTAACCCTTTAGCCCGAAGCCCAGTCAGACACTTCCTTTTACGAGCTGCCTTAGTGTAGGCACTTCATCACTGACCATGTAGCGACAGAAAGTAACTAATACACATACGAAGGTTACTTTTTAAGTACTTCTGGGCTGCATAAAAACTTAAATTCAAACTGGGAAAGATTTTTTTAAATCCCAGTAATGTATCACATCCAAGTCATTTTAATTTTCAGTAATGAAGGAAAAATGTTAATTGTTAAATTGCTTTATGTGTTTAACTAAAATACATTTCCATATATTGGAACTTACACTTTCCCCAAAACAATGTCAACTTAAAACTAACATGCTTCATACCCGAAAGGGCTAGAAGAAATCTGATTTTTAAATGAGCTGTTTCTCAGCCCCACTTTCCATTTGGTCTAGACAGGCTAGCCAATCACCTGCTCAGAATCTGTAACACTGTTACTTATGCCCCAGCAGGCCAGTAGGTGGATTCGCTGTCTGTCAGGTGCCTGTGACACAAGCTGAGCGCTCAGTGCTCCTTCTTTCCAATACAACTGCCCAATGCAGTTTAACTAGGTGTGATGGGAGCTCTCGTTCCCATGGAACCTGGAGGTCTATGCCTTGGAGAGACTTAAGGACAAGTCATGCACATGCACACGCACGCTGAGATGCTATGAGAAAGGCCAGAAAGAAAACAAAATTTTAAGTCTCTAGGGTAATTCCACACTCAGATTGCCTGGCATCTTGAAGTTCCCACTTTAGTTCAATAAAACTAAGACAGCTGGGGATGAGGTTGAGCAGTAGTGCACTTTGCACACTTCTCACACACATATTGGCTCTGGATTAGTTCCCTAGTATCCGCCCCCTCCCTAAATAATAAGACAAAATAAAGTCCTCCACCCCAAACCTTAGCATAGTAGCATATGACTACAATTCCACTCTCGGGAGGCTGAGGCAGGAGACTAAAAGTTCAAAGGCCAAGCCAGGCATGGTGGCACACGCCTGTGATACCGGCACTCAGAGGGTGGAGGCTAGATGGTCTCTGAGTTCAAGGCCAGCTACATGAACACTACCTCAATAAATAAGCACATTAATTAGTAGTGAAGAAACAAAGTTTCAGGCTAGCCTGGATACCACACAAAGCCCTTGTCTCAAAACACAACCACAAAAAACATTCCACAGAAAAGAGCTAAATAAAAATTATTGTACAAAAATAATGACCATTAGTTTAAAAATTAATGTTTTAAAAAGCAGAAGAAAAAACAAACAAAAGAAATGTTGAATGCATTTCAACTTAAAAACTCAAATTTTTAAAGGCATGAAAATTCATAAAAAATAAAAGCAACGAAGCCCTGTTTCTGTGGGCCTTGTGATATTGGGACTAACTTTGTAATTTTCTGTGGAGGGAACCGCATGGCCCCTGCTCTGTAAACAGCCCACACTGGCAGGGGTGAGCTAAAGCCCATCTGTTTATTCCAGACTGCCTGGCGTTCTCACTGCTTCCCATCTGTGTATCCGGAGGAAATGACTTTCTACCTTGTAAGTGCTTAATTTAGAATGGTTTTGGATCGTTCAAAGCTGGGTGGAAGGTACTTTGTGAACAGAAGGTAAATCTGAGTAAATCCAATGGTATTTATAAACAGAATTATTAACTGCTACCAACGCTCTCCGATGATAACTAGCTTTAGTAAGATGACATTTCACGGTGTGCAGTAAAATGCTGAAGCCAGTTGTGGTTGTGCTCATCTGTAGAAGCCAAGGAGTGCACCTCTGATTACATTTCAATATCTAGCAGGTGCCAGGGGACCCTTCTAGGAGGGCGTGGAAATGTATAGCTACATTTCATTTCCTGAAACAGATTGAACACATCAAGACTGAATATTGCCCTGCTGCCTGACAACCAAAATTGCTGTACACTGGGCATGATCGTGCTTATGATCGCAGCTATCAGGTAGCTGAGATAAAATTGCCACCCTGGGCTACCGTAGTGAGTCCCAGTCTAGCCTGAGCTACAGTGTAAGTTGTCTCAAAAAGAGAAGTGGTTAAAAAAAAAAAAACAAAATCCAAACAAAAAGGGAGGCTGGTCAGATGGCCTTGCAGTTAAGAACAAGTCTGCTCTTGCAAAGAACCCAAGTTCAGTTCCCAGCACCCATGCTAGGCAGCTCACCATTGCCTATAACTCTAGCTCCAGGGGAACCAGACACTTCCTGCCCCTGCAGGTACGTGCCTGTGTTTACATACATACACACACACACACACACACACACTCTTCTGATAAACAAACAAAAACAAGACAACAAAACAGAAAAAGGGCTGATAAGATGGCTCAGCAGGTCTGCTGCCAGGTCTGTCTGACTTGAGTTCAATCACTGGGACCCACATCATGGAAGAGAGAATGGACTCCTGTGAATTGTCCTCTGACCTACAAATGCATGTGTGCCATTGCATGTGTATACATGAACACACAAAATGAATAAATTAAAAGAGAATGCAAAAGCAATTTACAAGGAATCAAAGAAAGAAGGGATAATGGAAGCTGGGTGAGAGATGCTGCATTGCTGACTCAAAATGTGCAAAGGCCAAGGAAGAAGTGAGGCACCTACCGGCTGAAAAACATTTTTCTTCTAAAACCTGCAGAAAAAGACACCAAACAACCTCTTCTGGCCTAGTAGGCCCATAGCAGACCTTTAGCCGATGGGCTGTAGAGTAGTAGTACACTTGTGTTGTAAGCCACGGAGTTTGTATAAAACTAACATCTAGGGCTGGGGATGTAGCTCAGTTGGTACAGTACTTGCATGAAGCCCTGGGTTTATCCCAGAAGTGTATAAAAATGGGTACATGCCTGTACTCTGAACACTCAGTAGGTAGAAGAAGGATCAAGAAATCCAAGGTCACCCTCAGCTACAAAGGGAGTATGAGGGTAGCCTGGGTTACAAATGTCCTCTCTCCCCCCCTCAAAAGGGAGAGAAAATTTTATTTTTAGACATTTTTCTTTATTGATATTGTTGTAGAAACATTTCCCTCCTTTCTTTCTTTTTTAATATGGTCCTTTATGTAGCCCAGACTAGCCTCAAATTGGTGCTCTCCTACCTCAGCCTCCTGAGCACTAATTATAGGCGTGCACCCCACACCTGGCTTCATTTCATTTTAATAGCTTTTAGGTGTTTGACTTTCTTCAGGAAGACATATCTGCCTGAAACTCAAATAGAACAATGAAGAGAAATGACTGCTACTCAAATAGAGAAGGTTGGTATTTACCAACTCCATCAACACCTCTCAATTATGCATTAACACAGTAGAACGGGTAAGCTTATAAAAGGTTTCTCTAATGTTTCTATGATTGCTTCTCCATTCACATAGCATTTAAATAGGTTAAAACGGTCCAACTGTAGGGCTCCGCAGAGGGAGTTCTCCCTGGCTGAAAGTTAAGGTCCTTACGCTACATGGAGACAGAAGCCCTGTACCCTGTTGCTTTTCTTCTGTTAACTGACCTGTATCATATTAACTAACTCTGATAAAGACACTGTATAAACAGCACTTACTTGGAAGTTAGGAACTGTAGGACCCGTTTACTTTCAAGGCCTTTCTACAATCAACAGAATCACCACAAAACAGGCAACCTAGACTCTAGTGGTTCTAGCTGCTAAGTTCTATGAACCAAAGGCCAAAACTAGACTCACTTTAAAGCATACCACTCTGCAAACTATTATCTCCTTCCCAGTAAAAAGACTCAACCCTCAGATGACACATTAAAACTAAGAGCAAACCTTGTTTCTTACCTAAGTGACACAACTTTTAGATTCCACTGGATAAACACCTTCCCGTGAGGGAGAAATGAGCTGTGCATAGTTAAAGATGCTGTTTTAATATCAGGATCTGGGGATGTCCTACAAAGAATAGTAAGTATCCTAATCATTGCTACAAAGAGCTACCAGCCACGCATGGTGGTGCATGCCTATAACCCCACAACTTAGGAGGTTATGACAGGAGGGTTGCCTTGAGTTTGAGGCCAGCTTGGATAATAATGCAAGACCCTGTCTTTAAAAAGAAGAGCTACGAACTGTCTGTATTTCCATAATATCATAACCAGAAATTCTGAGTGCAAAAGCTCTAAAAGCTACCAAGTTTTCTCACAGCAGAAATCCAATCTGACCTCGATTCCGCCAACTGTAAAGTCAGACCTAAAGCAATGAGGAATTTGTTATTTTGTCTCTCTAGGGCAAATACTGCCCTGCCCCTCTTACTGCAGAAATATCATCATGATCACAGGCTGGCACAAAGGCCCCAGAGGAGGTGCTACACGATATACAGTTTATACACCTTGTTTGAGAGAGAAAAATCTCAGTTCCAAAATATATCTCTAAACAGTTCCAGATAAGTGACTTGGGACCTATATTTAAAAAAAAAAAAAAATCACTATAATTTTTGGTACTTGTCTCCCAGCTCTGAACTTCTTATAGGCGTCACTGTGCTTCTTCAATGCGCTTGGCTTTTATTTGGGGTGGGGAATTGGGACAGATGAAGTTGATCTGGGCAGCCTCTGACTCCTGGGCTGAGGTGACCAACCTGCAGCCAAGGGTCCACTCTACTATCTTATGTCTTTCTAACTAACAGAGTAGCTTTCTATAGAGAAGATAGTACCCTTATGACAAAGAAAGCTAACGTCTTCTTTCTCCCCCTCCCCTCCTCTCCTTCCCCCATTTTCTTTTCCCCTACCTCTTTGTTTTTGAGACAGTCTTACTATATAGCCCTAGCTAGCCTAGAACTGTCTATACAGACTAGGCTATCCTCACGTTTGAAGAAGCAGTTCGTATCTCTGCCCCGAGAGTACTGGGAGTACAAGAATGTGCCACGATACCAGGTTGCTTCTCTTCTCACATTGGTTTAAAATTGGTATTTGGGACCACAAATATAATTCAGAAGTAGAACACTTGTCTAACAAGTCCGAGGTCATGGATTTGATTCCAAGCCCCAAAAAGGGTATGTTGATTAAAATAATAGCAATCATTAAAGTTACAAGAGTAATGATAAGTGATTAAAACTGAAAAGGACTAGCAAGATGGCTCTGTGAGTAAAAGTACTTGCCACTAGACCTGACAACCTCGTTCAGTCCCTGGGACCCACATGGTGAAAAGGGAGACCCTCTGTGTGCTCATCATGTCATAAGCACACCCACACACATACACATAAAAATACATACACACACAATTAATACATGTAATGTAGTTTAATTTTTAAGAATGACTACGATTAGCCAGGCATGATGGCACATGCCTTTACTCCCAGCACATGGAAGGTGGGGACAGGCAGATCAAAAGTTCAAGAGCAGTCTCAGCTATAGCAAGCTACAGGCCACCCTGGGCTACATCTGATTCTTGACCTTGTTTCAAAAAAATTAAAACCAGAGATAGGAAAGCAATGAAACAAAGGAGCAAAGTGTATCACAAGCTCTGAAAGGAATTTACAGGTTAACTAGTGACAGAGTGACTTGGACACAAAATTACTAGATTTTCAAGTAGCCATCTGCAATTTGTTTCTTTTTTGTCTACACAGGTGGGAGTTATGAGACAGAGCTTCACACCGTAGCCCAGGGTGCTTTGAACTCTGCAATCCTCCTGCTTCAACCTTGTAAGTTCCAAGATTACATGTATGAGCCACTACACCTGACTAGTATTTTCTTTTTGAAGTCTGAAATAGTTGCATTTTGTTATAATGTAATAAAGCAGAGTTCACACGGTGGACATAGTAACTAGTGATTTAAGAGAATCTGGTACTTCACACAGGTAAAATACTTGGTAACTATTTGCTTCTGAAGTCTTGGTCACTGTGTTTACATGTAGGACAAGCTTGGACTCCAACATTTAACTACAAATATCCTGGGCACCTGCACTGACGCCTTTACCAGGCATGACATGAACCGTGTGCTAGAACGGACATGCTGGAACTGTCAAGGCCACTTTAAATTCCAACCTCTCCTTCTCAAGACACCTGTTAAATCTTGACCCACAGTAGGGGGACCCAGTAAATAAGGCATGGAGTGAGGTCAGTAGCCTCGCTTAGAAAGCTACTTATTACTTACAATTTTGTACTAATAAGACAATGCCCTTACCAAGTCTTGACTCATTTAAAACTCCTGGAGGTCAGAAAGCATGAATTTCTTTATGCCTAGTAGCCATACTAACCGGTGCAAACAAGCTGACTATTAAAGAAAGAACCTAAATGGAAGACACAGTCCTTGATCTGAAGTTGCAGGTGGTTGTTCCAATACTCAGTTTAGTCTTTTTTTTCCCCCCCTCTAACTTTTAAAACATTTATTTTGATTGCTTGATTGACTGTGTGTGTCAGTTCTCCTTCCACCATGCTGGTTCAGGAGACTGAACTAATGTGGTAAGGTTTGGTACCTTTACCCTCTGCGCCTCTCCCTGCACCCAACCCTTCTTTCAATGGCTTGCTGTTTTTAAACTTAGCATACTTCTGATCGTCCGAATCCTCTCAGAAGTAAAGGTATGTGGTCATAGTACAAGAAATATCCAGTAATGCTCATTTAGTTCCTTTTTGTACCTACTGCACAGTTCTAAAAATTGGGTTTTCCAACATTAGTAAAATTCCCAGAAAATATTTTATAGTATTACCGTGGCAATAAGAGGCATAAGTTGTTGCAGTATTTGGGAAGCTGATGTTTAATTGTTAAAATTATAATATCTCAGGACAACGCATTTACATTAGTTACTAATGTAGTCAACTCAAACTTTTAAATAAAGTGCCCATGGCCTCATGATAACATAAAATCTTAGTAGCTTCCTAAGTCAGTCTAATCTGAATTCCTTTCAGGGTATTACGACTGAATTTGCCCTGGTACTTTAGGAGTTCAAGATGGGTTTATGTTGACTCCCCCAAGAATCCCTGGAATCGACTCCTCTGCAGGCTTCACATGGGGCTCATTCCTCATTCCCAGGATACAGAATCATACTGCAGAGTTAAGTTGACCAAACCGCGGTCTGCACAGAGAAGCTGCCCTGGCACAGTCCTCTCTTCCAATACGGAGACAAGAGCTGCTTCAGACTCTACTGCTTTTAGTAAAATAAAGTATACGAGCAAACATTATATGTAAAAAATAAAAATTTTTAAATTTAAAGTGCAGTTTCACAAGTCATCTTATCCATGCATGAAAATACAAACCTATGTCTGCCTCTGGTTTCTAACAGATTATAACATATTTCAAATTTGCTTCACTTTGGGGAGGGGTAGCATCTCAATATACTCACTCCACAGCCCAGGGTGGCCTTGAACTTGCAATTCTGATGCAGCCTCCCAAGAGCTGGGATTAGGGGTATATGCCACTGTCCAGTTAGCTCCTTCTTACAGGAGAAGAAAGTTACATGTGGAGGTGTAGGCAGTCACCCACTATCTCTAAAAATACAGCTCATATTGACTCAGTTTGTACACCCTCATTAGCTATATGCATGTAAGGAAACACTGCTACTGCTTTTGAACTGAACATAAACATACCTTGTTGTATGTAAATACCTTTGGTACTTGCCTCTTTCACCCAACAGAATGTCCTTGTGGTAAGTATAGACCTAATTCATTCACTTTCTTATTAGGGAACAAGTACATTCAACTGCAGATTGTGCTACTTCTTTGCTATTTTAAAAGGTCCTATGACCACTCTTGGCACGTGTTTGTTTGGAAAGCTGCCTCAGATCTAAGTTGAGAAATTGGCTCAATAATACTTAGTGAAAGAAAAAAATACTGGAGTAAATGTTAGCCAGACGTCACCACTAACTTCTTAACCTGGGTCATGTGAACAAAGAACTGTGCATGATCCAGAAGAGAAATATTTATAAATGCTTGATAATGAAGAGAAAGAGTCGGTCAATTTGCGGACGTAAAGAGACTAAAGCTAACCTTCTCTCTGGGTATAACTCACTGGCAGCAAAATGAACCGCCAAAAATCCCATCTTTTACTTGTAAGAATTTTTTTTAAAAAATGTGTATCTTCTTCAAACTTAAAAGAATTATAAAATCACTCCAAAAAGTTCTCAGTAACTTACTGATTTAATTACTTCTAGCCAGGCATAGGGCTGCATGCTTGTAGTCCCAGCACATGGAAGGCTGAGGAAGGAGGATCATGAGTCTAGGCCAGCCTGGACTACATATCCAAAACCAAAACCAAATCAAACAAAAGGCATTAAGCTAAACACACCATCATCATGTATGTAGAGGAACAGGGGTCCAGACAGGAAATGGAGTATAACACCAAAAAGAACAAGCTCCTGCTTTGTTGCTGGTTTATTTTCATTCTTCTGGTTACCAAGATTTTCTTAAAAAATGGACATCTCATTAAAAGCTGACACTTTTTTATTACTTAAAAAAAAAAAAAAAGTCTCCTAAAAAAAGGAAGGCCAGGCTGGGGAGACTATCCAGTGGGTAAAGAGCCTGCTGCGCACGCCTGGAGGCTCAGTTCAGAGCCCCAGCATCCATGGAAGAGCCAGATGAGTAGCATGTGTCTAGAACCCCAGCTCTGGGGAGGTCTGGTGGGGGAAAACAGCATGGCATGGAGACAGGAGGATCCCTGGGATCGACGGCTAGCCAGAAGAGCTGCGGTTCTGAGTTCCAGATTCACTGAGAGACCTCATTGCATAAATACATAAACAAACAAGCAAACAAGGTGGCACAGCAGGTGTTGGTTGACAGGGAAGTTGAACTCCAAACCTCCTGCCTCTAAACTGGGATTACAGGCATGCCAGGGTTAATGTTTTAAACTCTTAGAATAACGCAAACTTCAAAAGTCGCCAGATCATATAAACATGATAAACACAACCCTCAGGAAGCTTTTGGACATGGGGATCTTACTCTGTAGCTCAACTCCGGATGCCCTGAAACTCTGTAGCCCTGGCTGTGCTCACACTGGAAGTCTCTCTCCGATTCAGTCTCGGGAACGCTGGGATTACAAGCACGCACCACCGTGTACGGGGCTGTTTTCATTTTTCTGTTTTTCTTTCTTCCTTTCCTTTCCTTTCTTCTTTTGAGACAGGGTCTCACTATGTAGCTCTGGCTGTCCTGCAACACCCTGTGTAGACCAGGCTGGCCTTGAACTCACTAAGGTATTTCTTTCCCACAACACCCATTCCTGATCCTCCAATCTTTTCTTGAGCAGGGTGTTACGGTTCGTGCCTGCAGTCTTATCTTAGGAGGGTGAGGCCAGCTTGAGCTACAGAAGTCCCAGGCTAGCTTGGGTAAAAGCCTGAGGCTGAGCTGGTAGTTTTTGTGTGTGTGGTGCTAGTGCTGGGCAGGTGGACATAGGAGGAATAAGAAAGGTAGCTTAGCGTGAAACACCTTTCCTCCAGGCTCCTAATCCCATTGCTTCCACCCCTAGAGTGCTGGGATTACAGGCCTACTCCTATCCATACTATAATCCTTCTAAAGCAGTGGTTCTCAACATTCCTAATGCTGTGACCCTTTAATGCAGTTCCTCATATTATGATGACCCCCAATCATAAAATTACTTTTGTTGCTACCTCATAACTGTAATTTTGCTACTGTCATGAATCGTAAGGTAAATATCTGATAAGAAGATGGTCTTAGGTGACCCCTGTGAAAAGTTTGTTCAACCCAAAAGGGTCATGACCCACAGGTTGAGAACCACAGTTCTAAAGTTCTTTCTAAAGAATGCCACCAGCTCTAGGCTCCTGCTTGCATTCCTGCCCTGACTTCCCTCGAGTGATGGGGTGATGTAAACCCTTTTCTCCCCAAGTTGCTTTTGATCATGGTGTTTACCATAAGGAGAAAACAAACCACAACAGACCTTGTCATAAAACAAACATCCTTTTCTTAAACATCATCTCTGCTTCATTAAAAGAAGTATAGAAAGCTCTTATAAACTGGTGGCTTTCTTTAGAAAATACTGTTAGAATAGTGGGCAGATGCAGGCCTGTGACCAGGAGCTCAAAAATCAGCACTCACTGCAACTATATAGCATGTCTTGACAAGAGCCTAGGCTATGTAAAACCCCTACACCCCCCCTCCTTAAAGAAAAGGTTTAGCCATAGTTACTACTTGTTTTAAACTCCTCTAATCACAAAAAAAGCCAAAATCAGAGATCTAGCAATATTCTCACCACACCCTTTACTTTTCTGACAGTCCAACTACCCAAAGAATGGGTATACACGGTGGTACACACCTGTAATGTGTGTGTACCTTCCAGAGGTCTAGAAGATGAGGCAGGGGAATCAAGAATTCAAGACCAGCCTGAACTACAAATCAAGATCCTATCTCAAAAATTAATAAATGTGCTTTGTGAATCTGATTCAAGTTTTCCTCCCAAATTACTGTTCAGTACTACTATAGGCTACTACGTTTTCAAATTTTCAAAAAATTTATTACATTTATTTATTACTTTGCATGTGTGTGCAGGTGTGCATGCCTCTGGAGATCAGAGGACAGCTCATGGTGCTCAGTTTGGACCTTTCACCGCGTCGGTTTCAGGAACTGAACTGAAGTCAGGCTTGGTGACAAGTACCTTACCCACTGGGCCACCTCACTGGCCCATGTTTTCAAATTTTAACATTATGAGACAGCTTTGAATTTTCTTCTTTAACTATGAACTCTTTAAATATGCCGATACTAGCCATAATTTAGGAAGTAATAAATTTTGATAAGGTATAGATTATATCAGCATAGTTTCCATATTAAAATGCCTCTGTGAAATACCAAAGTTACTAGAGATTAACTTGAAGTCACTTTTTCCTCTAAATAAAAATCATAAAATATGATGGGTGGTGGTGGCACACGCCTTTAAGCTCAGCACCTGGGGGCAGAGGCAGGAGGATCTCTCTGAGTTCAAGGCCAGCCTGGTCTACAGAGAAAGTCCCAAAACAGCCAGAGTTACAAGTTACAACAGAGAAACTCTGTCTCAAAAAAACCTAAATAAACAAATAAATAAATAAAAATCATAAAACCATTTCTTATAGTGAGCTATAATTACTTAATCAGAGACCGTCAATAGAGAAGCCTGTGTCCACTTTAGGGTTCCATATCTATTGGTCTATTGGTGACTGTAGACAGAGAAGCTTGTACCCTCTTTGGGGTACCTACTACCATCCCTGTAGATGTCTCTTTCCCACTCTTAATGCCTATGCTTAAATCTGTGTTATAACCTTTTCTTAATAAACTCCAACTTTGTTTCATTCAACACATTATCTTTCCTACCTCTTAGAAAACAAAAGGTCACAATGCAGCCTAGGTCATGATACATTAAAGAAATAATAACTATGAAAAGAGTCATTTTCCATGATCCAGGCACAGTAATAAATGATATATGAACCACACATGTAGAGTTACTAATACCAGGAAAATCTAGTGTAGAGATGAGGAAACTGAGGTGAAGAGGCTCAAAGAAAGATGTGATCAAGATATTTCTAGATCCGAAGCCTAGGACTCTTAACCACTGTGCTTCTATTACTAAGGTTAAAATACTACAATTTACTTTTTGTCTGGCAGCACCTACCTATAGTCCCAACACTCAGGATGCTGAGACAGGAGGAGCTCCACAAGTTCCAGGCCAGACCGGGCTACATACACAGAGAGTCGCTGAATCAAAAAAATAAAAAGCAAATTTTTCACTGATCTCAACTACCTAACACATGTATATGATAAGCAAAGTATGACCTGCAGTTTTGCTGTATTTATGTACCTGTTCGGAATAAAGCTCCATCACACAAGTTTATCCTCGACAACCACTTAAACAGTTACGAATGAAAGAGCACTCGAATAAGAACCTTAATTTGCATACAGCAGTTAGTTATTCCCCCTTTCCATCCTAAACCAAAAGAAAGCGCTCTTTTTGGCTACCTCAATTCAACCAGTGTTTTTCCTCTTTGATCATCACAGAATTCCTAAACAGTAGCTGGCTTCTACAAATCTCCAATTGCTCGTCTGCAAAACAGCCCTGTTGCCTAGAGGACCAACATCCATGTGAGGACCATTTCCTCAAGCCCGTCCCTGTGTTCTTTCCTGTCTCCACGATGCTTATCCTTTCCGTCGATGTTCGCTCGGTACATTAAGGGCTTTGGTCAAACTACCGATTACTAAGATCAAAGTCCCTTTCGCTTCCCGCAGACGCTGTTTCCAGCCCGGGTCCACTTTTCAACACGATCTGCATCCCGGGGCAAACCCACCTCGGACAAAACTCAGCCAGGTTCACGGGCTTGCCAGCTCGGAGCCAGGGCGGGCACTCGAGAAACCCTCGCGAGTGGATGAGTGGAGAGCAGCGTGGGTGGAGGCGGGAAGAGGGGCACGGGGGGAAGCCACGCAGCCTGGACCACCGCAGAGGCGCCGGGACCCGGAGGGGGACCCGGCCGAGCCCCTCGTCCCCGCAGGCCAGCGCAGCGCAGCGCGCTGCCGCACCCCGGCCTTCCCGCCTTCGAACCCCAGGACCGCCCAGACCCGGCGAGCTCACCTGACACCCCGCAGCTCTGCGCTCCCGGCCCCGCGCGAGCCCCACCGCACCGCCGGTGCGCGAGATCAGCTGATTCACGGGGGCGGGGCCTGCAGGCAGGGGCGGGGCCACAGGAGACCGGCGGGGGAGGAGGACCGCGGAATGGCAGGCAGAAGCGGGTGACGGCGTCCGGCAGGGATCAAGATTCTCCGGACGCACTAGCAATTGCGGACGAGCTACTTAGCCCATGCGGAACCGATTGGTCCAGTGAAGACTCAGTGAACGGACTTGGCTCTCAGCGTTTCCACGGTAACGGTGGACCGCACTAGAGGATGGCGGCTACTCAGGCTTGTCACCCCCTCAAACGGCTCGAGACGCAAGGAAAAAAAAAAAAAAAAGAATTAAAAATCTTACCTCGTAGAGCATGACTGCGCACTCCTGTAATCCCAGCACTTGTGGAGGCGGAGGCAGCGGGATCAGAAATTCGAGGCCAGCCACATAGTCAGTTCGAGACCAGCCTGAGCTTCGCGAGACCCTGTCTCAAGAAAAACAACAAATGTGAAAACATGAACTATCTCCAGGCTACATTTATGGACTGTTCTTTCTAACGAAGATCGCTTCCCTTGCTCTCGAATGACGTCATCTCTTCGCGAGTGTGCGTTTGTCTCGTGTCCACCCCAAAGGGCAGAGTGAGGAGTGAGGCGGGAAGAATATGAATTGCCCTCCCTCAGAGGCTCCTCAATATACAACGTTGAAACTTGGGTCGCTTGCCCCAAACACAGTTTCACAAC